>MU227636.1:1544627-1638793 GCA_018584345.1 Thuja plicata | reverse complement strand
TCTTTCTAGTTAGAAGGCAATAGGCCGATATTAGTGGTTTTTAACATTTTGACTAACCATTTGAGCTAATGCAATGACCTATTGAGTGTTTGTGTCATTTTCAACAGGTACCCATTTACACACACATACTGTAGGTGACATAAGAGGTTTTACTCTTTTGAGTTCCTTTATTTTGATGACTTCATTGCAGATTGATTGATTGATTTCTTTTAAGAACTGAACTAACTGTGGAAATGTTACTTCTTTGATTGTCATCATATTTTCATTAACTAAGTTCTCAAGAACTCTTTTATAATAGTAATCTCCTACACCATCAAAACTCTTTAGAAAGGTGTAGTACATAAGTTCTTGGTTTTGTTTGTGTCCAAATTGATAGAAATTGATGTACTGTTCTGAACAATATTCATCAAATTTGGATAAATCACAACATTTGTTATGAACAAACCTATTGTAGGCTGATCTCTCAAGAGCATCTATTTTTCCTACAAACATCCTTATAAGTTGAGCACAAACTTGATCTATTCCTTTGGATATTAGATCGGTCCTATAAGCAAGGTCAAGACGATCCCATACTTTTTTAGATAATCCTGTAAGAGAATTAAGGGCTTGCTTAATTACATCCTACTCAGTGACACCAGTATTAGTACCAAGAAAGTTAACAATCCATGCCCTAATGGCATCTATATTTATGAGATTTTTAGTGGTGTCATATAAATCAAAGTTGACCAATGGTGGTGTGTCAGATCTTAAATTTTGAATTTTTCAGAATGGATCATGTCCTCCATTAATTGGTCCCCTTGTCATTTAGATTTTCCCTCTTTTCTTTTCTTCAGCTTTTGTTTCTCTCATAGTACCTGTTGTAGTATCCCAAATTCTTTCTATCTTAGGTTCAGGGATTACTGTGTTTAACCCTTTTCCTTTGTACTGGGCTTGTAGGTAGCTAACTAAGGTATCTGGAAAATTTAGGGTTTTTGTAGGTCTAGTTGACTGAATAGACAAGTGCTAGAGTTTGCCAGCTAGGTCATCCACTTGTGATTTTATCTCTGTGGATTCTCTTAGGATTGTAGTCTCAACATGAAGAGACTATTGACTAGTTGACTGTGTCATTGCTTCAATGCGATTAATAGTTTTCACAACTGTATTGACTTCTGAACGTAGGATTTTCACATGTTGTTCATGAGACTGTTGGAAGGCTGACTATTGTGCCCACCATGCTTCAGCATGTTTCTTAAAAGCTGTAAAATCAATACTAAGTTGTTTGATAAAGGAGATGATTTCATCCTGCCATTCCTTAGTGATACAGGCTTCAAGCTGTTGGATAAAGGCTAGGATTTTGTGCACATTGTTTTGGGTAGAGGCATGATTCTTTTCCTGAGCAAGAGTTTGTAGAAGCTAATGATGCTTAATGTCTTTGGTGAGTAGCATATGCTTGCATGTGCAAAGGTTATTCCAATTAAGCAATTTTCTCTGGGAAGAAGCTTAGGGTTCTCCAATAGGAGATATATGCTATGCCCAAAAATCTATCTAGAACATACCAGTTGGATCTATTTGCATAAAATCATAAAAGGAAGGAATAAATCCTAGTGTAACTGATTTACCAATAGGATTAATATTTTCAATAGCTTCCTCATTTATATTGTCTGGTTCATGAAAGAAACGGAATGACCAGACATCATACAAACTTTTCCAGTGGAAAAGGTAAAGCTGCAGTTATCACACTTGAGCTTGCCATCTTCTAGTTTAGAAAAATTTAAATGGGAACAAGAAGAGGTTGAACCACTATCTGGAATTGTGGTTTTAGGTAGAGTAGACTAAAGATATGGGAAATAAAATATAGACTACATACCTGGAGCAGGCTTTACAGAGACTAAAGGTCTCGATTGGCTGATATGTCAAGGTTGTGTTACAGGCTTGTTGGTATACCTCACAGACTAAGATTGGGAAAGACTGGGATTCGCAAACTTAAATATAGAAAATTCATCAGTTTCTTGAATAGTAGTTCCCTATAGCTGAGGTAGTTTCTCAGGTTGAGCATCCTTGCTCTATAGTTCTAATGCCCATTCTGTAGGCATCTAAATATCTTTGTGTTTGATCACATGGGGTACTCTAAATTATGTAGTCACGCTGGTAGACTTCCATACAGTGGACATGGCTTCTTCTGGACTTAGACCTTTTCTGGGATTCATCATAAGTGGAATAGATTTGGTAAACAATCTATAATGTGTCAGAAAAGTCAAGGTATGATCTATAGATTTATTTTTGAAGAAGGTGTTCAAGGTTTTAAAATCAAAGGTTAAAACATCATTCAGATTACCATCTTTGAGACTCAGAGAATAATCTAGAGTGAAATCTATATATATTGGACCATATGACATAGTGTCATAGGCTCCTCCAAGAAGAGAATGTGAGGTTTTAGTTATTCTGGCATCTTTTAGAAGCATGATGGGTAGACCTTTGCGGTAAAGACCTAGAATTCCAATCCTGACTTTAGACAGGTGCATATACTGATAATTTTTTGGATTTGCCTTTGCCTATCTCTATAATTCACTGACTTCTACATCGATGAATAGTTTTAAGTTTTTCTCAACTTCATTGGTAACTACATGGTTAAGTTCAGTGACCTTACACTTAGCTATGCTTTTATAAGAAAAAACACCACTCAAACCTTTGGGAATATCTTTATACAACTCATAAGGTTTTATACAAGGAACAGTAAAATTCTTATCTGCAAATCTATATCCTATATCTATATTTATATCATCTAAGACATTTGCATCAGTTTCTCTAGCACTAAATTCTTGATCACTTTGTGCAAAGAAGTTGGTGAAACTAACCTCTTCATTTCTAGCAAAATTATGATCTCTCATTTATGGGGCTATGCTACTTTGTCCTTTGTCTGCCATTGTTAAGTGCTCAAATTCCTTCTCAGACTGAAACTTTACTGCCTCCAATTTTCCCTACATGCCTTCACATGGCTTCAATAGATCTTACCAATGGGGTCTTACAACGCTTTGTGGTAGATTCAGGAGTACTTGGGAAGAGCTATACTGAAGCTAAACAATGGGACAAACACATAACAGATGGAACCTTTTGAGAACATAAAATACTTTTCATTAAAGGTGTTTCATGGAACAAGAGTTACAACTGATACACTTCATATTGGCTCTAATACCATATTTTTACAATAAGCTCTGAGAGAAAAAGTGGATCATCTTTCACTACTTCAATCAGGCACTTATACATGCATAAGCCATATACATAAACAAACTATGCCAATAACTACTAAGATATAGGAACTGATTACAAGCTTCTTTCTAACTAACTCTGGCATACCTAATGCAAGGTCTGATTTTTAATCTTCCGAAAGGAAGAGAGCATACTCTCTGCTTGCAGAACTCTAGACTCACTAAGACTCTAAGACTTACTCCTAGACCGAATGCCTTCTTAGAATGAAAACTCTTCCTTATATAGGCTCAGCTAAGAAAGAGAGGGTCTCGATGCATGCCATGTGGCAAAAATGAGTCAAACCATTTATTTATGTAGATCACACTACCAAAAGTAGATGCCCACTAGGACCTGTGTGTCGATTTGGGTGGACCCCAATATCTATAGAATAGCATAGTGGTAGACAAACAAGTGGGGACACGCAACTTATGGTGCATTCACTTTACAACTGAAAGTGACTATGGTGGAATCTCTTTTATCCCATGAAGAGAACACACGGGTCCCATTAAGGAGTAGGACTAACCCTTTTTGAATGGTAGTTGAGTCTACCCTTTGTTTTGTTCACCCAGACTTAAGTTACTGGAGTTACATTTTGATTAATCAGAACGGTAGGGCCAATTCATTACACCAGAGCTAGAATAAGTCAAGATTTTCTCTCAAGATAGAGAAGAGATAAGACAAAAACTTATGTGGATGGACTTTGGAGAAAAGATAGGGATCAGGTGGCCATTCCTAATATATCTTATCAGATGATTGGTTTACATAGATGACAACCTAGTAGATGGGGTTGTCATCTATGCAAACGAATCATCTGATAAGATATATTAGGACTGGCCACCTGATCCCTATCTTTTCTCCAAAGTCCATCCACATAATTTTTTCTCTTATCTCTTCTCCATCTTGAGAGAAAAGCTTGACTTATTCTAGCTCTGGTGTAATGAATCGTCCCTACCATTCTGGTTAATCAAAATGTAACTCTAGTAACTTAAGTCTGGGTGAACAAGACTAAGGGTAGACTCAACTACCATTCAAAAAGGGTTAGTCCTACTCCTTAATGGGACTCGTGTGTTCTCTTCACATGATAAAAGAGATTCCACCGTAGTCACTTTTAGTTGTAAAGTGAACGCACCACAAGTTGCGTGTCCCCACTTGTTTGTCTGCCACTACGTTGTTATGTAGATATTGGGGTCCACCAAGACTGACACATAGGTCCTAATGGGCATCTAATTTTGGTAGTGCACTCTGCATCAATAAATAGTCTAACTAATTGTTGCCACATGGCATGCATCGAGACCCTCTCTTTCTTAGCCAAGCCTATATAAGGAAGAGTTTTCATTCTAAGAAGGCATTTGGTCTAGGAGTAAGTCTTAGAGTTTTAGTGAGTCTAGAGCTCTGCAAGTAGAGAGTATTCTCTCTTCCTTTCAGAAGATTAGAAATTAGACCTTGTATTAGGTATGCTAGAGTCAGTTAGAAAGAATCTTGTAATAAATTCCTATATCTTATTAGTTATTGGCATAGTTTGTTTATGTATATGGCTTATGCATGTATAAGCCCTTGATTGAAGTAGTGAAAGATGATCCACTTTTTCTCTCAGATCTTATTGTAAAAATATGGTATCAGAGCTCTAACCTCCATTCATAGTATCTTTCAAATGGCCTTAAAAGTGGAAGAGAAACTTAGAAAGAAACAAGACTCTAACTCAAGGGGTAGAGACTCTAGAGAAGGATATAGAGGTGGTTCTAGTGGAAGGGGAAATGAAAATAGAACCCAAGGAGACTCTAGGGGTCCTGAACAAAACCATGAGTCCAACCATAGGGGTTGATATAAAAGAGGAAGAGGATTTGACAATGGTGGAAGAGGAAGATTAGGTGGGTTTCAAAGAAGCTCACACTTTTCTACCATGAAGTGTTACTACTGTGGCAAATTAGGTCACCCTTCTTATATATGTCTAGATAAGCCAACAACTTCATAAGGAGAGAAGAAGATTGCCTATGTGAAAGAAGAGGACTATTCTAAATAATTAGAGGTGAGTCTAGATTCAGAGAAGGGAGGCAATCTCATGTTGAGAAGGATATTGATCAAAATACCTACTAAAGATGAACATAAGAAGAGAAGGGCTCTTTTTATAGTCAACTACAAGATATTGGCAAAAGTATGCAAAGTCATCATTGATTCAAGGTCCACAGATAATGTCATATCTAAGGAGGCAGTACAAAAGTTGAATCTCACCAAGATTCCACATGTGTGTCCCTATAAGGTTACTTGGTTTAATAAGGGGAAAAATATCCTGGTAAATGAGAAATAATGGGTAGAGTTCACTATTGGCAAGTATCAAGATAGGATACTTTATGATGTGTTGCCAATGGATGCATGACATATGTTGCTTGGTAGACCATGGTATTACGACAAAGAAGCAGTCCATAATGGAAAGGAGAACAAGTCATCATTGAAGAAGAATGGAGTAACTTTCAAAATGCATTCCCTGATAGAGGAAGACATAGTGGAGAAGACAGAATCCCATACATTATTGATGACTTGGAAGGAATTCTTAAAGGACATGAAAGAGGAAGAAGAAGTTGGCTATGCCATGATGTTGAAGCCAAGGGAGGAGGAAACACATAAACAAGCACCTATGCCAGAAGAAGTGAGACAACTGTTGGACCATTTTAAGGATATAAAATGTGAGGGTACACTAGCTACACTACCAAAAAAGAGGGAGATAAGTCATCAGATTTACTTTGTGCCAAGAGCATCATTGCCAAACAAGGCTGTATACAAAATGATACCTGAGCAAAACAAGGAGATAGCTAGATGAGTAAAAGAACTTTTGGACCAAGGTTTGATTAGAAAGAGCATAAGCGCATGTGCTATCCCAGTGGTGTTGGCTCCTAAGAAGCGAGGTAAGTGGAGAATGTGTACTGACTCTAGGGAAATTAATATAGATTTCCTATTCCTAGAATAGAAGACTTAATGGATTGTTTGGGGGGTGCTAAGTGCTTCTCTAAAATTGATTTTAAAAGTGGTTATTATCAAAATAGAAAGAAAGAAGGTGATGAGTGGAAGTCAGCCTCTAAAACTATAGAGGAGTTATATGAATGGTTAGTTATTCCCTTTGGCCTTACCAATGCACCTAGTACCTCTATGAGGGTGATGAATGAAGTTTTGAAGGATTACATAGGTGTGCTTGTAGTTGTCTATCTAGATGACATCCTTATTTTTAGTAAAACCAAAGAGGAGCACATGAAGCACTTAGAATTTCTATTGAAGAAAATTGAAGAGGAGAAGCTCACCATAAATTTTGAAAAGAGTGAGTTCATGAAACAAGAGTTAGTATACCTAGACTTTGTAGTATCTCAAGGTGACTTAAAAATGGATACGAGTAAGGTTGATGCCATTCTCAATTGGCCTAATCCTAAGACAGGGACTGAGTTAGGATCTTACATGGGTTATCCCAATTCCATAGGAAGTTTATTAGGTGATTCAGTTAAATCTGTGCCCCAGTCCTAGATACCATTAAAGGAGGGTTGAAAACAAAGTGTGTGTGGACCAAAGAAGCTAATGAGGGGTTTGAAAGGTGGAAGAAAGAAGTAGCCACCTAGCCTATACTTTTTTTACTAATTTTTGACAAACCATTCATAGTAGAGTGTGATGCAAGAAGCATAACAGTAGGGAATGTCTTAAGCCAAGAAGACAAGCTAGTAGCATTTTTTAGTTAAATATTGAATGAAGAAAAGCCTAGGTACTCTTCCTACGACTTGGAACTTTATGCTCTTGTGCAAGACCTAAATAAATGGAGGCATTATCTATTTCCTAAAGAGATTTTTGTCTTTACAGATAACCAAGGATTGAGTTATATCAATACTCAAGACAAACTTAGTTTGAGATACATCAAATAGATGGAGTTTTTGTAGTCATACACCTTCACCATTAAGCATAAGAAAGGGGTACAAAAAAAGGTTGAAAATTCCCTTAGTAGAATAATTATTACCATACAAGAGATCTAGTTGCAGAGTACAGGGGTTGAAGGATTCACGGAGCTTTATGAAGGAGATGCAGACTTCTTATTGATCTACAAGGTGTGCAAAAAGTTAGAGAATCACTTTCATAGTGAGTATGTAGACTACACCCTACAAAATGGCTTATTGTTCAAAGGGAAACAATTATGTGTCCCAAGGGGATCCATGAGGGAGATCCTCATCCAAGAAAATCATAATGGGAGTTTGAGTGGACACTTTGGATTAAACAAAACCTTGGATCTAGTGGAAAGATATTATTGGTGGCCAAAGATGCAGAGAGACATAAGGAGATATGTAGAGTAGTCTGGAGTGTGTCAGAAGGAAAAGGGGACTTCATCCAATGCAGGCTTATATCTAACATTTCCCATCCCAAGTCGACCATGGGAGTGCATAAGAATGGATTTTATTTTAGGAATACCTAGGACACCTACTGATCTAGATAGTGTATTTGTGGTAGTGGATAGATTTAGAAAGATGATTCATTTTGTCCCATGCAAGAAAAAATATGATGCTAGCCACATTTCCCATTTTTTCTTTAAGGAGATAGTGAGCATACATGGCTTTCCATCAAGCATAGTTGCAGATAGAGATATGAAGTTTATGGGAAATTTTAGGAAGACACTTTGGAGAAGGCTAGGAACCAACTTGTCGCATAGTTCAGATTATCAACCTCAAACTCATGGATAGAGATAGATGATCAATAGATTACTTCATAAATTTTTGAGGTATTTCACAAAAGAATATGGACAAAGTTTGGAGAGTTATTTCACATGCAACATTTTCCTACAATGATAGCACAAATAAGACTACTGGCAATAGTGTATTTTAGATTGTCTATGGTTACACCCAAGGGGTGTTATTGAGTTAAGATAGTTGAAAGGATATGAAGGAGTCAGTGGTCATACTGATGATATTTCCTTGTTAATGAGGGAGGTTCATGAACAAGTTAGAAAGACAATAATGGAGGCTAATTAGAATTTGAAAACCAAGAGAGATGAAGGAATAAGAGACCTATAATTTGAGGTAGGAGATCTAGTAATGGTGTTCTTGAACAAGGATAGTCTACAAATGGCTATTCCTAGTAAATTGTAGATGAAAAGGATTAGGCCACGCAAGGTGTTAGCCAAGTATGGACCTAATGCTTATAAGGTGGAGCTACCCAAGGAGATGTCAATCTCTCCTATCTTCAATGTGAAAGATTTGATAAAGTATAAAGGGCCAAATATGGATGAAGTATAGTACAATGCTGAGGTGAGATAGGATTTTGAAGAGCTCAAGACTCCTCATCAGATCAAACCACAAGTTGAAAGGATACTATATTCAAGAGTGAAAAAGAAGTTCATGCATAAGATATATATGGAAAACCTAGTGAAATGGAGATAGAAACCAGAGTTAGAAGCCACTTGGATAGTTGAAAGTGACTTCAAGAAGCATGGAATGAGTGAGGAGTTCCTGACACCACAGGTGGCCTATCTTTTTTGTTGTAGGGGGAGAATGGTGTAGGAGCACCTTAAGGTCTTCAGTAGATCTTTGAAATATTTTGTCTTTTAGGTTGGTTTGGCCAACCACCAGAGTGAGTAAGGACTAAATTATAAAGTCCAAATTGATTTTAGTGTGTTTCTAGAGTCAAGAATGATTACAGTTTAGTGATTGATGACATCAAGTAGTATCTAGGGGTCTATGTCCTTAAAAGTCAACCAAAGGTCAAAGTTTGACCAAAACTCCGAAAATGGAGTAGAATTCATGTATTTGGTGTTTTTGAATATTTTAAGGTCATTTTATAAGGTTTAGGACCGAGTTGGGTCATTGGAAGTGAGAATTGGTCATTTGTGCAAAAGATGTAAAAGTTGTCATGACAACTTTTGCAACTTTGCAAAGTTGTCATGACAACATTTCCTAAAAACTAGGAAAGGGATTTAATGGTACCAAAATCCCAACATGAGGGTCAAAACATGTGGGAATCTTATATAAAAGTTGGATTAAACCCTAATCTAGGATTTATTTGTCATTTGGTATGGACTGTGTATTGAGAATGAGTGAATTACACTATAATTTTGCAACTGAGCCATCATCCAATACATTAATGGATTGAATAGAGTAAAATAATGGATTTAGAGTGTGATTTGTTCTATGTCTAGTTTTCAACCAGTCATGTAAATAATGGCTTTTCTTGAAGTTCCCAAGGTACAACACCCTAGGAATACTTGGAATCAAGTAAATCCTTGTATATATGTTGTAGATATGGTGTGCGGAGTTTGTTTTTCCATGGAATCCATGAGAAAAATCAGGTGTTAGTTGACTACTATGTATTCTAGCTAGGAAGTTTGAGCAGTGCAAAGGCAATAAGATTTTATAATGGATTGGTGAGTACCAATATTTAGTAGGGGAGTGTAGGGGAATGTATCTCAAACATGTGGATTAAATGAGAAGAGAATAGGATTTCATTAGAGTACCTATTGAATGCCAATAAGCTAAACCAGTATATGGACAAAGTGGAAGTCCAGTGTATGGAAAAAGTGTGGAACTAAAACCTTGAAAATCCTAGAGCCAGCTAGGATAAACCCACAAGGAATCTATAATATTTTCACATAAGTGTTAAGGGATGTTGTGATAAAATCAAAGATTACTATGTGTAGGAGGGCTAATTAGGCCTAAAAGGATACAAGGCCTTAAACATAGAAATCAAGAACCCGATTGAAACCTAGATGAAATGTTCATTAAATTGGATCAAGTGCAGTTGTAGGAGACCTAGGGATGGTCAGGAATCCTATAACTAGGGAGGTAGGAAAATTTGGAAAGAAGGTGGTTAGGACAAGCCCAGGGATGTATAGGAATATGGAGAGGAACTTAGAGATAGTTTGAATTTGTTGTAAAGCTTGAAGGGAGATAGGTTATCAAGCAGTTATCCTCTAGTTAGGGTGGTGAGAGGAAGCCTAAGAAGACTAAAGAAGGCCTTGGAAAGGGAAAGAAAGATCTAGGAGTTGGATCTCCCCAACACTTCTTAGGATCCTAAAATCAATTCTAGGATCTCTCAATTCTTTGATCCAATGGCCTAGGACTTCACTTACTAAACACAATGAGTTAGGATTCTTGTGCTTCACCTTGAATGACAACTATCATTAAGGGTACCTCCAAATTTCACTCTTGACAAGTACTATAGGAATGCAATTTCCTCACCATGACTTCACTAATGCTGCAAGGGCCATGTGCACAATTAGAAAACTCATTATTCATCCTTCCAACTCCATTGTAATGGTTTTTCAATCCCTAAATGATTGAGTTACAAATTAACTCTCTATAGAGTCCCATTAGGCCTAATTATACAATTAACCCTATCTAGAGGGTTTTTATGGATTCTTTCCAAAAAATTGTAAACAATCCCAAAAACAAATCTAAGATCCTGATACCCTTTTTGAAGACCTATAATGTTTTCAAGGTCTGAGACTCCCAAGTCATCTGTACATCAGTGTCCTAAAATGTTGTGCTAATAGGGCTATTTTGGCTCTTCACAAGCAGTCTTCTAATTTCTATTTAGAAATCTATTGAAATGGATTGAAAAATATCTTAGCTCAAAAATAGGGATCTATAGGAGCCTATTTATTCTAAAACCACACTTGATTCATATCACTCACACACACCCTTGCTTCTGCATTCACTCTTAGCTCTCTTATGCACCTTACCGGATAGTCCTTTCTCGACTAGGGCATGACTTTAAAAAGATAAAATCAGTTTTCCAAGAATCCTACTTGTATATATATAGTGTACATGGGATCCCCTACCATATTCATCCACCCTTTGAAGTTTTCCAAGGTTTGATTCTATGGGGGAGCCATAAAACTAAAAACTACGTATACTATACCAGCAAACACACTAAATCCTAAACAATTTACTAAGCGTAGCTAATAAACTCTAAAAAACATGATTACTAAATGAAAAAGTCTTCTGTATACTCCTACTACATGGATCCAACACTGTACCAAACTTCTTAATCCATTAATACAATATTACCATCCAAACAATTCATATGTATCAGAAAAACAAGAACACTTGCTTCTATTCACATTAAAAAACATGCATACAATCACCTCCACCTTTGGAAATGAGCCACCAAGTATATTAAGATACCTCTTCCATGTTTGTAGGACATTAACATTGATTTCCCATTCCTAATTTGAAGGGAATCCAAAGTTTTCGAGTTGCATGCAACATTTGCAAAAATTGCAAATGTTGTCATGACAACATTTGAGCATCTTTTGCATTAATGATGCCAGCTAACTTCCATGACCTCTAACCCATATCATTTGATGAGTTAACATAATTAAGCCCTTTTTTGGCACTTTACACACCTTTCTTAGGTCTATTAGCACTTTTTCTTGTAGAATCAATTAAAATAGCAATAAATGCTTGACTCTTGATTCCCAATTCAGATTCATACATGAACAAGGCTAATTAACAAGGATATAATCCTTCTTCACTTTGAGCTCCACAAGCTTAGGTGGGTGTACCTATCTCCTGATTTAGTAAATGAATTAGAATGTAGCAATGGCTCAAGGATTCATGATCCTTCTACTTTTTAAGTTTTTGGAACTAGGAAGGTTAACCTATTGATTCTCTCTCTAAGGAATCATTAAAATGAATTGTATTTCTCAATACAATTAGCTAGACATCCACATATTTTGATAAAAAAAAGTAAATATTCTCAATGTTTGATTAATTGATGATAATACTACTATTCAAAACTTGACCAGTGCCTAATCCATTGGGCCATAGAGTCACTATGAAAACATATATTCATCAAAGATAAATAATCTAAATACAACAAGATCTAAGATAATATGCCTTAAAAATTATCCTTTCACTCTAATATCCCTGTATCAAATTCTTGCACAAACCCTAACCGCCTAGAAATATCTGTAAGATTTAAACCATCCTTGATAGCTACTTACAAATAGCAACATAGTTACCTTGCAACTGATACATTTAACATGCCTTACATATCAAATATACAAAAGCTGAATAAAATGCAAGAAGACATCAATAATTTGAGACTAGAAATTCCATGGTATTTTTATTAATAACTTTCTAATTTCAATACATTTAGACTGTCTGAACACTTGAAAAACTAGACAACATTTCAAAGGCCTGCTTTGCATTTTTTATTTTACCATCCTTTTAAAAAACAATAACACTTGCTACTTATAGATAGCCTTAGTCATCTTGGAATCCTTTTGCTAAATAAGGATGCAACAAGCTTCGGATGACTAGGTTATAGCACAAAATTTACACTTCACAGATAAGACAAAAATCAGGCAGAGAGAATAACAGTTCTTTGTTACAAGTTATATAGTCCTTTGACTCATGACTGCCCAAATTCTTGCAACTACCTTGAAGTTGTTAGGTCCTTATCATCTAGGATTTTTCATCTTCATTTATGTAGAAACCTATATTTGCCTTTGTTCAGACTATTAGGCATCACTAGTGCTTGCTGTCACTCCTATAGTAGTACTTTTGGTTACTGGGCTGACTATACCATATTTTCCTACCCAGGTGATAAACACCTAATCATTCAGCCAACTGAAGCTGAGAACCTCATCCTTTTGGCTATTTAAATCCTCCTGATCAACACTAGCCTTCTCAATCTTTGATTCCCAAGATTCAAAAAATGCCCTGGCCTTGTTGAGAATGTCAATGGTTAATACAAACCAACTTGTGTTTTACAATGTGACAATATTATTTGTCTTTTTGGTTAGTGTTTCATTCAAATTTATTAGCCATAGGGATTCATTCTTTATGTCTCCATCTTTCTTGAACATTTTAGGGAGCATTTCACACCTATCTCTAGAGAATTCTCCTCTCAAAGTCTCTATCCTTTTGATGACCATATTTTTCTTGCTGTCCAAGTTAGTCATCAATTTAAGACATTTGTAAATCTTTGTCAAGATGATGTCAATATTATTCTGCTCCTTTGAGGTGGAATAGAATGACTTTATATGAGCTTTCTTTCCTTTCCAGCTATCAATTATTAAGCCCCAATGCTCCTTACCCTCATCATGCTTGCTTATTATGCTAACAATATTCTTTCTCATCAAGTAAAGATTAACAAGGTTGACTTCACCAGCACACCTCTTAAGGTTAAAGTATAATTTTTCAGAACACCTCTGCTTTACTAATTCTTCAGTTTCTTTATATGCAGTGGATTCTCCAAGATCCTTTTTGTCTTCTTCTTCCAACCTTGATCTTTCAACAATCAACCTGTTCTTTTCAGCCTCTAGTTCTTCTTTCTTAGCATCAATAATTTCTTGGGTAGTAGGGCTCACTGGAGTAGGGGATGGGTGGTAAGTAACAAATGGACTAGATGATGAGGGTTGGTGAGGTTCTTGAGAAATCATCACCTAGGGAATTAATTGAACTATTTGCCTCCCCTCCATAACTACTATCATGTTGTCCTTTCGTAAGGATTTAACCCTTTCATCATTATATGCCTTCAATACAAATTCATATTTTTTATTCAGGCTATTATAAGCCTCTTTCTCCTTTTCAGCCACCCTTAGGCTCAGGTTAGCTATTTGAAGGACAAGGTTTTCTACCTCAGTACCTGAGGTATTAGAGACTCTTTTGACAATGAGGCTTCCTACATCCTCAATTTTATCATCTTCTGTAACTCTTATTCTCTCCTTTTTCTTCAGAGTCCAAATTGCTAAGGCTGCATGATTTTCACTAAAATGGGCACCAATTGATGTCCCAGTAGTGCTCAATGGTTTTTCCTCCTTTTCGACAGCATCAAATACTACCACATCAGCTAAGTCCCACTGAGGTAGGATGAGGACTCCCTATTTCTTGACCAATTCTCTACCCTCTTCAGGCATGATTTTGTCAAATCTAGACACTAGCTCCTGCTTGACCTCCTTTTCTATATCATCTTTAGTATAATCTGGTTGATTTTCTTGCAACCTTTGGCATTTATTATTGAACTCATCAATGTGAATTCTCCACAGAAACTAAATGAATGTCGTAGTCTTCACAAAGTTGTCATTTGGCAAGAACTCCTCACTGGCCTGCTTAGTCACAGGATCTAGTTCTTTACCTATGAATTCTGCGACTATGAGGTTAGCAGTTGTATGCCTGGGTGTCTCTAGCATCCCTTCTTGTAATTCCTGGGTAGGAACATAAACTTCACCAGTGTTCCTCATTTGAACCAATTGCTCAACAATGGGTTGGTCATCAAAATGCATAGGGGACTGGGAGGGAGAGTACAACTCACTCTCTTGCTCTTTTTCCTCCACTTTTTTTTTTAGGAGAGGGCATTTCTTGGGCACTAGTACTTGCTAGCCTTTATCCTTTATATTCAGAGGGTTTATCAACTTTGGGAATAATAGTAGTGTACCCTTTCCTCTTGTACACCACATAGTTCCCTGGTGGGACTACTCTTCCTTGTGAAATTTTGCTCAAACTAGCATTATACTTTTCTTGCTCAGCTTCCATTATCCTATGTCTCTTCTCACTAAGGGTTTGCATGATTCCCTTAAATAAAGTCATCAGGGATTCAATTTTATTGGCCCAAGGGAAAAATTCCTTCAAAGGATCATAAGATTTATCAAAATTGTCTACAAAGTCCAAAGACTTATTGTACACCATCCATTTCTCTTTCCTTACCTCCTAGTCACCTAGATCAAAAACACTTCTGACAATATCCTCAAGGAAATTAAACTGGTGTTCTAAAGTTAAGCACTTGGTTCTTTTCCTGAACATGCATATTATAAAATCCTCATTATCTGCACATCTGGACATAGATGTTGCTAAGTGGTAAGGCTCAAAATATTTGTCCAACTATGCCCACCCACCGTTTACTATGATGAAATGATGGGATTTTGTGAGGGTAGGGAAAATGCTTCCCTTCATTTTTCCTATTAGGGCTTCCCCCTGTAGTCCACCCAATTTTCTTATAATCTCTGTTATTCCAATCTTCAAAAGGACTCTGTAGTCTAGCACATTGGGGGTTCCCCTAAATCCATAATCCCTTATCACTGTAGAAATAAGGTATAAAATCAAATCCCCCCAATTATGGGAAATTTTTATCTATGGGGAAAACTCCATGGGTCTTAGCAACCTCTTAATTTCTATATGGATCCTAGCATTTTGATTGCACACCAATGACCTAAGCCTAGTAGAAAAAACCCTGTCAAAGTATACATAACTAGCTTCTTTTCTATCCCATGACAGATCAACACTCCACATCTGAATAGGAAAGTCCTCATCACCTTGGAACTTAGTCAGGTTCATCTCTTCCTCAAAGAAGTCAACATTATTAAACAAAAACATATGCATCATAAGGGAATACCATCCCATTGGCTTAAGTATATTACTGTCTTGGATAGCTTCCAAACCCTCATGCATTTGTTGGGCAATGTAAGAGGCATAGTCAAAGACTACTGATAAGTGGGGATGTATAATTTGAACCACCATGAGCATTATGTGGATAGGCATCGTTACTTCTCCATCTTCTCCTAGAACCTGGCACAGGGCACTATAAATTTTCTTGGCCTTTCCATTGAAATAATCCAATTTAAATGGTTCTGGTGTGTTGGGCCCTACTACAATAAGGTCCTCTATCTTTTAAAATATCCTCTCAAGGCCTCATTTCTATAATACTCCCTCTGGGTCTGGTATACTTCCTTGAAGTATTCAAATTTAATATCATCCATTTGTATTGAAGTATCACTCAACTTGAAAATTATTCTAATTTCATCAGCTAAAATGGTCAACAACACATTTCCCTTTGTATCCCTAACAACCCTAGATACTTTGTCATAAGTGTTTGCAATAAGAGTGAAAAAATCTATATCCATGAATACCCCGGGTACTATCAACTTTCCTACATCCAAGTCCCATATGTTACAATCTTGGGTAGGAGAATTTCTTTGGCTATATGCAGTTCTAAATAGAGTAAGACCATTTAGACTAGTTTTAACATCTTTGGCCCACCGACCCGAGTCATACAAGACCTCTCCTATTTTGAAATGGGGATGTGATGGAATTATTCATTTTATTTGGGTTGCATCACCCATGGATCTTTTAATTGCTGCAACAGATCCTCCCTAACATTTCTCTTCTGGTAATCTACTTCTCTAGAGATTTCAATCCTAGGGGCCATTTTGAACCTAAGAATTTTCACTGAGATGAAATTCAGGTTTTGAAAAGATAATTCTGAAATCCTTCTGAATTGTAATTCTTACTAGGAACCTAAAATTTGTTGGATTAGAGAAGACTTACCCATTCTTCAATTCTGTCATGAGGAGCTGAATATCTCTACAATTGTGTTCTTTTCCTAAATGACTTTGATAAATTATTGAGTCTTCAAGTTGAATTAACCAGTTTTACACCTTCAATCAAATCAATAAATTATATTGAATTTGACTGGAGTGGCCACACATTCTACAATCAATTTTCCTACTTCAAACTCATGGCTTAACGACTCATTGAAACTTATTTTAACAATTTTTAATTTAGGTCGTAGACCTTAAATAACATCTCTTCCATCTGACGATTCTCTTCTTTTCTCGGAAACAAATTTTCACCTTGGACACATGTCAGCACCGCCTAATCACTTGTCCATTAGATTTAATTCACTTTACCTTTAAGTGATTAAGAAAACTATCTGATCCTTTTGCACTTGCACCCTTATTAACATGACTTTTGTGCTGCACTGGACCCACCTTTTATGCCAATCACTGATTCTTTTTTACATGCTAAGTGATTAAGTCAATCGTTGATTCTTTTTGACATGCTATGACTTTAACATGATAACTAGACTATACATACTTCTTATGACTTCATTCAGACCCACCTAGGACACATGTTGGCATGGATTAATCACTTAACTGATAGATATCAATCAACTTTTCTCTAAGTCATGAAGCGAGCCGTCAAATCCTTTTAAACTTCTCCAAACTTTATCCTATGGCCAGCTTTACCATTAGTGGACTACAAATAATCATCCTGACATGCATCAGCACCGCTTAATAACTTAAGCATTAGATCTCAATTACTTTGAAGTTTAGCCATTAAGCCGACCGTCAGATGAAAAAAAATTTAACTGTACTTTAATTATCGCCAGCTCTGAACATATGGGTGTACTAGCTGCCATATGTCGACACCACTTAATGGCTTAACTAATAGATGTCAAGCATCTTGGGTATAAGAAATTAAGCCCACTGTTAGATCTTTCTGAACTTTAGTCACCTTTATGATGTCTGTGAGTGGACCCACATCACTTCCCTTGACATGCGTTGGCACTGCTTATTCACTTATCCATTAGATGGTGCACACTTTGTCTTTAAGAGATTAAGTCTACCATCAATTTCTTATGACTTGACCAATGTTTAGATAAGAGCTTTTACGACCATCAGCCCTACCATGGACACGAGTCACTTAGACTTAATCGTGTATGCAATAGATGTCGAGCATCCCTAGGCATCAACGATTAAGCGGGCCATTGGATCAAAAGGAATTTGTTCACCACATGAAATATTAAAATAAAAGGCTCTTCTCAGTGGCATGACTTAGGAAATTTTAAAGTGGTTAGGATAACACAATTTTAAAACATGACCCTTTTAAAGATAAACACATGACTTAGGATAACTTAAGTGACTAGGAAAAGAAATGCAGAAATAGAACCCGCCAAGACACATAGGGTTTTTAGATCCAAATTTGAGTAGGGTTTTGACATAAACTTGGGGGTTTAGACAATTTTTACCATTCTCTTAGGGACATGACCCTTTACATGTCAAATTTTAGGGCCATTATTTAGCAAGACTTGACAATTATAAAGGAATGACAAATGAGACTTCAGACTAGAATAAGAGAAACTCAAAACTAGATATATACCCAACAGTAGCTCTCTCTAAGGATACTTAAATGCAAGATTATAACAAGAAAATAGATCTCTGGGGAGGCAGACCATAAACTAGACTAACCTACTACTTGAAACAAACACACAACTAAAGGAAACACACATATACATATGATACAACCTTACTGTGCATGGAAAATTTTAGATCAATTGAGGAAATTTTTTAGAAACTATCCATGCACTGGCAGTTCCTGTTCCTCATCATTCACACTCTTTAGGAGATATGAATCCTTTTTAAAAATTTGATGAATAAAAAAAGTTCCCAACCACAATGACTCAAACTTTTTATGTTTGCCTTTGTCTTCACCTCTAGCATTCCACTGCAATACCAAATCACCATGCTGAAATTTTCTTTCATCAGCCCTCTTGTCAAAGAGGTATTTCATTTTGTGTTGCATTTTAACATTTTCTCTTCGAATTTCCCTTCTTACTTCTTCCAATTCAACTAATTTAACCATTCTTTCTTCCATGGGTTTAGGTATCTCAATTTTTTCCTCCTGGATGAATTTATATATTGGGAGCAAGTTATTAATTTGCATTCTTGACTGAAGACCATATACCAGTTCAAAGGGAGACTTTCCAGTAGCCTTTTTGACAGTAATCCTATCTTCCCATAAAGCAAGCTTTAGCTTGGAATGCCAGGCTCTCTTGTTATTTTCCATGGTTTTCTTTAACATCTACAAGAGATTCTTATTGCTAGATTCAGCTTGACCATTGGCCTATGGGTGGTATGGGGATGAATAGGACATGACAATTCCCATATTGTAGAATAAATCTGTGAATTCTTCAGATCTGAAACACATGGCATTGTCCATTACCAACTTAATTGGGACACCAAACCTTGTGATCACATTATTCATCAAGAAATCTATAACTACTATGCTTGTTGCTATTTTGGTGGGAATTGCCTCTACCCACTTTGTAAAATAATCCGTTATCAATAGAATCCAACTATGCCCCCACTGGATTTCTCAGCAAACTCTTTGGCATCCTGAAATAAGAATCCTGGAATAAGAATCCTGGAATAAATAGGGCCTATAGTATCCAGCTCTCAGAATTTTATGAGTTGTTGATCTGGCAGAGTAGTGCCCTCCACACATTCCTACATGTATCTCCTTCAAAGTGTTTTTAGATTTCCCCTTTTCAAGACATAGCAACAAAATTCCATCTCTATTTTTTCCAAAAAAGATCACCATGCATCAAAACATACTTCTGAGCCTGTAATTTTAGACTTCTCTTTTGGTTATCAGTCAAATCCTCTGGACACTTGGCATTTTTCAAAAAATACACAATGTTGGAATACCAAGGTTGCTTTTCAATACTTGTAATACAATTTTCATGTGCACTGACATTGTTGACCTGAACTAAATCAAAATTCTCTTGTGCGATTAACTTTTCCAACCCCAGTCCTCTTACTAGTTTTGTGATGTGTATTTCTAGATCAACTCCTGAACTTTGTTTATCCGCTTGAACCTTTTTCCTGTCTCTTCATTTTGAACAAAAATATCTTTGATAGCAACATGAGGAACATAAGCTCTTACCTTTGCACATACTAGATAAGGCCTGAAGGCCTTGACTGCCTTCACCAGGGCATAAGCTTGCTTCTCCATCAATTGGTAATTCAACTTAGCAACCTATAAAGACTTGTTGAAGAAGGCTATTGGATGTTCAAATCCCTCAACATCTTTCTGTAATAGGACTGCAGCAATTGTGTGGAAAGAAGAAAATGTGAAAAGAGAAAAGGGCTTGGTGTAATCGGGGGATACTAAAATAGGAGCTTCTTGAATGGCTTGTTTTATTCTTTCAAAGGCTAACTATGCCTCTTGGTCCCATTTGAACTTCACATCCTTCTTCAACAATTTGACAATGGGTTTAATCAATTATGCAAAATTAGCAATGAACCTTCTTACAAAATTAATTTGTCCTAGAAATGACTGTATAACTTTAAAATTCTTAGGGGGGAGTACCTTTTTGATAGCTTCTACCCCTTCAGGGTCTATTTTGACTCCTTCTTTTGACACTATATGGCCTAGAATTTTTCCTTTAGTAACTAGAAAATGACCTTTTTTTAGGGTTTAAAGATACCCCATATTCCAAATCTTTTATCATGACCTTCTCCAGGTCATTGCAGTGATCTTCTGCCCTTTTTGAGAAGGTTGTTAGATCATCCTGATATACTACCATTAGAACATCTATAAGGTCCTTGAAAGCCACATCCAAAGCTCTTTGAAAGGTTGCACCAGCATTTTTCAAACCAAAAGGCATGTGGGCATATACATAAGTGCCCTAGGGAGTAGTAAATGTTGTTTTGAATTATTCAGATTCTTTAACCAACACTTGATTGTACCCTAAAAATCCATCCATCATAGAAAATAAGTCACATCCAATGACTTTATGCAGCATAGATTCCATGTTTGGTAGTCCATAATTATCCTTTAATGAGGCTACATGCAGGTTCTTAAAGTCAACACACAACCTTATATCCCCATTCCTTTTCCTCACAGGGACCAAGTTAGAAACCCAAGATGAGTGTCTAATAGGATTGATTATGCCTACATCTCTCAGCTTCATCAATTCCATCTACATTTTGGTAGTCAACAATGGATTGATTGGCATCTATTTTTGCCTAAATTGTTTTATATCTTCTTTGAGAGTGATGTCATACTGGAAAAGATATGTTCTATAGGCTTTAAGGTCTTCATAAGACCAGGCAAAAATATGTTTATACTTTTGTAGTAGCTTGATCGAATTTAGTCTGACAGTTTTGTCCAACTTTTTTCCATTGTAGACTAGCTGAGGGGAAGTTTTAGATCCCAAATTGATATCTTCCAAATCTTCCAAGGCAACATTAGATTTTTGTGCCATGTAATTGTCATTGATATTAAGCAGGCCTTCTAATTCAACTAACCCTTTAGGAATATGATTATTTGACAACTAAATGACTTCTTGATCAAAAACATACTCTTTACCATCAACAAATGCTACCAGAGACTCACAATCAATTTCTGGACCATCATATTGATCCACACATTGAATAAACCTAAGAATATCATCATCATCCTCAAATACTTTCCAATTATGAACATTGTCAGGGACTGCAGGCCTAGGTTTTACTTCAACCAGAGATATACCAGTAAGAGTAACATCATTTTTCTTAAGGGCAAAATTTGTAAGAAAATATGCAATTATATTGTTAGACCTTTCTACCCAAAGGACGTTGAAAGCATCAAAAAACTTTATCCTGTCACAAACTGCAGACTTATACAATTTTAACCTTTCATCTTTGGCAGAATATTGTCCTCTTATCTGAGCTATGATCAGCTGGGAATCTGCATGTATTTTTAGACACTTAATACCATGTTTAATAACAATATCTATTCCCAATATTAGAGCCTCATATTAAGCAGTATTGTTTGTACAATGAAAGGCTAAGAGAAAAGAATACTTGAAAGTAGTACCTGATGGGGAAATAAACAAAACTCCTACTCTAGATCCTTCCTTTGATCATCCTCTATCAAAGTACATTTTCCACAGTCCATTTTGTTGCAACAACAATTCATGCACAATTGGGTTAGTGTTTTTTAATTGGTGCTTAATTTCTTCCACAATAAAATTCTCCATATCAACATTTACAAAACAATTCAATTGATTAGGTAGAACCACCTCCACCATGACAGATGACTGGGGTTCTCTGTAAAACTTGACCTCATGCCCTTTTATAGTGATAGTTGCATAGGACAAATCTAACTACATTTTTCCACCTACTACTACTACCCACTACCTTGATAGAAGCATGCCATAATATGGTTTAGTTTCCACTACCACTATATCCATTATGTAAGTTTCCTGAGGGAAAGCAGAAATTTTCACCTCAATATCTTTCAATGTTCCTATCCTAGGAATCTCCTTATTATCCATGGCATAACAACTTCCAGCAAATCTAGTGACCTGGAGGCCCAATTCCTTCATGACATGATAGGAAATCACATTTTTTGCAGCTCCAGAATCAATCATGCAGTTTTTCACCAAGAAACTATTTACCATTAGGGTAACATAGAATGGGTCAATAGATAATGGTTCTTGTGTGATAATGTTTCCAATGCAGATATTAGAAAATTCTTTACCTTTTTCTTTTCCTTTCTCTTGTGGACAATCTATTCTACCATCACTTGTTGTCAGAGGTATTTTCTGTTGGTTGGGAGCAGATACATCATCTATCCCTTTGAAAAGTGCCAAAGCAAATTCCTTGTGCTCCCTTATTTTTAGCATTTCCATGAGGGGGACTGAGACTTTAATTTGGGTCAGAGCATGTTTCTTGTCAAAAGGGGGAAATTGGGAGGATATATCATTCATCCTTTTCATTTTCTTGGATTTATCATTAGGTATTAATTCCTTTATTGCTTCTTCCCCTTCAGCATGATCAGAAGAAGGCCCTACTTGTTTTTCAAGGTTTTTGTCTTTATTTTTCTTGACATTGAAGTCCTTAGTAACTCAAGGAGAACCCTTTTTGATATAGATAGGGGTGGTTTTTCCTTGAACTGGTTGCACTATTCTATTTCTTAGGTTGTATGCTTTTCTTTCTTGGTTAATTGCTGCAACAGTCAAGTACCTCTTTTCTTCATCAGTAGGAATTCTAAAATGAGACTATGAGTTATCATTCCCCACTGTATTTATAGTTGTGTGTGAAACATTTTCATCTTGATCACTTTGAAAGGGTGGATTTTGTAATTGATATTTAGAACAAGACTTATCCTTTGTAAACAAAATATCAAAAAATGATCCAGTATCAGAGAACCATGGGTATGGTTTCTTCATTGTAAACATATTAATAACAGGGCCTTCTTGTTCACTTTCTTCTATTTGATCAAACAGTGCCTGAGCTACTATACATTGATAGGAGGAGTGTGGCATATGCACGCATCACACCATGGAGTGTTCTGAACATAGTTGGCACTATTCCTTTTTAGGGGATCTTGGGTTTCCTTGGCGTTTGGGTTATCTTGTCCATCAGGGACTAGTTTTCCATTATTCCAATTTTTCTTGTAAGGGTAATCTCTTAGATTAAGCTGTTTGTCAAATCTTTGGTTAGTGTACTTATTATCACAGTATCCTCCTCTATCATTTTTATCCATTTTGGTAGTAATATCTTTTACTGCATTCACCAGTTTATCTACTGTATCATCCTCTTTGACACTTTTATTGGCTGGTCCCTTCTCTTTCCATAGTTTATTGTCTTCCCTCTTCCCCAATTTCTCTGAAGCTCTCCTATTACTCTCAATGTAAATGGCTATCTTATAAGAATCCCTCAAGGTATTTGGGTTCTTATCTCTGAGAAGATAAGACATTTTTCCATCAGAAACATTAATATAAGTGGTAAGACATACTTTCTCATCTAATCTTAAGACCTGGAACAGTTTGTTCATGGCTTTTTGAAATCTACTATTAAAATCAGCCATACTCTCATTTGGGAACTTCTTAATGTTAATGAATTCATTTAACATGTATCCAGAAATAACATGCTCTCTATACTATTCCCTAAAATACTTTAAAAATTCATCCCAAGAGGAAATACTATCATTAGGAAAATTTCTTAACCAATCCCTAGCATCTTCTGTTAATGACTGAACAAAAAGCTTGATAATAACATCTTCATTTTCAATCTCAAATTTAGTTATCTTATCACTAAAATCTTTTAGATGCTCTTCACAAGTAACCACATTATTTCCAGTGAACTTGGGGATTTTATCTCTTACGTCATTGGGGATCACATTAGGGTGACCAGGAATGCCTTCAAAGAAAAGAGCTCTATATCTATTCATGTAGACAGGCCTTCTTTGGAAATTTCCATGCACATTGTCATCACTTGGTCCAGTAGCTTCTCCTTGGTTTTTAATAGGTGGGGGAACACTTTGCTTAGGATTAATAACTAGAATGCTTGGGCCAGGACCAGCGGGTTGAGCACTTGAATTTGGGCTAGAGTTCTTAACATTTAAATTCAAACCATATAATTGTACCTTGGGATCACCCCCTTGATTAATTGGGATTGGGCCAACATATGGCTTTTGTGGCTGTGTTACATGATTAACTGGCATAGATTTGCTTGCAGAAGTGTCAGTAGTACCATGTAGAAAAGCTATTTTCATTCTCATGTCTGTTGTAGCAGCTTCTAACTCTAACTTCTCCAGTTCCTTGGCCAAGTCATCTTTGGCTTTCTAGCCTTATCCAATTCAAGATCAACTTGGGATGCTCCTATAGGGATGGTCATGTTTTTCTTAGGCTCCTCTATGGTCACACCAATAACCTTTTTTTTCCTTTATTAGGAACCTCTTTCATATTTTTCTTGAGCTTTGCATCATTCTCAATCACATATGGGAATAGTTGTCTAATGATAGGCCCTTCCTTCTCAAATTCATCCTTGTCAGGATTTGAGATTTTATTTGGGGCTTTGCTCCTTAAATCATCAAGGTTACCAAACAATTCTAGATTCAAACCCTTAACTTCTTGACTCAATCTTTTAGTCTTAAGATCATTCCTTCTAGTCTTAGCTAAGATCTCTTCTCTTTCTGCTAGCAAGTCATATATCTTTTGTCTATGTTTCTTTTCAGCTTCAGCTATTTCCTTTTCTTGTTCTTTCTTTTACCTTCTTAAAACCATAATTTCATCTTGCAATTTATCATACTCATATGAAGTTGTTTCAGTAGCAGAGGTCTCTTCTGGTGGAGCAAGATTTTTTTCTGCTGGAAAGAAACCTATATCAGTATTTTCTCCATCCTTGAAGGGATCAAAATTGGCATCATCTCTATAAGCATCAATTGGCCCTATGGGTCCTACATCTTCAGATGAAGATGATTTTCTTTCAAGAATGGGAGTCTCCATCCTTCCCTTAGAGGTATGTTGGGAGTCGTGATTGGAGGTAACTCTCCTAGACCATTGTTTCCTTTTAGGAGTATGGAGCTCCTCTCCAACATCCATTTTAGGATTTTGTCTGAAGTATGATCTAGTATTCCTTTGTCGACTCATCTTTCAGAACAGACAAATATTTTCAAAATGTTTAATGTGTAACATTGGAGTACACAGAGGTTAGAGTTGCCACATCTTTTTAGAGGACAAATATATATAAAGATCAAGTGCCTTGTCCTAACTCAAGTTTCCTTTTATAGAAATAATTTGAAATGAAACTTGAAAACAAAGTTTTTTGATAATTCCTCACCTGGTAACTTCAAGAAAATGATTCTTCACTGCCCGTATTACTGCAAATCTTTTCCACCTAGTGGATTTTCTCTTGAAAACAAATAAGGGACTAGATTAGAGGCTTTACAATTACCAGTTATTTCATCTGACACAAGATTTGTATCATTTTTAGGATCAATACCATCAAATAGTGTGCCATGACAGATAAGAAGAACAAACGTGCTTTAATGATTATGAGGAATAACAAACTAATTCTCAATATTGCAAGCACAAACTCTTTCATGAACATGACTCTTAGAACATCACAAGAATCCCCAACAGAGTCACCAATTTGTTAGCACTTTTTCTTGTAGAATCAATTAAAATAGAAATAAATGCTTGAATCTTGATTCCCAATTCAGATTCATACATGAACAAGACTAATTAACAAGGATATAATCCTTCTTCACTTTGAGCTCCACAAACTCAGGTGGGTGTACCTATCTCCACATTCAGTAAATGAGTTAGAATCTAGCAGTGGATCAAGGATTCATTATCTTTCTTCTTCTTAAGTTCTTGGAACTAGGAAGGTTAACCTATTGATTCTCTCTCTAAGGAATCATTAAAATGAATTGAATTTCTCAATACAATTAGTTAGACATCCACATATTTTGATATTAGAAAGTAAAGATTCTCAATGTTTGATTAATTGATGATAATACTACTATTTAGAACTTGACTAGTGCCTAATCCATTGGGCCATAAAGTCACTACAAAAAGATACATTCATCAAAGATAATTAATCTAAATACAACAAGATCTCATATAATATGCCTTACAAATTATCCTCTCACTCTCATATCCCTATATCAAATTCTTGCACAAACCCTAACCCCCTAGAAATATCTGTAAGATTTAAACCATCCTTGATAGCTACTTACAAATAGCAACACAGTTACCTTGCAACTGATACATTTAACATGCCTTACATATAAAATATACAAAAGATGAATAAAATGCAAGAAGACATCAACAATTTGAGATAGTAAATTCCATTGTATTTTGAGTAATATCTTTCTGATTTCAATACATTTAGACTGAGTAAAGACTTGAAAAACTAGACATCATTTCAAAGGCCTGCTTTACAGTTTTTATTTTACCATCCTTTTTTAAAAAAAAAAACAACTTGCTACTTATAGATAGCCTTAGTCATCTTAGAATCCTTTTGGAAAAAAATAATGCAACAAGCCTGACTAGGCTATAGGAAAAAATTTACACTTCAGAGATAATACAAAAATCAGGCAAAGAGAATAACAGTTCTTTGTTACAAGTTATATAGTCCTTTGTCTCATGACCACCTGAATGCTTGCAACTTCCTTGAAGTTTTTAGGTCCTTATCATCTAGGATTTATCATCTTCATTGATGCATACACCTATATTTTCTTTTTTTTAGACTGTTAGGCATCACTAGTGCTTGTTGTCACTCCTACAGTAGTACTTTTTGTTACTGGGGTGCTATACCATATTTGCTTACCCAAGTGGTAAACACCTCATCATTTGACCAACTGAAGCTGAGACCCTCATCCATTTGGCTATTTAACTCCTCCCAATCAACATTGGCCTTCTCAATCTCTGATTCCCAAAATTCAAAAAATTCCCTTGCCTTGTTGAGAATGTCAATGGTTAATACAAACCAACCTGTGTTTTCCAATGTGACAATATTGTTTGTCCAGTTGGTTAGTGTTTCATTCAACTATCTTACTCATAGGGATTCATTCTTTATGTCTCCATCTTTCTTGAACATGTTAGGGAACATGTCATACCTATCTCTAGAGAATTCTCCTCTCAAAGTCTTTATCCTTTTGATGACCATATTTTTCTTGGTGTCCAGGTCAGTCATCAATTTAAGACATTTGTAAGTCTTTGTCAAGATGATGTCAAGATTATTATGTTACTTTGAGGTGGAATAGAATGACTTTATATGATATTTATTTCCTTTCCAGATATCAATTATTAAGCCCGAATGCTCCTTACCCTCATCATTCTTTCTTATTATGCTAACAATCTTATTTCCCATCAAATTAAGATTAGCAAGGTTGACTTCACCATCACAACTCTTAAGGTTAAAGTATATTTTGATAGACCATCTCTAATTTAATAATTCTTTAGCTTCTTTATATGCAGGGGTTTCTTCAAGATCCTTTTTGTCTTCTTCTTCCAACCTTGATCTTTCAACAATCAACCTGTTCTTTTCAGCTTCTAGTTCTTATTTCTTAGCATTAATAATTTCTTGGGTAGTAGGGCTCACTGGTGTAGGGGATGGGGGGTAAGTCACAAATGGACTGGATGATGAGGGTTGGTGAGGTTCTTGAGCAATCATTACCTGGGGCATTAATTGAACTATTTGCCTCCCCTCTAGAACTGCTATCTTGTTGTCCTTTTGTAGGGATTTAACCCTTTCATCATTACATGACTTCAATACAAATTCATATTTTTTATTAAGGATATTATAAGCCTCTTTCTCCTTTTCAGCCACCCTCAGGCTCAGGTTAGCTATTTGAAGGGGGTATGTGCAGGATCATGGTATGCCAAACTAGGCCTTAAGTGACAATGAAAATTTAGAAAATCAGGGTTAGGAAAGTTGATGTAAGAACTTAGACAAGTTATCAATCTTATATCAAAATGTGTAAGAAGAGAATCTATAGAAAATTGAATCTGGTTTCTTCTTTAAAAAAATATATTCTATATGGTGAAATTTTAAATTTCAATGTAGTAGTACGGAAATTTCAGTAAAAAGATAAGAAGAAGGTGTATGTCTGACCACCTTAAACATAATCAAATGATAATATTTTTTTAAAATATTCTAGATATAAGTAGTAGACTCATGTTCAGATGTTATGCATATTTTTTTAATATTTTTTTCCAAGTATATAATTAATTATGATTTTCTACTACAAATTTTCACGAATATAAAAAATCTCACGTCTGACCACCTTAACTTCATCTAAAATTCATCAAATTCAATTTTTTTAGTTTTTAATTGTAGCAGGAAAAGCATAGAATGTGACTCATGTTTTGGATTTCAAAAATGCTATACCATTTGAAAGTTATAGTTATTTTTCAATCAGTATATCAATCAGGACTAAAAAGATAAGAAGTAGGTGTATGTCTCACCACCTTAAACACAATCAAATGATAATAATTTTTTACTAGATTCTAGATATAAGTATTAGATTAATGTCCAGATGTGATTCATATTTTTTTTAAATTTGTTTCCAAGTAAATAATTAATTATGGTTTTTATTCTACAACTTTTCCAGAATATAAAAACTCTCATGTCTGGCCACCTTAACTTAGTCTAAACTTCATCAAATTAAATTTTTTTTACTTTTTTCATGTAGTACAAGAAGCATAGTATGTGACACATATTTCAAATTTAAAAAATGATGTACCATTTGAAAGTTATAGCTTTTTTTCAATCAGTCTACCAATAAGGACTTCTTTTTCACATCACCAATTTTTGGCATACAATGATCCTGCACATACCCAAGGACAAGGTTTGTTGGCTCAGTACCTGAGGTATCAGAAACTCTTTTGACAATGAGAATTCTTGCATCCTCAATTTTATCATCTTCATTCACTCTTCTTCTGTCCTTTTTCTTCAAGGCCCAGATTGCTAAGGCTGCATGATTTTCACTAAATTGGGCACCAATTGATGTCCCAGCAGTGCTTAGTGGTTTTGCCTCCTTTTTGACAACATCAAAGACTACTACATTAGCTAATTCCCACTGAGCTAGGATGAGGAATCCCTATTTCTTGACCAATTCTCTACCCTCTTAAGGGGTGATTTTTTCAAATCTAGACACTAGCTCCTGCTTGACCTCCTTTTCTATATCATATTTAGTATAATTTGGTTGAGCTTCTTGAAACCTTTGGCATTTATTATTGAACTCATCAATGTGAATTCTCCATAGAAACTAAATGAATGCCCTAGTCTTGACAAATTTGTCACCTAACAAGAACTCCTCACTGGCCTACTTAGTCACATGATCTAGTTCTTTACCTATGAATTCTACCACTGTGAGGTCAGCATTTGTATGCTTGGGTGCCTCTAGCATCCCTTCTTGTAATTCCTATGAAGTAACATAAACTTCGCTAGTCTTCCTAATTTGAACCAATTGCTCAAAAATGGCTTGGTCATCAAAATGCATAGGGGATTGGGAGGGAGAGTACAACTCACTCTCTTGCTCTTTTTCCTCCACCTTTTGTTTTTTGGGAGAGGGCATTTCTTGGGTACTAGTAATTGCTATCCCTTTTCCTTTATATTCAGAGGATTTATCAACTTTGGGCATAATAGTAGTGTACCCTCTCCTCTTGTACACCACATAGTTCCCTGGTGGGATTACTCTTCCTTGAGAAAGTTTTCTCAAAATAGTATGAACCTTTTGTAGCTCAACTTCCATTATCCTCTATCTCTTCTCACTGAGGGTCTACATGATTCCCTCAAATAAAGTCATTAGGGATTCAATTTTCTTGGCCCAAGGAAAAAATTCCTTCAAAGAATCATAAGATTTATCAAAATTGTGTACAAAGTCCAAAGACTTCTTGTACACTGGCCATTTCTCTTTCCTGATCTCCTGGTCACCTAGATCAAAAACATTTCTAAAAATATCCTTAGGTAAATTAAACTGGTGTTCTAAAGTTAAGCACTTGGTTCTTTTCTTGAACATGCCCATTATAAAATCCTCATTATCTGCACATCTGGACACAGATGTTGCTAAGTGGTAAGGTTCAAAACATTTGTCAAATTGTGCCCACCCACCCTTTACTATGATGAAATGATGGGCTCTTGTGAGAGTGGCGAAAATGCTTCCATTAATTTTTGCCTATTACAGCTTCCTCATGTAGTCTACCAAATTGTCTTATAATATCTGCTATTCCAATCTTTAGAGGGGCTCTATAGGGTAGCACAATGGGGGTTCCCTTGAATCCATAAACCCTTATCACTGTAGAAACATGGTATAAAATCAAATCTCTACAATTATGGGAAATTTTTAGCTCTGGGGAAAACTCCATGGGTCTTAGCAACCTCATCATGTCTGTATGGATCCTAGCACTCTGATTGCACAACAATGACCTAAGCCTAGTAGCAAAAACCCTATCAAAGTATACATAACTAGCTTCTTCTCTGACCCATGACAGATCAACACTCCACATCTAAATAGGCAAGTCCTCATCACCTTGGAACTTAGTCAGGATCATCTCTTCCTCAAAGAAGTTGTCATTATTAGACAAAAACATATGCATCCTAAGGGAATACCATCCCATTGTCTTAAGTAATTACTATCTTGGATACCAGCCAAACCGTCATGCATTTGTTGGAAAATGTAAGAGGTATAGTCAAAGACTATTGATAAGTGGGGATGTAGACTCTGAACCACCATGAGCATTATGTGGACAAGAATTATTACTTCTTCATCTTCTCCTAGAGCCTAGCATGGGGCACTATACATTTTTTTTGCCTTTCCATTGAGATAATCCAATTTAAATGGTTCTGGTGTGTTGGGCCCTACTACAATTAGGTCCCATATCTTGTTAAAACATCCTTTCAAGGCCTCATTTCTGTAATACTCCCTATGGGTCTGGTATACTTACTTGAAGTATTCAAAGTCAGTATCATCTATTTGTATTGAAGTATCACTCAACTTGAAAATTATTCCAATTTCATCATCTCAAACGGTCAAAAACACATTTCCCTTTCTATCCCTGACAACCCTGGATACTTTGTCATAAGTGTTGGCAATTAGAGTGAACAAGTCTATATCCATGAATACACCAGGTATATCAAATTTCCTACATCCAAGTCCCATATGTTACAATCTGGGGTGGGAGTATTTCTTTGGCTATATACAGTTCTAAACAGAGTAAGACCATTTAAACTGGTTTTAACATCTTTGGCCCACTGACCTGAGTCATACAAGCCCTCTCCTATTTTAAAACAAGGATGTGATGGAACTATTATTTTGATTTGGGTTGCATCACCCGTGGATCCTTTTAATTTTTGCAATAGATCCTCCCTAACATTTCTCTTCTGGTAATCTACTTCTCCAAAGATTTCAATCGTAGGGGCCATTTTGAACCTAAGGCTTTTTGCTGGGATGAAATTTGGGTTTTGAAAAGATAATTCTGAAAGTATTCTAAATTGAAATTCTTACTAGGAACCTGACTTTTTCTGGATTAGAGAAGACTTAGCCATTCTACAATTCTATCATGTGGAGCTAAATATCTCTACAATTATGTTCTTTGCCTGAATGAATTTGATAAATTATTGAGTGTTCAAGTTGAATTAACCTGTTTTACAGCTTCAATCAAATCAATCAATCATATTGAATTCAACTGGAGTGGCCACACATTCTACAATCAATTTTCCTTCTTCAAACTCATGGCATAACAAATCATTAAAACTTATTTTAATAATTTTTAATTTAGGTTGTAGATCTCAAACAACATCTCTTCCATATGACAGTTCTCTTCTTTTCTCAAAAACAACGGTTCACCTAGGACACGTGTCGGCACCACTTAATTACTTTTACATTATATTTCCTTCACTTTACCTTTAAGTGATTAAGAAAACCGTCTGATCCTTTTGCACTTTCACCCTTATTAACATGACTTCTATGCTGCACTGGACCCACATTTTATGCCACACATCGCTCAGACTTAATCGCTTACCCACTAGATCTTGATCGGTTTGACTTCTAAGCGATTAAGTTGGGCGTTGATTCTTTTCGACATGCTATGCCTTTAACATGATAACTGCACTGTACATACTTCTTATAACTTCAGCCAGACCCACCTAGGACATGTGTCAGGATGGCTTAATCGCTTAAGTGATAGATATCAATCAACTTTTCTCTATGTCATCAAGTGAGCCATTAGATCCTTTTAAATTTCTCCAAACTTTATCCTATGGCCAGCTTTACCTTTAGTGGACTACACGTCATCATTCTGACACATGTTGGCACTGCTTAATTGCTTAAGCATTAGATCTTGATTACTTTGAGGTTCAGCAATTAAGCTGACTGTCAGATGAGAAACAAGTTAACCGTACTTTAATTATTGCCAGCTCTCAATATCTGGGTCCACCAGCTGCCAGATGTCAACATCACTTAATAGCTTAACTGATAGATGTTGAGCATCTTGGGTATAAGAAATTGAGCCCATCATTAGATCTTTCCAAACTTTAGTCACCTTTATGCTACCTGTAAGTAGACCCACATCACTTCCCTTGACATGTGTCGGCACCACTTAATCACTTATCGATTAGATGGTGCACACTTTTCCTTTAAGCGATTAAGTCTACCATCAATTTTTATGACGTGCCCACTGTTTAGCTAAGAACTTTTACAACCATCGGCCCCACCAAGGACATGCATCACTTAGACTTAATCACTTATGCAATAGATGTCAAGCATCTATGGGCATCAGTGATTAAGTGGTCTGTTGGATCAAAAGGATTTTTTTCACCCCATGAAATATTAAAATAAAAGGCTCTTCTCAGTTGCAAGACTTAGGAAATTTTAAAGTGGTTAGGATAACACAACTTTAAAACACAACCCTTTTAAAGATAAACACATGACTTAGGATAACTTAAGTGACTAGAAAAAGTAACGCGGAAATATAACCCACCAAGATACTTAGGACTTTTAGATCCAAATTTGAGCATGGTTTTGACGTAAACTTGGGGGTTTAGACACTTTTTACCATTCTCTCAGGGACATGACCCTTTACAGGTCAAATTTTAGGGTCATTCTTTAGCAATACTTGACAATTATAAAGAAATGACAAATGAGACTGCAGACTAGAATAAGACAAACTCAAAACCAGATATATACCCAATAAGGTCTAGGACACATTTAGAGCATTTTTCCCATTTTAGGCCTATACTAAGGACTAACAACTTCAAAATCAAACTATCCTAACTAGATTGGATTTAGTACTAACTACTAATCCATCTAGTTACACACACACAAAAAGAACTTCTAAGGTCCAATTCAAAAATGTATTGACTTCACTAGGGTGAGTTACAAGCCAAAATTGACTAAGGATTTAGGGAAAGCCTAGGTGCTCCTGCACCACTCAACCCCAAGTCTGTTTTTAGATTGGGTAACAAGGCTTTATCTCATGATCTATGAATGCTTTGTTTAACCCTAGACTGATTATGAGATCAAGAGATAACATATATCTCTAAGTCACTGATCAAAAGTCTTGACTCTATTTTAATTAAGATATTAAGCGCCAACCGCTCATCTTTCTTTGCATCAATTATCCATGCTAAATATTGTAAGACTTTATGTAACCCTAAGTTTTTTCTAATATTCATAGATAAAGCCATATCTCATGATCTATGAATAAATGTCTTAACCATGATTTACTCTTCAGATTCAGAGATAAAGGCTATCTCTAGATCACTAAAGTCTTTCTTGACCCTCGGTGTTGTTCTAAGACTCCGTGCCAACCTCTCATCTTGTACGTGTCAACATCTGATCAAAAATTAGTCTTGTATCTCATGATCGCTGAATTCTTTCTGTTTGGGTTTATTTATGTGGAGATTTAGCGATAGCCACACATCTGCAATGAAATCAATGATCACCGCTTAATCTCACAAGATTTTACTTAACTTGGTTCATGTTCTAAGATTAAGAGATAAACACAATTCTCATGATCTCTGAATGTTAGCCTTAACCATGGCCTCTTTAAGAGATTTAGTGACAAAATCTTTCTCCCAATCGCTAAACTTTTTTCTTTAACTTGGCTTAACTCATGAGATCCAATGATAGCCTTTGATCTTTACCAGCATCAATGGTCCATGCTTTATCTCCATATTTTAAAGGACTTAGCCACTACTTAACGAGATTCAGGGACTAACATCAATTGTTAATTATTTCACTTTATCGCTTAATCTCCATAAATTATAAACTTGATTGTGATCTTCTCAAGATTTAGAGATAACCTTGAGACTGCCTTTCTTTGAGTCACTGAATGTTAGGGACTAACTGCCAAATCTTAGGTGATTTGGACATAAGTGCTCTACTAGATTGTTGAATGCTCATAACTAACTACCAATCTTTATGAGAATTAGAGACTTGAAAGACATAAAAGAATATAAATATAAGAATTAGGGCATGACTCAACAATTTTAAGAGACAACAAGCCTACCAAAGGCAAAAAAGACCTAGGGTTTAATATTCTCAGATATTTTCAAACAAAAATTTCCTCGAGATATAGACATTTTTTATAAACCTTGCAGGCACATTTGAAACCAGCAGATGTTGAAGCACACAATACTGACACCGAGAACCAAAACTTTTGTGCAACTCAAAAAACCTAAAATAGACCCAACACATTAAAACCACTAATTTTCATCTATTAATTAATGGGTTTTTAATCATTAATTAATCATCTATTTTCTTCTAATTTCATTCCCCAAACTATCTAATTACATCCCCCAAAATTAATTAAATAATTAATTTTATTTAATAATTTAACCTTAATTGATTAATCGTCATTAATCAATTGAATTCAATTTCCTAAAGTTTAAACTTAAATATTTAAACTTATTAGTTAACTCTTCTAATTAAATTAATTTAATTTCATTCAATAATTCAATTCTAAATCCAAAAAGAATTCAATTATCTCACATGTTGAATACCTTAATTTCAAAAATGAATTAAATATTCAATTAAATCCTTTCTTTAGTTCGAAAAAGAGAACTCTTGATCAGATCTCTGATTGACTGAATTTCTCCACCAACCTCTTTAGTTCAAAAAGGTAACTCCACATTACCTCTTCAGTTCAAAAGGTAACTCATAATCATTTGTTCAATTAACCAGACTTTATCTCCTCTCTCCAAGTTGAGGAGGTGGAGTTTACTAATGGCTTCGCTAGTTCCCTTTGATCTCAACCATCCATCCTCTAATCTTTGGGATTGATCTCAACCCTTCATATCATTTCCATATTCTTTATAATCAACACTTCATAACCATTTAAAGGATCCACGATTTCAAGCTTTCATGCACCCTTACTCTGCAAGATTCTTTCTACAGGCATTCAAACCATTCTTGTGATCAAAATCAATATCATATGCTCAACACTCCCAACTAATAGACATATCTGATACCAATACTAAGCACCACACACACAATGTTTCAGAAGGATTAGAGAAAGACAATAGAATATTTGAGCTTTGTTGGTTTTAATTTGTTTGTATTCCTCCTTGATTTCTTGTCATTTTATTGTTTGTAGGATCTTTCTTAGTAAGTGATTGATTTCTTGCATTGAAAATTGTTGCTACTAATCCTAATTATTTGAGAATATAGAAAACAACCTACACACAACCAAGATCATCTAGAAATAAAATGAACATATCTACCAAGGAAAAAATATCAATCCCATAGAGAAATCTAGAGCATGGATAAAAGGAATCAATATAATAAAAATGTGAAACAAAAGGCCATTATTATTTGCAGTGAGCTAGAATCCCTTGAGGGATTTGTGACATGTTTTAACTTCCACATATGGATTATCAAGTGGTATCAAAGCTTGGTAATAGGTTTGAATATTTTCCATGAGTAGCATGGGCTTGCAGCGAGTGATTCTTAGGGGGATTGTTGGTAGTGCGATAGTGTCCCTCATGAGATTTGTGATATATTTTAACTCCATCATATGGATTAACAATTATTTTCATACCCACAAATATTATTCCATCTACATAAACATACAAACCACCAAATATTTCTTTTTTTTCCTGCCTATATCTTTAACTTCAAATTTGTATCCATAGTTATCACTACTGCAGAAGTGTCCTAACTAATTAGGACACAAAACTGTCTACTACATAGAAACCAAAAAATTTAGGTACCTCATACCATAATTATTAGTTTCCAAAAAGAGGATCTTGTGGAAAACATACCCATACACATTTTCACATTGCAAAACATATACAATACACACCTCATATTATCATCATTAGTTTTCAGAGAAAGGATCTTCTAGAAAATATACCTGCAAAAACTATCACACTAAAAAAAATCTAAAATACTTAGCTTCAAGTATCTTTTTTCAATTTTTACTCATACTATTATACTAAATATTTATTAGGTCCCATTTGGACCACTATGATCAACAAAACTATTCCCCATACTTTGATCTTTCTAGGTCCCCTTGTTTGACATCAATGATAACCAAATAGATAATGTTCAAATATCTCCCCCTTTTTCATTGATTTAAAAACATATATGACTTTTCTCTCCCTTTGATATTTATCATCTTACAGAATCTTTCCCCCGTCCAATATTTATCCTCTGAAGATTCATATATTATTCCATATTACTCCCTCTTTGACATCAACAACAAAGGGTCCCCCAAAAAACAAAAATGAGCATAAAAATGAAATGTCTCAAATTTACTAACATATAAAAATTTCTTATACCTCTCTTTGAGTTCAAAAAGATGGTCCTTCAAGGATTGCATTACCAATCAAAGAGTCCAACACATGTTGTTGTGTAGTGTCAGGGAATCAATTTCATTAGTTATATTATGTAGAACAATGGGATATTGCCAGTGTTTTCCTACCTCTTCAAGGAGATCATTGAAATTTTCTAATCTAGCTTCAACTATCTCCTTGACATTCCAAATAGTATTTATCACATCCTCACTCTATCTCTCAACATCAACCAACTCTGTCTACAAATATTGTATACTTTTTCTCTTTAAATCATCTCTATCACTGAAAATATCTTATGTTTTTCCAAAAGTATTCATCCTTTACTCAATAGAATTAGACTTAGCTCTATAATTCTACATAGAACTAGGTGAGAAAAGGAAATAGTTTTATAAACTGGCCACACCTTCAATACATCTTCTTTATAGTTGGTGATAATATATTCTGTGATCTACCACATCTTTCTACCATTTTTTTTTCAATAAGTCATCTTTATCCTAATATTCTTCTCAGACTTTCTTTTCTTAATCATCATCAGTCAACTCAAGATCATCAACTTCAATTATTGCTTCAGTCTTCAATTTTATTGAGCTTAGACTTTGATTCCAAAGGTGAAATGTAAACCACCATATCCAAAATTATTTTTACAAAGGAGGAACTTTCCCTTAAAATAATTACACTACCAAGTACTAGAATAGGAAACCACATACTTGCAAGGTTCATTAAGTAGTCTTTACTCTCTCTCTCTCTCTCTCTCTCTCTCTCTCTCTCTCTCTCTCTCTCTCTCTCTCTCTCTCTCTCTCTCTCTCTCTCTCTCTCTCTCTCAAGCTACTTAGGTACTGGTAAATACAACTATAGTCGAATTCAAACCTTCTATATTTATTAAATAAATATTTTAATTAATGCAATAATAAACATACCTTATTATAGGGTCATTAATAGTATTGATTTTCAATACCCTTTAATTACCCGTGTGACCAGTTAGTGTATTGACATATTTATTCTTGACTAACTTCATCGCCAGAATAGGTCTGTCACCACAAAAACTTGTAATAGTATATATGAATTCATTCATAATCTAATAGGATTTTTTCAACATCAAACAATTTCCTTGTATATGAATTTAAAAATACTCAATAGACTCTTCATCAGGAAACCATGAAAACTCACTCCAAATATCAAACCCAAAACATCCCAAATTTTTGAATTTTCAAAAATCGTCTATTGTGAAACTATTTTAAAGTGAATTGATCTTTATGTGATTCAATTTTTCTAATTGTACCTTACCAAACTTCCTACTTCTATTAGACATGCTTTTGATCATCTTCAATTACATATATACCCTTTATTCATAAAGCACCTAGATTTTATCTTTCCTTTTTCTTTACTATAGGCTCTCTTCTACACATAATGTATAAAAGATTGAAAAGCCTTAATATAGAAAAGATTGAAAAATTAATATTATTACACCCTTCCAACATCCAACAATTGAGGCATTCTACTAAACACACATGTAAAGTATAAAGAGATAAAAATGCACACATGTGCATTCAAAAAGAAACCTCACTCTATTTCCCTCCCATCTATCAAGGTCTTGTGCTTAGTAATGGATTCTCTTAGAAGAACATGGACAAGACGATATGAATAATGGAGATTGAGAGATGAATATGAAAAGATAAAAATAAGCTAAAATTTAAGATACACTAGAATTCAAATGATTGATGTGAACAAGAATGAAGAGGGTTTGCAATCAGGAGGTGCATTTCTTAAATATATGTCCTCAAGATGGGAATCCCATATCAGGATGAATGTGGGATAGAAGATGGATAATGGAATTGTAAATATGCTTGTCCCACATGCATTAAGTGGATGCAAAAAGTGGTGTTGGAATATGATAAATAGAGGATATAATGAATGTGAGAGGATTTTAGGAAACATAATAGAATATGTTTATTTAATGAATTTAATGGATAAATATGGTGCATGGAATTTATATAAGATGAATAATAGGAAATGGAAATATTATAATAATTATTATTATAATAGAATAATGGATCAACCTAATTAATATAAAATTAAGATTAATAAGAGGACAATTTTATTTGTCTATATATGTCGATAGATGTCATGTCACAACTATGACATGCGACACCTCAACAAAGGGGCCAAAAATTATTTTGTATTAAGCTTCCCCTAAGCTCAAGCAATTGGATCAATTTTTGGAGGATAAGGCACTTGTGTCAGGATCTAGTACAATTGAATCATTATAATTTGATTATTTACTTTTCTAAACCATTAACTCTTTCTTCTAAGATTCAACTAACTTTATTGGAACTCTTGTATTCTTGTAACTACTAGCAAAATGTCCAAACTCTTTGTAATTGTAATAGTTTATGTTCTTTAGATAATATTTTGCCAAAGTTGTCCTAGATCTATACTAATTAGATTCATAACCGTACGTAACCATAGCATAGATGATAATATCCATGAAAGGATTTACCCACAAATGATCTACTCATTCTATTAAAAATTTTATTCATTTGGCAATAACCTTCTTATTGACCAAAGTTATTACAAATAAAGCATTGAGTCTTTTGACTCCATTTTTGTTTTCATTTAGTTAGTTCTTAACTGAAAATCTATTGCCTTGTAAATAATAACCATTACGTGATGGGTACCTTTGAGCATTGGGTTTCTGAACTAGAGGCCTTCTTGTAGGATTTATTTGATTCTGGACCAAACTAATACATTTAGATTTCACTTTAGTCCCTTCCTTGTCTTCCCCTTCATTATTTGATCCTAATCCATTTTTTTAATCGCATTTTAGGCACATTCAATAGTTCATCTGGTGCAACACAAATTTTATTGACTTTTTCCTCATATTCTAGATTCACAATTTCTTGTTTTAGTATCCCAAATTCTTTCTATTTTTTATTTAGAATACTCTTCATATTGTCCTTTGTTTTATTTCTTTCTTCAATCTTTAGCTTCTAATATTTAATTGTAGATTTTTCTTATTTCAAATGTTTTCCATTTTTCTTGTACCTCAGCTTGAATTTTTGGATCTGACTTCTTAGTTCCTTGACATATTTATTTTCTTCCTAGATATTTTCTTTCAATGCTTCATTCTCTAATTTGTTTTCTCTAGATAATAGACATAAGTCATCAAACCTTCATCTGAGTACTACTCTTCTGTCATTTCTATCTGATTTCTAGAGGATCTATCTTAAGTGGTTAAGCTAATGATAAGAGATTGGGCTTTGATATCAATTTTTTGATGTCCTAGACAACTAATATGGGAGGTGAATCAATTATATACTAAAAATTCTATCTATTTCACAGATTCAGATCAGAAAATTAATTATTTAGTTAAACTTAACCAATTTAGATGCAAACATGACTAAGCACACATATGAATTTTACATAATGAACAACATATTTTTACGTGGAAAATCCAAGATGGGAAAAACTATGAAGAATAGAATTATTATGAATCAAATCACCACTTAAGGTGACACCAGTTAAGGTGAGTTTTATAAAGAGTGGATCATTCCCAAAAGTTTCATAGCAAGTGACCTTACAACCCTAAAAGGCTTATTGTTGATACAAAAAGAATTTATATCCAGATGGCTCACAACCATGAAAAATAAAATCTAAACTAAGAAGGTTCAATATAAATATGCATGAACTCAGTTCCATTTAGGCTTAGATATCCACACAACTTGTTTGCAGAAAATCCATTTAGGAATATTCTACAATTTCCTTATGGCCTACCTATACCAACCATCACACAAAAACTTCTTGAACTTATCTTTGCCATTATATTTGCTTGCACATACTTGTACACAAACTATTTCTTCAAACATGGATACATACATACATACATACATACATACTTGTATATACACAATGTCATCCTCAAACACTTTGTCCCAAAAAAAGATTTATCAACATGAATCTTTTAAAAATTTGACAAGTTAGACTCTAAATATGTTTCCTTCATGTACCATCCTAAATAGTAAGAACTTTATTAGTGTATAGTTTCAAGATTTTACCTTAGTGTATTTTCTATAATAGGGAAACATGTGGCACTTAATGAATACCTAAATTCAAATATAGGTCCTTTATCATTTCAAGCTTGTTTAAAATTGATGTAAGACCTTATTTCTATGTGTGCTCCTCTATTTTTCTTCCAATCCAATAATTAATTTCACCTATGCCCTCTATTATCATTTATGGCCTTTATATTCTATCTTTACCTTAGAATTGAGTATGGCTTGTAATCCCACATATCCTAATGTTCTAGGACCCATGATCTTGATGTGGACTCTGATTGGGTGGAATATAACATCTCTAATGTTATGTTCCTGGGAACACAACATCCTATATGTTATGTTCCCCATAGTTTGAGCTCAAACTTAAAGTGGGGGTCCATCTTGATATTTAAGTGGGGATTAGGAATATAATCAACCTTCTTGATTATTAATCCCAAAGATATTTTGAGAGGGATATAAACACCCTACTTCTCATTATTTTAGCATCTATTATCATCCATCATCTTCTATCAAGCAATATACAAGAATTCAACATTTGAAGGAAATCATTCAAGATCAATAACTATCAAGTAATCAAGAAATCAAGTCTAAGTATCCAAGATCTTTCATTCTTCTCAAACATTCTATTTCTTCTTCTTCGTGGATCTATCTTAATTCCATCATTGAAGGCCTGAGAAAAGTAGTATTCTATCAAGGGGAGATACACCTACATCTTCATTCAAGTCTTCTTCCTACTCACAACCAAATATTGTGGAAAACTAAAATATCCATTACATGGGGTTTTGTATTTAATGATTTTGTTTTTTTGTTTTTGTTTTAAGTCAAAGCTAATGCATCAAAATATTTGATCAGATTTAAAGATGAATTTGCATTGCCAAGGTATGATATACTTCATTTCTTAGATCTAGCATCTACTATATGAAAACACACTTTCATTTATTTTTTTTCATTTCAAGGTTGATTCCTAAACAATAGTTTTACTAAGGAAAAACCATTTATCTAACCTTCTTCCCCATTTTTCTATGTGCAGGAATAGATGGTGTAGTTTTTGGTACTTTTGCAGAAATATCAGGATTTGACAAATCAATCCTAAGAGTTTAGGTCAAATTTTGTAGGAACACAGCGGCTAAAATGTTTTTTTCCTAGGAAAACAAAATTTTAAACATTCTTTCATCTCCTAGAACAAGCTTAAATTCATTTTTGCGATAGGTTATAGTTCATAGGTTTGAGATTAGCAATTATAGACATTTTCAGGATTCTATCTATCAGGAAATTCAAATATAAATCAACACACTCCCTATCTTGATTCTAGGTACACATAAGTCTTTCTAATATTCATTTCATATCCTCCATTTAATGTGAAGGATCATTGACCCATTCAATGCTTAGGACCTACCTGAGCCTAGTGGGAAATTTTCCTTCTAAATGTACAAGTTGAAAAGGACTAATCTACCTCTTTCACATTACTTCCCATTTCTTGTTGTACATTTTGGTGAGCCCAACTCGTACCATTTCCACTTCAAATTCGGTGCTTAGATTTGATTTATTTTCATTCCACCTTATGCATTTTCTTTTAGTCTTATTTTCAACTCACTCATAAAAAAAAAATTTAAAAGGATTGCATGTTATTTGATAGGTCTATTTCATCTTTGCATTACATTTTAAAATAAAATAATAAAAATATTTCTTTTCATGCATGGTTATGTGTGTTTAGATTAGTTCATTTTATTCTTTGTTCCATTACATTATATTATTGTATTACAAAATATCTTATTTCCTTTTACAAAGATTTACTACCTTTCATGATCCATTTAGTAGTGAATACTTTGATATGATGGATGAAGTCCTTGATGACTTCATCTCTACTAAGCCTTCCTATAAACACCATAAACAATCTTTTCCAAACATTTACTAATGTAATAGAGGGATTTAGTTTATACAACAATCACATTTATAAACCTCTAAATGATTACTCTCCTTAATACTTTTAACACTTCTCTCAATTTTCTCCCTCTTTGGGATTAACCATTGGAGAATGATGATCATTATTCACTTGATATGCATCTCCTCCATGAGAGTCCCTTGGTGCAAGAGAGTGACACTGTGGATGAAGAGGGTGATATATTTCTTAATCCTATAAATGACATTTCCCCTCCTATCAATTTCCATAATCTTCCTTTTGAAGATAAAGTATTAATGAGTTGTTTTTGTCCTAATATTTTTCATGAAAACACATTAGAAGCAGAGGATGATATCCTTAATTGTCTCTCTTTTCCAAATGGATATTTTGAGAATAAAAATCATAATCAAGTCAATACCATTTCAGATACCTCTTAAAACAAGCCAATGATTGTTGTAAAAGGTGATACACAACCTAATTATCATGAAGTTCCTAAAACATATAACAATGATCCTCAAGAGGATAATATCCTTGATGTCCCCACTTTTACAAATGCAACCATAGCACATAAATATTATAATCAAGACAATAATATTTATATACAATCTCCACATCCTTCTTCGATTATTTCTCCAATACAAACAAGCACACCATCAACTCTTCAAGATTATGATTGGGGAACTTTAGACTTCACACCAACCTTCCCTAGTAAAAAAAATCCTTCAATTTGAGATCCAAATACCTTATTCTTACACATGTATAGATATTCATTGGGCCTCTTTAAATTTCAACCTTATCCCACCAAAAGGAGACCCTTATCTCTTTTATATTTCAAACCTTGATGGTGGACATAGTATAGGATGTGTGGAATAATGCATTAACACCCATGATAAATATACATCATAGTTCTCCAAAGAATCTCTAGGTTCCCAACCTTCCTATTTCTCAAATAAATTCATAACTTATTCTCCTAATTTCTCATCACCACAAGAGGATATTTTGTTTGAGATTTTTAATTCCAATTTAATTACTCATCCTTTGAAAAAAAGAGAAAATAGAAAATACAAACAACACAATTATTTCATTTGTATGTTGATGACATGTAACTAATTGAATGTTTGAAGATGTTAAGTTGATCACCGAAATGCAAAAAGATAATGCAAGACATTAAATCATTTAATGGATTTATTGTCATTGATGTCAACTTGATATAATCTAATTGGTTATATTCAAAGTGTCAACGCCTTCAAAGAATCAAAGAGATAAGATTTTTCTTTCAGTAATGCATAAAAGATAAGCATTCACTAAGTAACTTCAATCACCAATGGCTAGTGGAACCTGACAGACAGAGAAACCCAAGAGAAAAGTTACATTGATGCTCAAGAAAGAAACCAAATGAACATTATGGATGAGAAAAATCACAAGAATAACCAATGGCTATAATTACAGTGTTACCCAATAGAAAAACAACCTCGGCAATGGACAGACAACCCCGATGGAGAAGCCCAAGGAGAAATGAAGTGTTGACTAAAGTTAACAAGAGTTAAAACACAAAAGTTAACTGGAGTTTAGAAATGACAAAATATCTAGCTGGCAGAGCTAAAGATAGAATTAACTGGTTGTTAAATTTATTTTAATAAACAAGTTAAAGCCAGAGATAAGTAAAAGATAAAACGTTGTTTCATCCAAATTTCAAAGAGTTTTCTACGAGATAAAAGAAGAGTTATGATTTAAATAAAGATTGGTGAGAATTGTGGACCACACCAAGATCAAGAAAATCAAGAAGAGATAAATGGTGATATCATTTCTATAAAGAGACAACTTAACTCATTACAAATTAAGGAAGGGGAGTGAATAGAAAAAGAGGATGCTGAAGAGAAACTGATGAAGAAAAACTTCATACAGTCCTAATCAATCAAGCTAAGAAAAGAGATAAAGATTTATGTGGACACCGAGAAATAGAGGAACATAGAATCACTAAGCAGAAAGTGGAGAAAAGGTATTGAAAATATATATTGATTAGAAAGAACTTGCAATAGATCTAAAAATTAGAAAGTCTATGTTGTAGGTATGAACAAATCATTTGCTTTTTTAGTTTAAACATTGATTTAGAAAGTCTCTTAACCATGTAGGATATAAAGATCCTTTCTATATTGAGATACATCCCAAGGAGTATCAAAAATTTTAATCATCAAGATAGCACATGAGATGCCAGATACCATTTGACAAACTACACTAGGTTTGGTCATAGAGGGTAGCATAGAGATGCCCGATATCAATCTCCCATGACGAGTCTTTGATTCCTACACTTGGAAGGAAGAGAAAATCCGCTTGTGAGACTAAGTGATAAGCTTAAGTTTGATCTTAAAATTCCTAATTTAGAAAGAAAAAATTACTTGAAAAGAAAAATTTCATTGTTCAATTTCCCCAAAGCTAGGTAATTTTCTTGTTCAATTTCTATCCAAAATTAGACAATTAATTGTTCTTTTTCCCACAATCTTTAGTGCTTTGTATTGTTCAATTAATATCCAAAGGAATTATACAATTAAACTTGTTCAAATAGCCACAAGCTTTAAATGCTTTGTGTTGTTCAATTACTTCCCAAAATAAATTAAACAATGAGAGTTTGCCTTGTTCAATTATCCCATAAATTCCTCTCAAATCCTAAATCAACTTTTGAGTTTTTGATTTTCCTTGAAGGAAAAGAGCATAATCCTCTAATTGATTTAGTAAATGATTATAAAATGTTCTTAATTTCAATGATTTGAAAAAATAAAATAAAATTAAGCCATTAAACCACCTGCAAACAACAAGTTAGTAATTTCTCTCCACATTTTTGAGAAAAAGGATTTGACAACAATCTCTAATAAAAAATTAGGCTGCTGGAAGGACAAAAGCAAAAATAATCACAAGATTAGTGGTTAGACATTTTAATTTTGAAATCAAATGACCAGATGCGATTCTCTTTCCCAAATACAAGATATACAAGATGCGATCCATTACTAGAAATGACTTGGGATTCTCCGGATGTGAGCTCTAAAATTTGGGATGCGATCCAATTTCCCCAATGGGGTTCCATTTCCTGCATGTGAGCCTTGGTGACTAAAGGTGACTCTGTACCTGAAAATAGAGAAGACAAATCACCCAAAAATGAAGAGAAAGTGAGGTAAAATCCAAGGATCATCCCCATGGTGGGCGCCAAAAATGTGTGTGTTATTTTGTGTACCTATTGTCTACAACACAACACTTCAATAAGTCATTATATTAGTGAAAGAACATGGAAAGTAATATTTAGCAAGAATATCAATCACTAAAATAAACCTATTGCTTCCTATCTAAGAAGATTGTGAAATATGCTATAATTTCCCTTAGATTATGCATAACTCAGTGACATATACAAGCTTACAATGGAAGATTTGAAATAATTGAATCTAAATGCTCAATAAATGTTCATTTTAAATCTCCAAAGTGAAAGATTATAATAATTCTATGAAAATGAGAGTTAAAATGCATTAAGATCTATGAAAATAAGAGCAACATATATTTACAAATTGAATTCTTAAATTAGGGGTACATTGAGCTTAAAATTCATTCCATTTATAGAAGATTTTGGTGAATGAGAGGTTAGGATTGAAAGTGGAAGAGAGGTGGCAATTGAATCTTTGGTGATCCATGTGAGGTGATCCAAGTGATTCAACTCTTATTGGCTAGGGAATTGACTTTCCCTTTTGCAAATATGGAGCTGTAATTAGGATTTATTTAATTCCTTTTTATTAATTACTTTAGCCATGTTTTTTTTTAATCTTTTTTCTATTTAATTGAATTCATTTGATTTAACTGGCTAAGGCAATTAATGCAATTTAGTGATTAAATCACTTAGGAGATTAAATTTGATTTAATTGAATTATGCCAATAAATTGAAGAATTGTCTTGACATAATTAAGGGTATGATCACACTTAGGGAAAATACAGTCTATGGTTAGAGAAGACCAAATTAGAGTGGTTACAAGAGGTACTTCTTTGGAGTCCATTTCGTGACATATTCCATGAGGAGTATCAACTTGCAATCCCATTTATTTCATTACCTTTGTAGGAATAACATTGTTAGATTCTCCAGAGTCTATCATGCAATTTTTTAGCATATTACCATTGATAAATAGAGTCAAGAAAAATGGATCCAAAGCTCCCAAGAGAGTATTTACACTATTAGTATTCAAGTAAATCTGAATGATCTTTGAGATCATTTCTTCAGACTCTTTTCCCTTACTTTCAGATTCATCTTCTATATTTCCCATTTTCTCATTTCCTTCTAGTTTCTGAATCTTTTTGGAAGAAGTGTTATTTACCCATGTTAGGACCTTCTCCTTATGTTCCTGAATCCTCATCTTTTCTAATAATGGGACCTTGAAAATGATCTGTGACAATAGTTTCCCCATATCAATAGGGGTGTACTTTATATCATAGAGATATTTTTTTATAGTAACAACATTTCCACTTTCAACTTGAGTAGCCAAGCTTGACTCATTTCTTATACTATCCTTTTGAAGAGGGGAAACATTTATCTCTAGAATATTTTATTTTGCCTTATGTACAATATTTATACCATTATACTTATCTTCCTTTCTAACCACTTTCTTTTTTACACTCTCCACAAATTTTCCCTTCTCCTATGGCTGCTTAGGGCCTGCTTTGATCTCCTTAATGAAAATACTAGCTAGTTTTCCATCTGCATTTGCAACTATTCTATTTCTTAAACTATAAATACTCCTGGCTTGAGTAACAATGTCTATAGTGATTTGTGCTATCTCTTCATCAGAAGGTCTTCTTAATACAATAGGTTACTTACTTCTTTCAGCATTACACCTTATATCATCAATCTCTTATTCTTCATCAGATGGAACCATATCTTAGTTTTCAATTTCATCATCAGAATCTTCTTCACCCCTCAAGTGCAAAAAAGTCATAACACAACCCCTGTCCTCATACAATTCATCTTACTCTTCCCCTTCATGTTGTGCTTCATTTGCAGATATATTCAAGGCAACAACACAATAATCAAGATGGTGTTGGGATTGACAAGTTATACACCATGAAAAATTATCACATATATTAAAAGATATTATTTGTAGAGGATCAAGAGTCTTATCATTAGGCTTGTCTTTCCTTTGTGGGAAAATAGGTTTCCCATCCTTCCACTGGGTGGTATATGGGCAATCTTTCATTCTCGGTTGCTGATTAAAATTACAATTGGATGACCTATCATTTCTTGGAGCCCTATTATTCCTCTTTTCTCTAGCCTTCAAATCTTTTATGGTATTTAAAATCTTCTTGATATTAACCTCCTCTTTAGGTTTCACATTAGAAGGCCTACCTTATTCTTTCCTAATAGGCTTCCATTCTACCCTTCTACTCTCTTTTCCTGATACACTTCAATTTGTTTCAATATTACAGCTATCTTATAAGCTTCTTTGATGTTTCTAGGACTTTTTCTCTAAGAAGATATCCCATTTTAGCATCAAAATCATTTAGATATGTGGAAAGACATGCCTTATCATCAAGCCTCATTACTTGGAAAAGATTATGCATGGCCCTTTGGAATATTATATTGATTTCAAAAACATCCTCATTTGGACTCTTCTTAATATTATTGAACTCATTCAACATGAATCCATCATTTTTATTCTCACCATATTTCTCCTTAAATAAATCCCTTAGTTAATCCATAGATCTCACAAAATCATAAGGTAACCCTCTAAACCAATCCCTAACATCCTCAACTAGATACTAAAAAAAAAATTTCATCATTACATCGTCATGTACAATCTCATAATCATCCATCATGGAAGTAAAATTCTTTAAATGTTCCTCACATGTGATGACATAATTTCTAGAAAATTTAGGAAGTTTATCTCTAATTTCATTTGGAATAAGATTAGGATAACCAGGAATACAAAGAAAATAGAATTTTTTGTACCTTTCAGCATGAATTGGTCTCCTTTGGAATGGAACATTATTTTGGAGGATAGATGCCTTGGAATATGATGTTGAAGCAAGATCAGCACTAGCTGGTAGAAGTCTTGTCATTTTCTTCATTGAATTTCCTAGATTTCCACCAGGTGCTGACGTTGTGGAAACAACATGAGAGAGGCTAGAAGATTGCCTGAGAAAATCAATATTCTTCTTCATCTCTAAAGAATCAAAATCTAGATCTCCTTTCTCAAGCTCTTTGGCCATGATCTCTTTCTCCCTTATATCTTTCTCAAGATCATTGTCCAATTTAGAGATTTGATCTATTGTAAGTTCATGAGTTTCAGGCTCATTTATTTCAACCCCTTTCATTCTTATTTTTCCCTTATGCTCAGGGCTTTGAATATTAACAAATTTATGGATGAGAGGAACCTATTCAAACCTCTTAGTATTTTTGACATGATTTATTTCCTATTAGTATATAAATTGCCTTCTTAATTGATCAACCATGACCTCCTTTTGTCTTATCTTATATTCATTTTATTTGTTTCTCTATTGTATGAGGGCCAATTTCTCTTGGATACGTCTCCTCAATTAAGAAACTTCTTCATCAAGACTTTCTGAATCTAGGAGGGTGTTGTCATATCCCTCCTCTCTCTCATTGGGATAATAATAATCTTCATAAGCACCCAATCCCAAGTCTTCAACCTCTTCATATTTTGATGCATTTCCTTCATGACTGTTTTGGATTGTATCTTCTACCCTAGTGTCCTCCACTTGTCTCAAATTTTGAAAAGTATTTCTTTTTTTCCTTTCCTTCCTTAATTGACCAGCTTTGGAGGTAGTTGGAAGACAATCTTCCAATTTATCTTCAGGATGTTTTTTCATCCAAGATCTCATATTTCTAGCACTCATATTGAGAGAGTGTGTATAAAATAATATATATTACTCATCACAACTTCAAAGATTTCTTAGTGTCACCACCCAAAACAAGTTGGGAAAATACAATACTAACCTACATGAATACTACAAAACGTTTCACAATATAAGGATAAAAACAAGGAACTAGCTATGAGTAACTCTATGCTTTTGAAGGTCAACTAACTGAATTTAGCTTTATACAAATTTAAATCCCTAGAGACTCCTTGAAAGGTTTAACAAGATTTTAGCATCTGTCTCCCTAGCAAATTTTCCATTCTTTTGGGGTTTTAAAATGATTACACTTTACAAGCTATCAATATACCTTAGATTTATTTTGAAGAATGGTTAGCTCTAAATATGGTAAAATCTAAAGGTAATTGGACAAAATATGGGGTCAAGACTTCCCTCTGCACTTCTGGTTATACAAGACCAAGGTGGGTGCACTTGATCTAGCTCAATATACAATACCTTAATTCTCTCTAGATTTATATATAATAGAAAATGGTGAGAAGGTACTAAAAGGTAACCACTCATTCATTGACTCTCCATTACAATGAAGGACACAAAACCAACAACCACAAAACATAAAAGAAATTGGAAATGGTTTTTATTTAAATTTTGCAGAATATAGCCAAATCAGTCAAACATTTATCAACAAAAAATGTACTAACTTCTTATCAGTGCTTTATCCATTGGGAAATCTTTCTAGTTCAGCAGCAAAATTCAAAAACCAACTATTATCAAGTACTTAAACCCAGAAAAATAAATAATCTCAGACCAAACACTTCTTACAATATCCTTGTGCAGTAACAAATGAAACTATTTTTTATCCAGAGAAGCTTTAATTTGATCCTAGATCAAAGCTAAGGACTAACAACATATGCATAAACAAATTCTATGAAATGAGTCAGAAAACTCACAACTCAAAAGATAAACGTGCAAAGAAGACACTTGAATCGGAGAAAACTTATATTAAGTATGATGAATCAAGTTTCTGTATCAATCTATTTCCAAATTCACACCACTTCAATAAAATGCAAAAGACATAAAACTTTTTGTTCTATCTTGATATAGTAAAAACAATCTACTATATTCCTAACTGGAAATAGATATATAACATGCAAGGTCTATCTATCTTTTTTCAATCTCCAGCCCCTTTCAAAATGATCTTGGGAATCTTTTTATAAGAGAAGGATTGTAATAAGATTCAGATCATTTTATGGAAAAAGACCAAGAACTAGGTCATTCAATATATTAAAAGCATTAACTCATTTCAACTATGCTACCTTTAACCAGTAGTAAACTCTATCATCAATCCACTCTACACAATCTAATTTGTAGCCGCCAGTCATCTTAAATATTAAAGATCATTCCCTAGTCAAAATAATATAGAATGTATTTGTTTCTCTCAACTCATTAGGGAATGTATGCCTTCAAAGGAAATCTAATTCAGCAACTACCAGACTCGAGAATAGATCTACCATTAAATCATAAAAGATAGGGAGTCAGCTAAAGAGCTTTCACAAGATATGCAAATTTGATCAGAAAAACCAAGTATAAGATTACCTCATAAAAATATTCAAAACTACCCAATTTTCCTTCACACAACATCGTACAGTTGTTCAGACACAACCTAAAAGATCAAATCTAATCTATAAAATCTTCAGTAGCTTAGAATGTTGAGCCACCACTTCAAACCCTTAGAAATATATTTAAAATTTTGAAAGTTTGTTACAATGGTCACACTTGGCATAAAAAAAAGCATCAGTGGCCTAGATCAAACTTTACATCTACCTTTAAGACATAGTCATCAATCATCTTTTAAAACACCCATGAGATCAAGACACCTGGAAGTTCCTCATAAAACTTCCATCTCACTTGAACTTCTTATTAAAATACACACGCATCTTATCTTTGGCCAGGTCCCACTATCTACCACTTGTCACTTAGGTACAATGCCGTAATGACTAATCTTTTGCATCTTTATTTTTAGGAAATACACCAAGCATTGGATGAACAAAGATTTGCATTATACTATGGTTAAAATAAAAGGCCGCGAGGACTTTAGGACTTAGGAAATATTAATATGATACCCCTGCTAGGCCTTAGGAAACATTAGAAATTTTCCCCGCAATGACAACTTAAACCCATGGAAAATAACTTAAGTGATATTAAGTAACTTGATTTTATAATAAAGACATTATACCTAGGATTTTTTGAAACATACCAAGAGTTTAAGGACTTAGGAACAATCAAGACATTAAAACTAGGCCTAAAACATTGTAGAAAGATGCATGAAGAACACCATTGAAGCAAAACATTTAATAGTCCTAACAAAACCCATATACCATAAACTAGCCTGACCCACTTATAAGCAACTGGTGCAATGTATCGATCAATGATATTTCAATGCACAACCAACTATACCCTCATTTTTGCAGCAACACTATGCCCAAGTGCAACAACCCACTATTCCCTCACATATTGCTTATATAGATAGACCCTCTCCCTTCCATACTGTTAGTAATAACTAAGGAGGTGGGGAGGTGAATCAATAGCCTCAAATGTTAATCCTTAAATCAAACCTTAAAACTTATTTCCACTTTTAAGCTTTCAGTTATACTTATTCCTACAAGATGAAAGATTCCATATACTCATATCAATTTACTACTTGTCAGAATGCTTTGTAAATCCTTCTTCTATATGTTTACCGATAACCAGTCTTATATTTACCGAAACAAAGTAAATAGGTAGAGTATACCAATCAATCTAGAATTGCATATGTGAAATGTAAAACAATAAAGTAATAAAACATAAACACATAACACATGGATTTTTAATGTGGAAACCCTATTAGGGTAAAAACCACTAGGACCGGTACCCCAAATTTACACTCTTCTAAAATGAACTCTGTTAGGAGCCAACCTTGCTAAAGGTTACAAACACACTGCTAGGTGTGAGCTTGTTAGAGGTTTTAAAAGATAGTTTATCACCTAGTATCTAGCATCTAATGCTACCAACCTTGTTCAAACACTCACTTGGCCAGTGAATAGGTAGTGGGCATAATGCTACCTTCTATGATCAAACTTTTTGATACTACTTGGGATGTATCTAAATTACAAAAGACTTTTAAGTCCTACTCAGTTAAGAGAATTGTTGCTTCAATGGTTAAACTGAAACATTAATGATCTGTTCACATATACAACTTGAATTGCTGATTTTAAAATCTATTGTAAGTGCATTACCTTTCTGATCAATATAATCAATTCTATACCTTTGCTCCACACTGTTCTACTCTGTGATGATGTCTCACTATTCATTGATGTTTGTAGAATCTAGCTCTTTCTACAACTTGTTTGATTGGGTCAGAATGAAGACTTTCTTCTCCTTCAAAATCTCTTTAGCATCTTCCCTCTTTTTCTCTTCACCCCACACAATTTGTAATGAATTGGGTTGTCTCTTTATAGACATGATTCACCATTTCTCAGCTTTCTTTATTATTGGCATGATCCATAATTATTTCCAATTAGATTTAAATAAAACTCCAATTTTATCTCAAAGAGAGCTTCTTTCCAACTGGACAAGGAAGATTTAAATCCATTACTTATCCCTGGCTTTATCTAGTTAATTAAAACAATGATAAGTATTAGTAAAGTCTATTTATAGCTCTTGACAGCTAAGCATTTAGTCATTTTTGAACTCTCTATTCTATCAGTCAACACTTTAGTTTGTCATCACTGATAGCTGACTACTCCATTGGTGTGACTTCAGTTGTCATCAGGATCTCCATCCTTGTCTTTTATGTCGGGAAAAACTATAATTCTTTCCGTCGAGTTACTCTGTGCTTTTCTCATAGGGCAACACTATGACTTTTCTCGTTGTTAATGTTGTGCATTTATTCATCAGGTAACACTGTGAATTTTCTCTTTTACTTTGTACGTCAATGTGCACTCCTTCGGGTTATGTAGTCACTTTGTGAATACTTAACTTATATGCACTACTGATAGCATAGCTTTGATTCAACGATTCTTTGAAGTCTTTGGTAGTATTTCTATGACCATATATATTATATTAATTTGACATCAATGAAAATACAATACATTAACTGATTTAATTCCTTGCATGATCATCAACTTAACATCTTCAATAATTCAATCAGTTATAGCTCATCAATCTCCCCCTTTGGCATTGATGGAAACACACTACATTATTGCACTATATTACTGCTAATACAATATGAAATATAATAGTTTGAAGTTCACCAAACTACCAATCTTATGTACTATAACCGATACAAATCTTTGGTCCTCGGTAAGTTCATATATCTTAGATTTGATTCTTGCAGCTTTCTCTCTGTCTTCAATCCCTTCATTGGATAGATGTAGAATCTTTCTCTGATGTGATTTTTTCTCCTTCTGTGTCAAAATCTCTCCCTTTCACTGCTCTCCTTTGTTTAATGTCTCTTGTCATCAATTCGTTCCCTTTTTGTGTACTCTCCCTATCTAATTACATCTCTTCCTTTGGATAAATGTGATAGATATAATCTCAATCTCTCGCTGATGTATAATCTCTCTCATCGATATAATCTCTTCCTGAAGTGATAAGTGATAATCTCTCCCTGAGGTGATAATGGATGACAGCAATGCCAAACAAATATTTTTGATAGTAATGCCAAATGGATCCTTTCTATCCATAATATATTCCTTAAATTTCCCTATCCATCAGCAATACATTAATTCTGGTGCTTAGAGTAGATAAATACCTTGTTGTGTATAGATTTATATTTGAAGTCCATCCCTCTACTTGAATCAACATGAATGATATTCTGATAATATGTAGGTTGATGCAGCCTTCTAGTCATTTTACTAACCAGTAGACAAGGGTCTGACCCCTATTCTTTTTCTCAAGTACTCAAATGAATCCTTGGGCAGTGGCTTGGTGAAGATATCAGCTAATTGTTCCTTTGATTACACATACTCAAGTATCACCTCCTTTTCTTGAACTTGTTCTCTTAAATAATGATAGTTGATGGAAATATGCTTTGTTTTAGTATGCATGATTGGATTCTTGGAAATTTTTATTGCATTGTATTATCACAATAGATAATTACTGGTTCAATAATTTCCATATGCATACCTTTGAATAAATATTTTATCCATGCAATATTTGAGTAGTTTGCAGCAGCAACAACATACTCTTCTTCTATAGTAGATTAAGAGTTGCATCCTTGCTTCTTGCTTATCCATGTGACAAGTCTATCACCCATAAATAATGCTCCTCCAGTTGTGCTCTTCCGATGATCAATATTTCTAGCCCAATCAGCGTCGGTAAAGACCTTAAGTTCAAATTTACCTTCTCTTATATATCATAAGCCATATTCCTTTGTATTCTTTAGATATCTTAGGATTTTTTTCACAACATTTATATGTGATTCTTTGGGATTAGCAAAAAATCTTGCAACTATTCCAACTGTACGTGCAGTATCTGGTCTAGTATGTACAATATACATGAGTTTTCCAATCATTGATCTATGCAAAGTCTGATTTACCTCTGATTACTTGTCTTCCTTTTTCATCTTACATACAGTTTCCATTAGTGTTCCAACTGGTTTGGACTCTTCCATCTTGAATATTTTTAGTACTTATTTTATGTATTTGGATTGTGTAATGAAAATAACTTCATCTTGTTACATGATCTGTAGACCAAGAAAGAAATTGATCTCTCCAAATATAGACATCTCAAAATCTTTGCTCATTTCATTTGCAAATTATTTGCATAGCATATCATTGCCTCCAAATATGATGTCATCAACAAATATCTCAAAAATTAAAATGTTTGCATCATTATCTTCCTTCAAATAAAGATTAGTGTTTTCACTAGTCCTTACAAATCCAATACTTATAAGATAGGAATGAAGTCTTTCATACCAAGCTTGGGGTGCTTGTTTCAATCCATACAAGGCTTTGTGAAGTCTACATACCATGTCCCTCTTGTCTAGATCAACAAACACTTTTGGTTGTTCAATGTATACCTCTTCTTCAAGTATTCCATTTAGGAATGCAAACTTGACATCCATTTGATATACCTTAAAGCCTTTATATGCAATATAAGAAAGTAATATTCTTACTCCTTCTAGCGTAGAAATGGGTGCAAAGGTCTCTCCATAGTCAATTCCTTCTTCTTGTGCATACCCCTTGCATACTAGTCTTGCTTTATTTTTGGTGACTTCTCCATTCTCATTCAGTTTATTCCTGAATATCCATTTTGTACCGATGACATTCTTGTCATTTGGTCTCGGTACAAATGTTTGTGTCTTATTTTTCTCTATCTACTCAATCTCCTCATTCATAACACTAATCCATTCATCATTATCAAGTGTAGCATTGACATATTTTGTCTCATAATCACAAATAAGACATCTTGTATTTAGAGACTTACTTCTTGTTCTCATACCAGCGTTCTTATATCCAATGATCTGGTTCTATGGATGATTCCTTCTAACATATCTGGCAAGTACAGGTTTAGCTCTTTGTCTATCAGCTTGATCATCATTTTTTCCTTCATTTTGTTCTCCATCACTTTTTGCATCTTCTTGAGAAATATCCTGATCGTCGGTATTTGCAGCCTGATGCTCGAGTGTAATGATTTGTTTCTCAAGAGCTCTACATTGTTGGTCAGGTAGAGTGTTAGGTTCTTTATTGTCTACAAAACCATTGTAGTCCTCTAGTTCTTTTGTGCTTTCCTTTTCATTCTTCTCTAAAAATTCATTTGTCTTTACATTTGCACTTTCAATAATTTTGTTTGAGCTTTTTTTGAGACATTTATAAGCCTTGGTGTTGGTGGAATACCCTAGAAAGATTCCTTCATCACTCTTGGAGTCAATTTTTCCATTTCTATCATCTTTTAAGATATAACATTGACTGCCAAAATTTTTGAAATAACTCACATTGGGTATGTATCCATACCATAGCTCATAAGGTATCTTCCTTGTGTCTTTATTCAATTGTACTTTATTCAATGTGTAAATAGTAGTACTCACAGATTCTCTCCAGAAGATTTGGGTGATGCCTTTTTCTATCATCAATGTCCTTGCACAATCAACTATGGATCTGTTCCTTCTTTCAGCAATTCCATTTTGTTGTGGTGTTCTCAGTGCAAAGACCTATCTTTTGATACCCTTCTCATTGCAAAAGTTAGTGAATTCATCTGAAATAAATTCATCTCCTCTATCCAACCTTAAGCATTCTAATTATTTACCACTTTTTTTCTCAACCATTGCTTTGTACCATTTAAACATCTTAAATGCTTTAGATTTATCTTTTAGAAACATGACTACCATCATTCTAGAGTAATCATCAACAAAGAGAATAAAATATCTATCACCATAATAACTTTTTGTCCTTATAGGTCCACATAAATCAGTATGGATTAATTCTAGAATGACATCAGATGTATGGGTTTTTATTTTGAAACTAGACTTTGTCATCTTACCTTTTTGACAATTCTTACACATGATATTGTCGGGCTTGGTCATTGTTGGTAAGCCTCTTACATTTCTCTTTTTTCTTATCTTTATCATGTTGTCAAAGTTCACATGACACAATCTTTTGTGCCACAACCATATGTCTTCATTTCTAGCCACTAAGCAAGTGGTGTTAGTATCATTCAAATAGAATAAGTTACCTTTTGTCTGCTCACTGGTACCAATCAGATTTCCTGATTTATTGAAGATCTTTTCCTTCTTATTTTTAAATGCTATTATGTGACCTGAATTATTCAACTAAGAAACACTCAATAGATTATAATTCAATCCATTTAACCAATAATAATTTTCACATTTTATCTGGTTATTCAACATTATGGTTCCTCTACCTTCAACTAGACAAGGTGTATCATTACCCTTTCTTACTGAACCACCATTATAGTATTCAAAAGTCTCAAAAATTTTCTTGTCACCGGTCATGTGGTGAGTGCATCCACTATCTGTGATCCAGAAATCATTTTTACCAACTTTAGATATTAGTGCAGTTTCTGCATACCTTTCTTCATCATGATCTGAATCATCTTTTACTACCACAAACACCATCTAAATGTTTTCATCAAATTCGGTGTCAGTATCATCATCTTTGTATTTTTCTAGGTAAGTGACCTTCTTTCCTTTTTCCTTGTAGTCTCGAGTATCTCTTTTTTCTGATTGTCAGTAGCTTCTGTAATCACCTCTGTCAGACTTCTTTTCAAATGATCTGTCATTACTTCTATCATCTTTTCTCCTATTAGGACATCTTGCAGAAAAGTGTTCAATCTCTTTAAAATTTAAAACAAACAAGTGGTAATTTACCTTTGTATTTACCTTTGCCTCTCTGCATTCTTCTAGCCATAAGTGCTTCAATTTCATCAAGATCTTCTTCTTCACTTTCACTATCACTATCTTTTCTCATAGTGTGTTTATGACTTTATTTACTTATTCTCAAAGAAGATTTGAATGCAGACTCTATATTTGGTAAGACACTATTATCAAAATTGTTCATCTAAAATGAAATTAGTCTTCCCATCAAACTATCTAGAGTAACATTGCTATTTTCTACTGCTCTCATTTCTTGAATGGTAGATACTTTAATATCATAAGTAGGTAGTAAGGTTCTTAGAATTTTACTTACCACTGTATCTTCTTCTAGTACACATCAAACTCTTTAGATAGCATTGACTACCTCTTTAATTCTCATGTTGTACTATGTGATTTTTTCACCTTCTTTCATTTTGAGGTCATCAAAATTTCCTCTAAGGCTTTTTTCCTTAGCTCTACAAACATTCTTGTCACCACCATGTACAAGCATCAATTTTTCCCACATCTACTTTGCAGTTTTGTAGGTTTTGACATCTTCAAATTCAGAATCAGAGAGTGAGGAAGAAAGCTCTATCATCATGTAGTTTTCTCATTCTTCTCTCTCATTTTTTCAATTGTGGGTGCTCAGGTGGGAAACACATATTTAGTACCTAAGTATTGAGTAACATCATTTCCAATACCTGATAAGTGGAGTCTTATTCTGCTCTATCATGAAGCAAAATTATCTTTGTTCAACTTAGGCACATCTCATCTATTCATCTTGTGATCTTTAGCTTAGGTCTTGAAACCTTCCCTCTAAGCACACAAGCTCTGATACCAATTGTTAGTAATAACTAAGAGGGCGGGGGGTGAATCTGTGGCCTCAAATGTTAATCCTTAAATCAACCCTTAAAAATTATTTCCACTTTTAAGATTTGAGTTATACTCAGTCCTACAAGATGAATGCCTCCATATACTTATATCGATTTACTACTTGTCAGAATGCTTTGTAAATCATTCTTCTATATGTTTACCAATAAGCAGTCTTATATTTACGGAAACACAGTAAATAGCTAGAGTATACTGAACAATCTAGAATTGCATATGTGAAATGTAAAATAGTAAAGTAATAAAACATAAACACATAACACATGGATTTTTAACGTGGAAACTCTGTTAGGGGAAAAACCACTAGGACCGATACACCAAATTTTCACTCTTCTGAAGTGAGCTCTATTAGGAGCCAACCCTATTAAAGGTTACAAACACATTTAAAAGATAGTTTTTCACCTAGTATCTGGCATCTAATGCTATCATCCTTGATCAAACACTCACTTGGCCTGTCAATAGGTATCGGGCATATCAAATGCTACTTTCTATGATCAAAATTTTTGATACTCCTTGGGATGTATCTCAATTAGAAAAGACTTTTAAGTCCAACTCAGTTAAGACACTTGATGTTTCAATGGTTAAACTGAAACATTAATGATCTATTCACATACACAACTTTAATTTCAAATTTTTTAGATCTATTGTAAGTGCATTACCTTTCTGATCAATGTAATCAATTCTATACCTTTGCTCCACACTATTTTTCTCTATGATGTCTCACTATTCATCAATGTCTACAAAATCTAGCTCTTTCCTCAGATTGTTTGATCGGGTCTGAATGAAGACTTTCTTCTCCTTCAGAATCTCTTTAGCATCTTCCCTCTTTTTCTCTTCACCCCACACAATTCGTAATGAATTGGGTTTGTCTGTTTATAGACATGATTCACCATTTCTTGGCTTTCTTGATTCTTAGCATGATCCACAATTCTTTCCAATTAGATTTAAAACAAACTCTAGTTTTATCTCAAAGAGATCTTCCTGCCAGCTGGAAAAATCATCTTTAAATCTATTACTTATCCTCAACTTTATATAGTCAATTAAAACAATGATAAGTATTAGTTGAGTCTATTTATAGCTCTTGATAGCTAAGCATTTTTTAATTTTTGAACTCTCTGTTCTGTAGTCAACACTTTAGTTAGTTGTTGGTGATAATTGAATATTCCCTCGGTCTGACTTCAATTGTCATCAGGATCTCTATCCTTGTCTTTTTCATAGGGAAACACTGTAATTCTTTCTGTCGGGTTACTCTGTGCTTTGCTCATCGGGAAACACTGTGACTTTTCTCATCGATAATGTTGTGCATTTCTTTGTCGGGTAACACTGTGACTTTTCTCTTTTACTCTGTCTATCGATGTGCACAATATTGGGTTATGTAGTCACTTTATGAATACTTGACTTATATGCATTACTGATAGCATACCCTTTGATTCATCATTTCTTTGAAGTCTTTGGCAGTATGTCCATGAACATACATATTATATCAAGTTGACATCAATGAAAATACAATAAATTAACTAATTTAATTCCTTGCATGATTATCAACTTAACATCTTCAAATATTCAATTAGTTATAGTTCATCACATACACCACAATAATCTCCATGAAATCCTCTAGACTCTCTAGCTCCATCTGACCCGTATTAGGCACCCAGATCCAACATACGAGGGGCACCTAATCTATCAACTGTCAACATAGAATGGGAAGAAATGAAAAACACTCTCAAAGAGCTCTAAGTAGGGACCAGAAGAAAGAGATTCAAATTCAAGGATGTATGTCCCTATCCATTCAATAGTTCCATCACAATGGTCCCCTTCCCCAAACACTTTGACACCCCAAAATTAAATAAATATTAGGGGAGGGGAGATCCTATCAGCCAAATTAAAGAGTTTTACATGATATGCCAAGATGTTGCATATAGAGATAACTACCTAATGCACCTCTTCCCAAAAATTATATGTAGAACCACCTTGGAATGGTTTTATAAGATCCCTTACAGTACAATCTCCACATTTGCAGCACTATCAGAGAAGTTTGTAGTCCAATATGCACAAAACAGCGAGAGTGAATTATCTCTCTTGGACCTGTGTAATTTGATATAGAAAGGTGGGAAAATTTTAACAGATTACCTTCAAAGGTGGGAGGGGCTCACCATGACACTATCTTACCACCCCCATGAAAATACCCTAACCAAGATATTTATCAATATATGTACCCTAAGCTGGCTCACCATATGCGAATGAACTGTCTGTGAACTTATAAAGAGATACGAGTGAAGGGAATGGATCTCAAAAGGAGCCTCCTAGATGATGGCACCATCAAGCATTACAAAGAACCCTAACCTGACAAAACAAACAATGATTGGTCCTATTATTGGAACAAAAAAAAAGTGTTGTGACTGATGGCACCACAAATACCAAACATGTCCAAGTCATTAGGGCTTGTCCTAAAAAACCCACACCAATATATAAACAACCATTGCCAACATATCAATGACCCACTTATCAATCAACCATTTACCATTAAGAAGCACCTAGCTACCCAACTCCTGGGAAAAGTTATCAACCAAATTGATAACCTCTAGAAAACCAAACAAACACTATAACAGTCTCGCTGGGACAACCCAAACCACAAGCCCATAATACATAGAAATGCACATTTACTCCCTTGGGTGAATTCATAGATGTCATCTTCTACTGAATGGCTAAAGCTAACATCATTGTATATCTGTAGACCCAACCCTTTGACAAGTCTACTCCCAAGCTAGTATGGTATAAAGATAATGAGTACTGTGACTATCACTGTGTTAAAGGACATGTCACTGTGAAGTGCATGAAACTAAAACACTATATCCAGGATCTCATTTACCATGAAGAGATCACTATAGAATCTCTAGAAAAGACCTCAGCCAATGCTAACTTGGGTAAAGGACCCGCTAATAAAACTCTGCTCCCAAACCAAGGGAAGAAAAAGTAGGGAGATCACGCCAATAAAAAGGATTACACCAATGCCTATATCAACTATGAAAAAATCATTTGTTGTATTTCGCAAGTCAAATCCCCTATCAATGTAATCCATGTCAAAGGTTTTGATAGTTAATGCGCAGTTACAACCCATAGGGGAACAATCTCTGTCACCTGTACCACTAGTGCTTCATCTTCTAGTGCATAATACAATCCCCTAAAATACCCTGGGAACACACTTGCACAAATATCCATCCTAGTTCTCCTTCATACCTTTCCCATCCATCAGGAGATCCTTAACAGAGCCCTACAAGAATCACAGGTCACAAATAACATTGATCTCAATCAATTCCAAGCCCTTATCAGCCATATATCCAAATCTAGTAGTTTCTCATTTAGTCCTTTTGATATTCCTATCATTGATCCTGATCACAATCTTTCACTCTACATAGTCATCATGGTCAAGGAATTTTTCGTTAAATGATTCATGATAGATAATGGTTCAACCCTAAATCTATGCACTTTAAATTTCATAAATCAGATGGGGTATACAAAAGCTGACATAGACAATGATATAATAACCATAAAATAATATGATAACTTGGAATGCACTTCAAAAGGTACTATCTCACTGCCCATCTAGTTAGGACCAATAGTACAAAACACAATCTTCCATGTTGTTGATCCTAACCTCCCTTTCAACATTCTCCTCTATCACCCATGGATTCATTCCATGCAGGACATTCCTTCCACCTTCCATCAATGCATCAAGTTACCCTACAATAGAGCTGAAGTCACCATCTGCACAAATCTCCAACCCTTCCCATACTCTCATGCATTGGAAGCCTCCTTGTTGCATTCAAGTCATTTTCCCAAAGTTGACATCAGTAGTTCTGTTTCCAGTTCTTCTAGATCCTACATTGATCCATAAACTATCCTCTCATCCATTCTCTCCACTATCAAGATCAACAACTAAGTCCATGGTGAATATAGCCTATTAGATGTGTTTTTAGTTGGGGCCCTTTCTATGGACCTAGACACTGAAGGATTCCCATCCCATCAAGAATCACCAAAACAAAGTGAGTCATGTCCAAAAAAATTGGGTTTCTCTATATTCATGTCCCATAGAATCTTAAACAACAAGGTAATGGAACCTTACATCAATAGATGCTTATATCAGGATCCTCAGGCCCCTAACAAAAAAATCCTTGGTTACTTCAAAAACAAATACCCACACTCCTACAAGCTAGCAATAGAGAGGTGTAATTAGCAAGAAGGTGGCTTACGTTGAGAGTAGGGTTGAATCAAGGCTCCTATTGAGCCTCCCCACTTGCCAAGAAGTCAAGGATTGGTCTTTGGACTAGACATGATTGGGGGCACTAATTTGACCTACCATGCCTAATATAATCCCCTAGGAAATTTTTTTGAAATTGAAGACATCTCCGAAGAGGAAATTAATAAATCTTATTATGATATCTTTGATGATGAAACCTTCTTGGGAAATTTTTTCCTCTGCCAACTCTTTATAAACTTCATTGACCTCCCCCTCATCCAACCTAAACTCATAGACTAGAACCAACCAAGTGTTTGACACATTGATGAATTCAAAACCAAGGACATGCTCCTAAGATTCATGGGAGTACCAAAACAACAACCTAACTAGGGGCATGATTTGGCACATGTCTACAAAATTGACCTAGAGGCATGTCTTTTGGAGGAGGAGGTCTTAAACCGCAAAAGTGAAAGAAGAAAAAAAAGAAAAAGAAAAAAAAAAATCTTGTTGGTACTTTTTCTTGTAACCCTCAATCCTAAAAGAGGAAATGGGAACCAAATGAAGGGATCTTCATGCGCTTCACAAAATCTACTTCATCTACAAATTGAGGACAAGAAAAGCTAATATTAAGAAGGCATACATGCCTTCTTCACTTCAATTTCCACACACTCTAGTGGGTGTATCTAATAATGTATATATAATAAACCTCTTACTAAACCCCACTATACAGACACACAATTATGGATAATTCTCAGAATTGTATGAAATGGGCATAAAAAACTATGTCAACCATATGCAGGCTCCCACATGAAACTAAAAGGATTTGTATATAATTTGAGATGAATTTAGAAAAGATGATAAACTATATAAGCCAGTTCCTAATCCTGGGCATAGATTCATATATAATACTTCAAAGAGATTAGATGCACACCCATTTTTTCTATAGGTATTTGCATATTAATGCCTTACATTAATAAGCTATTCAACACAATCACAAAGATCTTTAAAAATCCACATCATGCATCTAATGCCACTAACACCTATTCGAGGTTATTTAAATTCCTCCTTGAAGAAGAATAAGTCAAGTATGTCACACTCAAAGATATCAAGTGGACAAGCTCATTAATCCTTGATATATTTCACTTATATAACAATGAACACAAAAAGGGAGAAAACTTCATGATAAAATCAATAATGCCTTGCATCATTTCTATCTATATGAATTTTAAATTCTTATGTCTCCATATCTAACCCAAAACACCTAGAAGCATACTAAAATATTTACAATCTTATCAAAAACATTTCATAATTTGAGAACCGCCCCTTGAAAACCCCTCTTGGAGCCAAAAATTGGAACTGGGACCCAGAAAAAGTGGAACCTTTACAAAGAGAAAGATAGAAGAATATATGGAGGAGAGAAAGCCATTTTTCTCCTAAAGTCCCCATGTGTCTTCTCCCTCAAAAAAACACTGCAAAATATCTTCTCTTCTTCAAAAAAAATATTTGATCTGATTTGCAATCATCCTCTCAAAAAACTGGATTCCTTTGCTGCTCTGCTATGTTCACTTGCATCCTGAACTCTAGAAATCTTCCCATGAACACATATTTCACAACTTTGAAAAAAAAATTTACAAACCTTAAATCCCTTACATGTGTAGAATAATCTTTAAATCCCTCTTTACATTACCTGTGCATATTTAATCTTTAAATCTTGCACTCAAACTATATTGATTTACACTTTATTATTATGCACTTTATACTTTGTTATTCAACACTTTAACATTTTATTTTGCACAGGTATCCTTTGATCTTGTCATGTGTTGCATCCTGATTTTTCTTGGAGATCCACCTGTCACCACCTAGGTGTCTGCATCACCTACCTTAATCACTTTGTATCTAGGCCTGCCACTTGTTGATCTTTCACAGGCCACTTAGGTGTCATCCTGTAATGGGTAACAACTGAGCACCTTCTGGATCATCAGATCACACCTGCCATCTCACCTCACCTCAGGATTTGTGCCCATCTAACATATCTTTTTTGTGAATTCACCACATCATCCTCCACCTAGCGTGACCTTGTGTTAGCCCTACCATATGTCGGCCACTCAAAATCCATTGATGATATCTTCCTCATATCTTATGGATAAAATCATCATGTCTACCATTGATCTACTCCACCTCAGGATCTGTGCATGATCTGATGTCTCCTCTACCACTTGTCACTCCATATAAGATTATGCATAGGCCACACACAAATGTACCTACCTTTGAAGTCATCAACCCCTCCATCCGGCTGAGTGCAGTAGCCAATGAGCTTTATTTCCTTTACTTTAAAATACTATGCATGTATTTTACTATATAAACACTAGAAAGTTTCATTCCACAATGAATGTGGGATAAATCCCAAAGGTTATTTTTTTCAAAATTTCTTACCTATGCATCAAAACTAGTTTACCCCTACCAAGTCAAAGGCACTCACCAACATCCCAATCAGTTTCTCTCATCAAGAGCTTCTACTTTTTACTTCATACAACATTATGAGAAATTACATATAAACAAATTTGAAATAACCAACCCAATGTGCATGTGGGAAAAATTCTTTATCTCTATAAACAAAATGGTCTGCCCACCCTATGTATGCATCCATCATTTTCATTTACCCCTGTACAACATTTGATGGATGGCGTAGTCTCTCAAAAGCTTTGCAGTTGGCACAGATAGGGAGATGTCAAAGGTTTGTGGAATATAGAATTACAATTGCCAATGCATTTTCTTTGAAGAATTCAAAACCTCCTTATTTCCATTGGTGCATAGGAAAGGATATTTGGTGCAAGCAGTGAAGTGAATGACTAGTAAAGACTGTGGAATATGGCCTTTTAACCAGCCCCATTTTATTTACCTTGAAAGCATCCAAAACTCATCAAACACCTACGAAAACATTTATGGATGTTTAAAATCTTCTTTAAAAGACCTCTAGACTTAGCATGGGCTGGAAACATGTTCCAAATGTTGTCAAACTTGGAATTAAACCTGCCAATTGCATTTGCTTTGAAAGTTTCAGATTTCTTCCTACCAAATCATGGTGTGTATCCCCTTTGGAAGTTTCAAAAAATCTTAAAAAATAATTTTGCATGCCTTTAATTTGCTTCTATATTTTGCAAAAAAATAAAATTTTAAAACCCTACGCAACCCTTTATGGATGCTCAATATCTACGTAAGGAAAAAAAAAAGTCACTTGTCTTCAGTGGCCAACTTTCATTGGCTACATACTTTTGAAAAGTGTAGATTGTTGGAGTGGAGTAGAAGACATTCACATAGATATCCTTATTCATGTAATTTATGAGTTTATCCATCCACTTGAACCATGTATTTTCATTCTCATAATCAAGGTCTTCTGGCATTGTCCACATTATATGATTTAAACAAAATTGTTTAGACTACTCCTCAACAAGCTATGCAGTAGATCCAAGTGATTTAGAAACATGCCATATCATCTTCATAGTGTAGTCTTTTCTTCATTTGTCATTGTCTTAGTATTCTACTTTTGCAAAGAAGAGTGCATGAAAACCAACCTTAGCACTGAGAAGATAAGCTTGAACAACAATGTGCCCAAAAGGATTAATCTGCCACCCTATGTGAGGAACCCTTTCCAAACTCTTTCTTGACAAATCGATGCCCAAGAGTTGTTTGATCTATCATGTCAACATAATAGGTAGATGAATACACCAACCACCATTTATAATTTTAAGCTGGCCAAACTCAAAAAGCTTTAAAACAATTTCCCTTTTCTCTTTAATCTGTTCCCTCCACCACCTTTTGAAGAAAGTCACTTCAACATAAATAAAACTTGTGGTTTGGTTCATTTTGTAGAGCATCAATAAATGAAACCAAGATATATTTCATTGTTGCCACCCCATGATCTTTACCCTGGATCTTTATTCAAAAATTTGCATCACTTGAACATTGTACGGTTCACTGTCTATGTGAACTTCTTATCATTTAACATTTATGACCTGATTAGTGTCTCCTTATTTAGAGAATCTACCTCTTCTATGATTTATGTACACTTGGCACACATATTTATACCATACAATCAAATCTATGAGACTATACATCGTTGAGGGATTTGATTAACAATTTGATAGCCTTGTTTAAAATCCAAAACACTTCTTGAATTATATTTATTTATAAATCTATAATAAAATAGATCATGTGCCCTATTTATGAAACAAAAATTCACATACAATATACAGGTAGCCACTAAAAAATGATCAATACCCTTTTTATTTGATTGATTAAAGTCCCTTGAAAAATCTTTCAAAACAAAACACTCTCATTTTTGGCCTCACAATCAACCTCTGAGACTTTTTCATCATAATGAAAACATAGTGAGGGGCTTCAATAATTACTCAGGAAAACTAATTAGAGGACCCCCTCTTGACCTCTACAATTGGAAAGCATACAATTTGATATACCAACATTCATTCTACAAAACGGATTTGCATGATGATGGTGGAGACCAGAGCCTTTGATTTTCAAAGTTGTCTACTTATTTATGGAAATGGGAATATTGAACCTGTTGGTGTTTGAAAATGTTTATGCTCTCTAAAGCTAGCAATATGCCTTAAGACTGATATTAGGAGTGGTTAACTCCAAATATGGAAGCTCTACGAGACAATTGGACCAACTATAAGGACAATACTACCCTCTGCACTTGAAGCTCTGCAAAACCAAGTTGGTTACATATAATCTAGACAACATACAACCCTTTACAACTCTTCAACACTCTGGATTACAAACATAGATCATGGTAAGAAAGTGATAAATACTAAGCAGGCATTCATTAACTCTCTATTACCAAGTAGGACATACAACTAACAACCATAGGATATGAAAAGGGATTTAGTAATGGTTTTGATGTAAACTTGTAGGACATAACCCAACTATATCAGACATGCATCAACAAAGAGTAGAAGGGCATCTGACCAGTGCCTTATCCATTAGGCAACTTCTTCAATCCAAATATGGAAATAGATAGATAACATAATGGAAAGGATTCACATCCATAAAAACATATATCTCAGATCACACACTCGCTTATAAGATCCCTATGCATATCTATCAAATGAATCTATAATTTTCCTAAGTATTTTTTATCTGATCCTAGATCAGAACTATGGAGTGAAACATACACATAGATAACTCTATGTATTAGACCAGAAAATCTAAAATTCATACAATAACAGCCAAGGAGAAACTTGAAATAGAGATAATGTATTAAGTATAGTGAGTCCAAAATGTAAAACAATAAGATTGAATAAGTAAACCACTCAGTAATCTGAAAAAGAACAAAAGTTTCTATCTAAGCATGAAATATCGTCTGATATCCAATCTAATATATCCCTGGAACTCAAACTTCTTGCACCAACACTTAGGATAAGAAAATTCAGAACCTTTAGAACAGAGAGAGGAAAGGCATAAGTAGGAAGATGGAAACCTAGGATAAGGTTTCAACAATTGCTTATCAATTCATAAATGAAATCCTATCTCACCAATTAGATCTTTCTCCAAAAGATCCCCTAAAAGATATGTCATGATGATCCACTTGCCCAATTACAATCAAAATTCTAACTACATAAATGCAGAATACTCCTAAGCACGACATAAGACATCCCAAAATCGAAAGAGATCAGAGATCCATATAACCATTGTGCTGCAATAAATGTGTTTCAGACCCACAGAAACATTCTTAGACTCTGAACAGCACCATTAAGACTAATCATGATGCAAGACAACCTTGACCCATTCTTCTTTTTGTTTGAAAACACATCACCTTGGTAATATGTGTTGAAAGATATAGAACTTGAAAATATTAACCATAAAATCTAATTTCGTAGTGCCAAACATACCAACGGCTGAGATCACAACCTTTTACAACTTTAAAACATTACCGTCAATGCACTTTAAGTTATTAGGTCAACGAGAAAAAACAAAGTTATCACTAATCGGTCAAACTATGTTGACGTTTGTGATGCATTAGCATCCTAAGGTCTTTAGTGAGATCTTAAGAAATTTTGGCTTTTAGGTTGGTTTGGCCAACCATCCTAGAATAAGGACTAATCTAAAGTCCCTAGTGTGTTTTGAAGTGTGGTTAGTGTTAGGAAAGGTTAGGGTTTGATGTTGTTAAGTTTAGTTGATTCTAGGGGTCTAGCACCTAGAAGTCAACTCAAAAGTCAAAGGGTTGACCAAAGTCCCAAAGTGGGAAGATTTTTAAGTTTTTATTTTTTTCTAGTCATTTGAGGTCAATTGGTAACGTTTGGAACCAATTAAGACACTCAAAATGTTAAAATTGTCATTTTGACAAAAAGTTGTCAAAGTTGTCATGACAACAATTCCTAGTTTTTAGGAATCAGCACTTATGGTGCTAAAATCCTTACTAGAGGATCTAAAAATGTGGGATAGAGGTATATAAGGTCTTTCCAACCCTAATCTGATAGTTAGTTGTGATTTTGTACGCATTGGTGTTTGAGAAGAAGCATTTTATAATGTAATTAAGTTACAGAGCCATCATCCACCACTTGATTGGATTGAATGGATTGAATTAATGAATGGATAGTGTCTGAAATTTATTTTCTAATATCTTTGTGGTATTATTTTAGTATATTGTACTTCCTAGTTAAGCTTTGTTTAAATTATTGCATTTTGTAAGTTCACTGGCCAGTTTTGGTCCAGTCATGTAAAGAAAGGGTTTCTTTGGTGTTCTTGTGGTTCAAACTCCATGACCACTTGGAATCCATTAGAGCCTTATATATAATTTGTACATATTTCTTGTGGAGTGTGTGTGTGTAGGGGAATCTTGAAAAAAATTAGGCCCTAGGTGTGTACTAGCTATTCTGGCTAGGGTTACTGAGCAGTGAAACAACAATGGAGGTTGCGAGATGATTGGTATGTGCCAATAAGTGTTAGGAGAGTGTAGGGGCATGAGGTGTAGACCTTTTTATGGAAGGAGGATTTTTTATAAGCTCATTTGATCAGTGGAAGAAGATCAAGAAACTAGACTAGTCTTCATGCCCTAGAAACCCTTCTTTTTAGGGGTTTGGTAAAAGTCCATTGTACAGATAGAGTTGAGACTAGATATCTAGAAAATCCTAAAGTGGAAGAAAAACCCACAAAGAATATGTAGTTTGTTTCTAGGGTTGTTAAGCGATTTTGGTAGGAAAACCACATTTTCAGCTATTAGGATGGCTACAAGGCCTAATAGACTTGATTCTTGGAACTCTATTGGAAAATGGGTGCAAGATTCACTAAATTGAATCCATAGAAGTTCAATTATACCTAAAGGGAGTTGGGAAACCAATCCTTAAGGATTTTTTACCTTTGGAGTGGTAAGATGCTAGTGAAGCCATGGATGTAAGAAAGCTATGGAGAAGAGAATAGAGAGGAGTTTGAAGTTGGTGGGAAGGTCCTAGGGATTTAGGGGATTAGTTAATAATCCTCTAGTTAGGGTGGAGAAAGAGACCCTAAAGAAGACCAAGTGAAGGTCTTGGAGAGAGCTTGAAGGCTCTAGGAGAGGATCTCCCCATCAAATTGGTATTAGAGCCATTGAAAGGCTTGGGAGTGGAAGTTAGTGCATGACAGAGTGGAGTGAATCCATAGGTGAGAGCATCATGGTGACCAATGCAGAGTTGGCCTAGGATTTGTCAGAGAAACAAATCAAGAATAGGATTTTTGAAGAAGAAATTGAGGAAATGAAGATTAATATGCCAGAGGTTCCAGAGATAGCCAACAATCTAAGAGAATAAATGTGTGAAGGAATAGATAAAGGAAAGAAACTAGTAGAAGAGGAAATAGAACCAAAGCCTGATCCTCTTCTACCTGAGGGAAACATTCCTCAAATAACTCAAGGCATTAAGTGGGAAGGCTCTAGAAGGAATACTTGTATTCTTTGGTAAGATGGACATTGACATGGTTATGAAATGGCTTGAAGGGATGGATAATCTTCAAGTGTGATGGGATTATAGAAGCACAAAAGGTGAAGATAGCCAAATCAAGGCTAAGAGGGCAAGCACTTACATGGTGAAAGTTCTTGTAGGAAGAAAGAGAGAAAGATTCCCATATCAAACTCAAAGACAATGGTTGCAAAGGTGAAGGATAATTACCTTCTAGAAGACTATGACATTCAACTACATAAGAAGAGGTAGAACCTTAGGAAAAAATACCTAGATGTGCTAGCCTATATAGAGGAGTTTCAAAAACTTTGTCTTAGATCAAGAATCCAGGAGATAGAGAGCATCAAAGTTGCAAGATACCTTAATGGATTAAGGTGGAACATTCAAGAAGAACTTAGTCTCTTTACCCTAACTTCCATTCATATTTGTTTTCAAATGGCTTTGAAAGTGGAAGAGAAACTAAAAAAGAAATAAGATTCTAGTTCTAGAAATAGTGGAAGGGGTAGAGACAACAGAGGTGGCCATAGAGGAGGTTCAATTGGAAGAGGCAATGATAGTAGAGGAAAAAGTGACTCCAAATATTTAGAGAAAGGAAAAGAAATGAGTTGTAGAGGTGGATACAATAATAGAGGAAGAAGTTCCTATAATAGTGGCAGAGGAAGATTAGGAGGTTTTGGGAGAAGCTCTCACTTTTCTTCCATGAAATGTTACAATTGTTGATAGATGGGGCATCCTCCATATAGGTTTCTAGATAAACCAACATCCTCACAAAGGGAGAAGAATATATCTTATGTCCAAGAAGAATATTTCTCTAAACAATTAGAGGTGAGTCTAGATTCAAAGAAATGAGAACACCTCATGTTGAGAAGGATCCTAATAAAGACACCCACCAAAGATGAGAACAAGAAAAGGAGGGCTCCTTTCAGAGTAAAGTGCAAGATATTGGGAAAAGTGTGCAAGGTTATCATTGATTCAGGGTCAATAGATAATTTCATATATGAGGAGGCAGTATAGAATTTGAAAATCACCAAAATAACACATGTGTGTCCCTATCAAGGTACATGGTTGAATAAGGGTCAAAAAATCTTGGTGAATGAACAAGTGTGGGTAGAATTGTCCATTGGGAAGTATCAAGATGGATACTATGTGATTTGTTTCCAATGGATTCTTTCAATCAGTTGCTTGGCAGACCATGGCAGTATGAAAAAGAAGTTGTCCATAATGGGAAAGATAACAAGTACTCGTTCAAGAAAAATGGGGTAACTTTCAAAATTGAGTCTTTGATAGAAGAGGACATAGTGGAGAAGGAAGAATCTAGTGCCATGTTGATGAATGGAAAATAATTCCTAAGGGATATGAAGGATGAAGAAGTTGGCTATGCAATCTTGTTAAAGCCAAAGGAGGAGGAGACTCATGAGCAAGCACCTATGCCAAAAGAGGTGAGAGAAATGTTGGATCAGTTGAAAGACATAATTTTTGAGGGTACACTAGCTTCACTACCACCAAAGAGGGAGATAAGTCATCAGATTGACTTCATACCAGGAGCATCTTTACTAAACATAGTTGCATACAAGATGACACCAGAGAAAAACAAGGAGATAGCCAGGCAGCTACAAGAGTTGTTGGATCAAGGATTGATTAGGAAAAGCATCAGCCCTTGTGTTGTCCCAATGGTATTGGCTCCTAAGAAGGGAGGTAAGTGGAGGATGTGTACTAATTATAGGGAAATAAATATGATAACTATCAGGTCTAGATTTCAAATTCCTAGAATAGAAGACTTCATGGATTGCTTGGGGGTGCTAAGTGCTTCTCTAAAATTGATTTAAAGAGTGGGTAATATCAAATTAGGATGAAAGATGGTGATGAGTGGAAGTCTACATTTAAGAATACAGAAGGGTTGTATGAATGGTTAGTGATGCCCTTTGGGCTTACCAATGCACCAATCACCTTTATGAGGGCGATGAATGAAGTCTCGAAGGAATATATAGGAGTTTTTGTAGTTTTCTATTTAGATGACATCCTTATATTTAGTAAAACCAAAGAGGATCATATGAATCATTTGGATTTAGTGTTGATGAAGTTTCATGAGGAGAAACTCACCATAAAACTTGAGAAGAGTGAGTTCATGAAAGAAGAGTTAGTCTACCTTGGCTTTGTAGTTTCCAAGGGTGACTTGAAAATGGATAAAGAGAAAGTAGAGGATATCTTGAATTGGCCTACTCCTAAGACATGGACATAAGTTAGGAGCTTCCATGGGTTATCCCAATTCTATAGGAAGTGCATTAGGAGATTCAGTGAGATTTGTGCTCAAGTCCTAGAGACTATAAAAGGAGGATTTAAAACAAAGTTTGTGTGGACAAAGGAAACTAATGAGGGGTTGAGAGGTTAAAGAAGGAAGTGGATACTCATCCTATATTTTTGTTACCTAGTTTTGACAAACCATTGATTGTTGAGTGTGATGCAAGCCACATTGCAGTAGGAGCTATCCTAAGCCAAGAAGGCAGGCCCATGGCCTTTTCTAGTGAAAGACTAAATGAGGCTATGTCTAGGTACTCTTCCTATGACTTGGAGGTATATGCTCTTGTGAAAGCCTTAAATAAGTGGAGGAATTATCTATTTCCTTAATATTTGGTTGTCTTTAGAGATAACCAAGTATTGAGTTACATAAACACTCAAGATAAGCTTAGCTTTAGGCACATAAAGTGGATGGAATTGCTACAGTCATATACCTTCACTATAAAGCATAAGAAGGGGGTACAAAACCAATTTGTAGATTCCATTAGTAGGAGGCTACTCACCATCCAAGAGATTTAGTTGCAAAGTACAGGAGTTGAAGGTTTTAAGGACCTATATGAGGGAGATACAGATTTCTCAGAGGTATACAAGGTGTGTTAGAATTTTGAGAATCACTTTCATAGTGAGTTTGCAGAGTATACATTGCAAAATGGGTTTCTATTAAAAGGAAAGCAACTTTGTGTTCCAAAAGGCTCAATGAGGGAGAACCTCATACAGTAAAAGCATAATGGAATCCTTAGTGGACACTTTGGACTAATTAAGACATTGGACCTAGTGGAAAGGTTCTATTGGTGGCCAAAGATGCAGAAGGAAGTGAGAAGATATGTGGAGCAGTGTGGCATATGTGAGAAGGCTAAAGGCACTTCATCAAATGTAGGAATTTAATAGCCATTCCCATCCCAAGTAGACCTTGGGAGTGCATAAGTATGGACTTGATAGTGGGATTTCCTAGGACTCGAACTAGTTTAGACAGTGCATTTGTAGTGGTAGACAGGTTTAGTAAAATGATCCACTTCATACCATGAAAAAAAACACATGATGCCAGCCATATTGCCTAATTGTTTTTCAAAGAAGTAGTAAGGATACATGGACTACCAATAAGCATTGTTGCAGATAGGGATGTGAAGTTCATGGGTCACTTTTGGAAGACCCTATGGAAGAGACTAGGAAAAAATTTGTCTCATGGATCTGCCTATCATCCTCAAATAGATTGGTAGACTGAAGTGATCAATAGAGTTCTTGGGAACTTGCTTAGATGTCTAACAAAGAAATATGGACAAGGATGGGAGAAAGATATTCCACAAGCAGAATTTACCTATAATGATAGCACAAATAGGACTACAGGAAAAATTCCATTTGAAATTGTGTATGGGGCACATCCAAGGGGTGTGATGGAGCTCAAATGCCTCAAAGGATATGAGGGAGTTAGTGGGCATACTGATGATTTCGCACAATCAATGAAAGAAGTTCATGAACAAGTGAAAAAGACCTTAATCAAGGCCAATCAAAAGTTGAAGGAAAAAAGAGATGAGGGAAGAAGAGATTTGCAATTTGAAGTGGGAGAGTTAGTAATGGTGTTTCTGAATAAGGGAAGGCTACAAAAGGGAATACCTAGTAAGCTATAAATGAAAAGAATTGGACCTTGCAAGATATTGGCTAAGTATGGGCCTAATTCTTATAAGGTGGAGTTGCCTAAGGAGATGTCAATTTATCCAATCTTCAATGTGAAGGATTTGATCAAGTATAAGGGGCCAAAGATGGATGAGCTGCAGTATGGTATAGAGGTACATAAGGACATGGGAGAGTTCAAGACTCTAGAACAAGTCAAGCCATAAGTGGAGAAGATATTGGATTCAAGGGTGAAGAAGAAAACAAGACACAAAATCTATATGGAGCATCTAGTGAAGTGGAGGCTACAACCAAATTCAGAAGCCACTTGGATAGTTGAGAGTGACTTCAAGAAGGATGGAATCAGTGAGGAGTTCCTGACACTATAGGTACCTTGACTTCCTTGTTGTAGGGGGAGGATGGTGTAGGATCACCCTAAGGTCATTAGTGAGATCTTAAGAGATTTTGGCTTGTAGGTTGGTTTGGAGAACCATCAGAGAATAAGGACTAATCTATAAATTCCCTAGTTTTTTTTTTAAGTCTGGTTAGTCTTAGGAAAGGTTAGGGTTTGATGTTGTTAAGTCTAGTTGATTCTAGGGGTCTAGCACCTAGAAGTCAACTCAAAAGTCAAAGGGTTGACCAAAGTCCCAAAGTGGGAATATTTTTAAGTTTTTATTGTTTCTATTCATTTTAGGTCAATTGATAAGGTTTGGAACCAATTAGGACACTCAAAATATGAAAATTGTCATTTTGACAAAAAGTTGTCAAAGTTGTCATGACAACATTTCCTAGTTTTTAGGAATTGAAACTTATGGTGCCCAAATCTTGACCAAAGGGTCTAAAAATGTGGCATAGAGGTATATAAGGTGTTTCCAACCCTAATCTGATAGTTAATTGTGATTGTTTACGGACTGGTTCTTGAGAAGAAGCATTTTTACAGTGTAATTAAGTTACAGAGCCATCATCCACCACTTGATTGGATTGAATGGATTGAATTAATGAATGGATATTGTCTAAAATGTATTTTATAAGATATTTTTAGAATTATTTTAGTAGATAGCACTTTCTAGTTAATATTTGTTTAAATTATTACATTTTGTAAGTTCACTGGCCAGTTTTGGTCCAATCATGTAAAGTAAGGGTTTCTTTGGTGTTCCCATTGTTCAAACTACATGAACACTTGGAATCCATTAGATCCTTCTATATAATTTGTACATATGGCTTGTGGAGTGTGTGTGTGTGTGTGTGTGCAGGCAAAGCTTGAAAACTATCAGGCCCTAGGTGAGTAGTAGCTATTCTAGCTAGGGTTACTGAGAAGTGCAACAATAATGGAGGTTGCAAGATGATTGGTATATGCCAATCAGTGTTAGGATAGTGTAGCGGAATGAGGTGAAGAAATTTTAATGGAAGTAGGAGTTCTGACAAGCTCATTTGATCAGTGAAAGAAGATCAAGAAACCAGACTAGTCTTCATGCCTTAAAAACTATTTTTTTTAGGGTTTTGGTAAAAGCCCATTATACAGACAGAGTTGAGACCAGATATCTAGAAAATCCTAAAGGGGAAGAAAAACCCACAAAGAATATGCAATTTTTTTCTAGGGTTTTTAAGGGGTTTTGGTAGGAAACTCATATTTTCAGTTATTAGGAGAGCTAATTGGCCTAAAAGGGCTACAAGGCCAAATAGACTTGATTCTTGGACCTCGAATAGAAAATGGGTGCAAGATTCACAAAATTGAATCAATAGAAGTTGGATTAGACTTAAGGGGAGTTGAGAAACCAATACTTAAGGATTTGTTACCATTGGAGTTGTAAGAGGCTAGTGAATCAATGTATGTAAGAAAGATATGGAGAAGAGAATAGAGAGGAGTTTGAATTTGGTGGGAAGTTCCTAGGGAGTTAGGGGATTAGTGAAAAACCCTCTATTTAGGTTGGAGAAAGAGACCCTAAAGAAGACCAAGTGAAGGTCTTGGAGAGAGCTTTAAGGCTCTAGGAGAGGAGCTCCCCATCAGTTTGCATGGCACCATCCTACTATCCCTCGGAACCACCTATCCACCTCCTCTGACATAGGCCCCATAATCTTATCTTGTCACCGCCCTAGACACATGTCACCCATTTCATGACCATGTGGTGGTTAAAATTCTCACAAATTTACTTCATGTGGTAGTGTACTACCATTAGATCTTGATCTTCCATCATCACCTTCTTTGCATTCATCACCACGCATCACTATCTGATTCAATCCATCCTTGGTCTATGCCATATGGCATCATCTTAGTTTCTGAAACGTCACAGCTTTTCCAACCAACCTGGCCCACCACCTATCAAACCAACCACATGTCACACCTGCACTACCGTGTGATCCAATTGGACTTGTGCTAACTCACACTACACCATCGCACCTTGCTGTCACCTGTCATTCAATCAACCTCATCAACTAAGAACTCCTCAAAATGGGCCCACCAAAATTATCCATTTGTCCACCAGTTGGCTGCCACTAGCCATAGCACTTCATAAACCATCGGCCAAAAAGGCTCTTTCCTCTCAGAACATAACAATTGCGGGTTGGGATATAAAAACATGAAAGTTCCCCAATGCACAACAAATGTGGGATAAAAGACCTAAGGCGTTTGAAACTTAAAAAACACCAGCAAAGACCAGAGACAAAAGTGACTAATTTAACACCACCAAGGAAACCAAAAGGAACAAAGCATTATATCAACAACCTTTTGCAATCATCTAACGTGACAAATGGACCAGAATACTTGGACACAAATGAACAAACCTAAACAACATAACTAAGTGAGAAGCCCAAGAGACAATAGCAGCATCCTTGAGAAATATTACCAAGAAACCATATCAAGCAATATAGTGCAACTTGAATAATATAGTATAAACCGAGCACCATTATTTCCCAAACATCAGTGTTAACTGAACATAAGAGTTTATTACCTTTTCTTTATTTTCAGTTAGCATTGCCAAGGAAGTCCTAATTTCATGAATATATCTAATAGCTTCTCTGACTGGGGATATATGTCTCTTGTAGGAATAATAAGGATTCAGAATCTCAGGGATAAGAAGACCACTCAAAAAATTTTAAAAAAAAGGAAACCCTAACCTAAGATAGAAAATAGGAAGCAAAAGAAGGAAACCCTACTCCTAAAACCTATAGAGACCTTTTTACAACTACTTTTCATGGATCTAAGACTTCAAGAGAACTAGAATTTCAATAATTGTCCATGAACAGGCTATTCTAAAATATTTCCAAGCAAATCCTTAAGAACATAAGAATTTGCACCCCATTTACTGTCAATAACATAGGGTCCAAGCCAAATAGGGTCAAATTTACCATGTTTACCTTTATCCTCAAGTTTGGCACTCCACATCAGGACAAGATCATCAACTTCAAAGTTATTGATAGTTGTTCTTTTGTCAAATAGATTCTTATATTGCAATTGCAATTGAACATTATTTTCATGTGCATCCCTTCTTGATTAATCAAGTTGTATCAAGTCATTTATTGTGAGTCTTATATCACCGTCCATCTCTTCATCATACTCTTGGAAAAACATGTACATCTATAATAGATTGTTTTGAGGCAACCTAGAATGAATTCCATACACCAAGTCAGAAGGTGCACAACCAATTTCCTTCTTCACTATTACTCTATCAACACACAATGCTAACTACAACTTTGAATCCCAAGCTTTCTTGTTTTTATCCAATATCCTCTTAAGTATCTTGATCAAACTCTTATTACTGGATTTAGCCTAGCCATTCCCTTATGGGCAATATGAGGATCAGTAAGAGATTTGGATCCCATATTGATGGAAAAAATAAATAAACTCTTCTAACCTGAAACACATTGCATTATCCACCACAATACTCTCTAGACATCTAAATCTGGTCAAGACATTCTGTAACATTAAATCAATTACAGTTTTACTTGTAACCTTTCTAGTGGTGATTGCTTCAACCCATTTTGTAAAATAGTTAGTTTCTACTAGAATCCATGAATGGCCTCCACTTGAATTATTTTCAATTTCACCAATGAAATCCATTCCCCATTTATGAAAAGGTACTTCCACTACAACATGCTTCGAAGGCAAACCTCCCCCAAACTTGAGCTTAGTAGAAAATATTTGGCAAAAATCACATCTCTTAACATAATTGTGGGAAACCTTGAAGATATTTGGTCACCAAAAGCCAGATCTAAGAATATTGTGTGATAGTCTTAGCCATGTAATGGCCTCCACATGCACCATTATGCATCTATTCTATCAACCTTTTGGATCTATCAAATTCAATACATTTGAGAAATACTCCATCATTGCTCCTCCACCATAACTATCCCTAAATTATAGTATTTAATAGCCTACAATTTGACTATTATTTTCATCCATGTCAAGGGGTAACACCATCTTTTGCAAATATCCAACAATGTCCTTATACCATTCACAACAGTCCATATCACAAATGTAGGGTCTTTGATCTTCCTCCAATATTTTTATATGATTGGCATCCAAATTAATTTGAGCCATGAAATTTTCAAGTCATATACCCCTAACCAGTTTTGTAATATGTATATCAATGTTAAAATCCTGAATTTTGTTTATCCGTCTACATCTCATTCCTGACACCTCTTGTTGGACTAAAATATCTTTTACAGTAGCAGTAGGTACAAAAGAAATCACCAATGGTCCTACAAAAAAACATCTAAAAGCCTTGACATATTTAACTAATGCATAATCTTGTTTTTCCTTGATGTCATACTTTACTTCTGTTGATTCTAGTGACTAACTGAAAAAGGAAATGGGTTGTTCAAAGCGCTCTGCATTCTTTTGTAGTAGTATTGTAACAATGGTCTTATATGAAGCAAAGGAGAAGATTTGCAAAGGCTTACTATAATATGGTGTTCTAAGGACTAGAGCATCCTTAATGGCTTGTTTGATACTTGAAAAAGCCTTGCGTGTCTCTTGATTTCATTCTACTTTGGCTCCTTTCTTCATCATCCTTGAGATTGGAATACTAGTTTCACCAAAGTTGGTAATAAATCTCCTTAAGGAATTTACCTGTCCAAAGAAAGACTGAATTACCTTGACTTTCTTAGGCTAAGGGATCTTTTAAATTGCATATATCCTTTTTGGGTCATCCTTACTCCATATGAAAATAAAATATGCCCTAAAATATTTCCCTCTATCACTCCAAAAACACATTTGTTTGGGTTAAAGGAAACCCCATATTCAAATGCTCTCACAAAAAGTTTCTCAAGATGATGACAATGTTGTTCCTCTTTTCCTGAATAGGTAGTAAGATTAGTACACTACTAGAAAAACATTTAGGAAATCTACAAATTCCACATACATGGCTCTTTGAAATGTTACTCTAGCATTTATCAAACCAAAGGGCATTCTGACATACACATAAGTGACGCATGGTGTGGTGAATGCAGTCTTGAACTATTCTTATTCCTTAACCATAACTTGATAGTACCCTAAAAAAAATCCAACATAGACATCAACTCTGATCTAGTAACTCTTTGCAACATAGCTTTCATATTAGGAAACCCATAGTTATCCTTTGGTGAGTTTATGTTCAATTTCCTAAATTATACACAAAGTCTAATATCATCATTTCTCTTTCCGACTGGCACAAAATTTGATACCCATGTTGAATGTCTTATTTGTTTAATAATTCCAACATCCCTCATCTTCTTCAATTCTTCTTGCATCTTGGGAGATAGGGTGGGATTAATAGGTCTTAATTTCTATCTAAAAGGCTTTGTTCCTTCCTTTAAAGGATTCTCATGTTGGAAAAGGTCCTCTTTCTATGCCTTTAAGTAATCATAAGACCATGAAAAGACATGTTTATATTTGTTAAGAAGATTAACCAACAACTCTCTAATTTTAGTGCACAGTTTCTTACCAATGTATATCTTCTTAGGAGCTTCATCAATCCCCAAATTCACTTCCTCCAACTTCTCTAGCTTGTTCACAGTCCTTGCAAAATCAAACTTGTCCTTATTGTAAAAATATTTCTCAAGCACAACCAACCCTTTGGGAACTCTGTTTGACTTTAGTTGTAGGACCTCTTTGCCAAAAATAGTATCCTTACAATCCATGGTCTCTGCAAAACCACTGAAATCCATTTCTTTATTTTCTAGATTTGATTCACAATGCAAAAATCTCAAAACATCTAAATCATCTTAATAAACTTGCCAACTTTCTATATTGTGTGAGATAGAAGGCCTGGATTGAACTTCAATTTTAGATACTCCTGCAAAAGTAACATCTCTTGGCCATAAAGCTATGTTGGCCAATAATTCTATCATTTTTTTCTAATTCCTATCCCTCTAGTCAATACCAAAAGCACAAATTTTTTCTAGTTCATCCCATACAAGATTCCTATACTGCCTTAGTCTCTGATTCTTTGAAGCATATTTAGATCTTATTTGAGAGATTACTAATTAAGAGTCTCCAATCATTCTAAGGTTATTAATGTTGTGTCTCAAAGCTAATCTTAACCCAATCAATAAGGCCTCATACTCTGCAATATCATTATTACATGTAAATAATAGGGAGAACAAGAACTTATAGGTCTTACCACTAGGAGCTATCAATAGAACTCCTGCACCTAATCCTTCTTTTGAGATTTCACCATCAAAATATATTGTCCACAAGTCATTTTTGTTTATTATACTATCCTTTTCTTTAGTCAATAACACATGCTAATTTTCTACTCCATCCTTCCTACCTTGGAATTGAAAAGATCCAATGTCAGTATCCAAAACGCAATTCATGTTATTTTCATTAGTTTCCTTAATCATGTGAGGAGTCCTTGTTTCTCTAGATACCTTAACACTTTGACCAGTAACATCAAAGGTAGCAACTAAAAGATCACATTGAATGCTCCCTCTCATTGAGGCACTCCACTTCCTTGATAAAAGAATTCCATACTAAGGAGGGATGTCCACTACTAGAAAACTCATAGTTAGCATCTTTTAAGGGAATGCAACAAGTCTATAGGGTAGAGCTTTAATGGTACCTATAACAGGTACTTCTCTAGAGTCCATTTCTTGACATCTCACATGAGGTGAATGAACTTGTAGTCCTAATGGCTTCATGATTTCTGTTGGCATGACAGTATTTGATGCTCCAGAATCTATGATACAATTCGTTAGTATTTTACCTTTTATAACCATAGTTAGGAAAAATGGATCTAGAACTCCTAAGGAAGTTCTAACATGATTAGTATTTAAAAAAACCTAAGGAATCTTTGAAACAATCACCTCTAATTCTTTCACTTTGTCATCATCTTTATCCTTTAATTTTCCCATTTTTTCAACTTCCTCTTTCTCATGGATTCTTGTGGAAGAGATTCTTCTCACCCATGTTAAAGTCTTTTCTTTGTGTTCCTCAATCTTCATCATCTCCAAAAGTGGAACCTTGACTGTGATTTGTGACAATAAGTGCCCCATATCAACTAAAGTATAGTTTAAATGATAAATGCCTTGCTTTAAAGTAATAACATTCTCATTTTCAACTTGTCTATCAAGGCCTGGCTCAATCCCTTTGTTACTTTCATGAATAGATGGAGAACTTACCTATGGTGTCTTTACTTTCACCTTGTGGACAACAACTAAATTATCAGGATTATCACCTTTCTTGATACCTCCAATAGGCTTTTCTTTCCCAAGTACTTTCTTAGTATTTTCTCCTGCATATCTGATAAAAATACCAGAGGATCTTCCATCAGCATTTCCCACTGTTCTGCCTCTCAAATTGTAGTTACTCCTCACTCGAGAAACCATGTCTATAGTAATATTTGAAATTTCTTCATCTATGGGCCTTCTTACTATACAAGGATCATTTCCCCTTGTGGCATTTCATCTTATGTCATCAACCATTTCTTCTTTCTCATCTAATGAAAACAAAAATCCACTTGCACTCTCCTCATCAGAATCCTCTTCACTCCTCAAAAGCGCAGAAGTCATTACACAACCACTATCATCATATAGTTCTTCATCTCCTCCCCTTTATTTTTGTGATTTACTTGGAGATATATTCAAAGAAATTGCACAATAATCAGGGCTATGTGGGGATTTGAAAGAAGTGCACCATGAAACATCATCACATGTATTGACAAAATTTATTTGCAAAGGATCAGGAGTACTACCAGCAGGCTTGTCATTTCTTTGTGGGAAAATAGGCTTCCCATCTTTCCATTTGGTAGTATAACGATAATTTTTCATCCTTGGTGGCCTAACGACATTATTTATTGTAGGCCTATTACCATTACTTGGAACCCTAACATTCTTGTTATCTCTAGGATTTAAATCCTTAATGGCAATTAAAATTTATTTCATATTTATTTCCTCTTTAGGCTTAGCAACGTAAGGCATATCTAACTCTTTCCTAGCAGGATTCAATCTTCTCTCCTACCCAACTTCCATGACACTCTCCTATTTGTCTCAATATTCACTATTGTCTCATGTGCATCTCTGAGAGTTCTAAAATTCTTATCTCAAAGGAGGTAACCCATTTCTGAATCAAAGGCATTTAAGTAGGTGGCAAGATAAACCTTATCATAAATTCTTGAAACTTGGAGTAATTTATGCATGGATTTTTGAAATCTTATATTGAATTCAGCAACATCCTCATTTTGATGTTACTTAATGTTATTGAACTCATTTAACATGAAACCTTCATTTGTCTTATCACCATATTGTTATTGAAAACAACTCTCTAACTCATCCATAGATCCTATAAAGCCAAAAGACAAACCTTAAGACTGATGTTTGGATTGGTTAGCTCCAAGTATGGAAGATTTGGAAGATAGTTGGACCAAATATAGGGACAAGACTTCCCTCTACACTTATGGCTCTGCAAAACAAAGGCGGGTACACCTAATCTAGACAACATACAACTCTTTAAATCTCTTCAACACTTTGGATTACAACAACAGATCATGGTAAGAAAGTGATAAATAATAACTAGACATTCATTGAATCTCTATTACCAAGTAGGACATACAACTAACAATCATAGGGTATGAAAAGGGATTTAGTAATGGTTTTGATGTAAACTTGTAGGACATAACCAAACTATATCAGACATGCATCAACAAACAGTAGAAGGGCTTCTGACCAGTGCCTTATCCATTGGGAAACTTCTTCAATCCTAATATTGAAATAGATAGATAACCTATTGGAAAGGATTCATAGCCATAAATACATATATCTTAGATCACACAATTCCTTATAAGATCCCTATGCATATATATCAAATGAATATATATTTCCCGCAAAGTATTTTTAGTCTAATCATAGATCGTAACAATGGAATGAAACATACACATAGATAACTCTATGTATTAGACCAAAAAATCCAAAATTCATACAATAATAGCCAAGGAGAGAGTTGAAACTTAGAAAATGTATTAAGTATAGTGAGTCCAAAATCTACAACAATAAGATTGAATAATTACACCACTCAATAAACTATTAAAGATCAAAAGTTTATATCTAAGCACGAAATACAGTCTGATATCTAATATGATATATCATTGGAACTCAAACTTTAGGGACCAACACTTAGGATCATAAAATTTGGAACCTTTACAACTGTAGACACCTAAAATTAACTAGGAGTACTTCAAACATGTCAACTTACAAATCTCAGCCAAATGCTTCAAAATATCATCAAATGGACATTAAATAAATGCAAATCAAATGGACAAAATTCAAATCAATTTAAAAGATCAATTAAATCATGAAATCAATTAATTAAATTCAAGCCTAAAGGGATTAATCAAATCATGCAATTGATTTTTCAATTATATAATTCAAATCAAAAGGGATCAAATCCAACCCAATCACCCTTCCATGGCTAATTTAATTAAAAGATGGAATTATTTAATTCCTAATATCTTTGAGATCAACAAACTTTCCCTCCATTTGAAAACACCTCAAAGCTTTTGACTTAACCAAGCTTTGATCATGATCAACTCACTCTACCCCCTACCCTTGGGAAAATTCTATAAATACAAGCCATTTCCTTTGTGTTTGGGATCCAAGAACTCAAGAGCAAAAGAATCCTTATTATAGACATATTGAGAGCAATATTGAGAGCATATTGAGGAGCATTTGAGAGATTTGAGAGAGTTTTTAGCATTTGCATATCATTTAGTATCATGTTTAGGAGCATTTCTAAGCATTTCTAAGCATTTTCAAGCATTCTAGCTAGATTTGAGCATTGAATTCCATACATATCTCATTCTAGTATTGTCCTTGAGAGAGATTAAGCCTGAGAGCTCTCATAACAAAGCTTGGATAGAGAACCATGAGATGATATAGATTTAGCTTCAATTATTTAGATTAGTTTTGCATTATCTTCCATAGAATTGTTGTCTTTTATCTTAATTTCATGAAGGTGTATTTTCTTACACACATAATGGCACCCACCGAGGGGCTCTAAGCCTCTGTATTAACATTTTTATTTTGACATTTGGCCTATTTTCTTTAATTTTAGTGTTTTTCTTGTAGAAAATAGGAGAAGAGCCGCATATACGATGCCAAAATGCCACCTAAAAAGCTTGATTCATCTCTGCTTTGCTCTTTGTTGCTACTTGTCAGATAAAGAAGACTGCCTGTCAGATAAATTGGAATGCCTATCAGATAAAGTGCACCACCTGCTAATGTTCAATAGTCACTTACCAACATTTTCTGACTACTCTTTATTATTTCTGCACCGCTCAGTATCTTTATTTTACTGCCTGTGAAATTTTAAGAGCCGCATAGTAATAGTGAAAAGCCGATTGTAAAGTTTAAAGTGACGCTTGCTAAAATTTAATAGCCACTATTTAGCTATTAAATGCCTCTTAGTAAATTTTTCTTCAAATCAATTTTCTGTTGATTCTATCACTTTTATAAATCTCTGTGTTTTGTTTTGCTGTAGATGAAAGATCACCCCAAAGTGCAAAAACCAGAGAAGCGGATCACAAGGCCTAGCAAGGAGGTAAGAGCTAAGACCAAAAATGATAAAGAAGTTCATAATGAAAATTTATTAGAAAGCTTATTTGAAGAAGAACACCTGTATGATCATTATATCAAAGTGTTTTTTGCTTATAAGAGAAAATTTCCTACTCTTTGAGTAATTTTGCATTCTTATGTTCTTTAAAAGCTTTCATTGATAAAACTTTCCTTAAAAAAAGATTTTAGGAGTTTTTGTGTCTTTTAAAGGTTTTCAAGTTTTTCTTCACTTTGTTGTGCTTTGTGTTGACTAACTTTGTTGGAGGAGATGGAGTGGGAATGATCACCACTAGGTGAGTAGAAAAATAAGCAAAAAGAAAAACTGAAAAATGTTCCTAGCCCTTTTGCTAGCTTTGAAATCAGGTATCTCACTCATCAAGCTTGCATTTGATTAAATTGTGGCATTCTTTGAATCTAGAATAATTAGACAATCCTTTATTTCCTCCAAATTGAACAAGCATTAGGCATATGCTCTTCACTTTTTGAGGTGAATCAAAAAGCCAAAAGTGCAAAGCCAATTTGGTAGAAGGACAAGGATAGGGTAAATTGAACCACACATTTCCTTTCTAAGAGCCTCCTTGTCAAGAGGTTGAAAATGAACAAGCTTGCTTAAAGTGTTTGGAACAAAAGGAAGACAATAGGGATATGCTCTTCACTCTTTGATTTAATCAAATTCCCAAACTTGTTGGACCAAGTTAATTTTTTTCTTTTATGCACATGTTAGCTAAAATAGAGCTTTAAAGGGCCTGCCTCCTGAGATTTTCCTTACGAGGATGATGAGAGGGAATTATCCAAAGTGGGAGATATTTTCTTTTACCACAATATCATCTGATCCACTATAAATAATGGACTTCTCCTTAATCAGAAAGTGACTAAAACTTGTACAAGCCATCCTCACTTCCTCTAGTAGTCCTTCGGGATTGCGCAAAATCATACTTTTGTGCATGTGGGAAGCCCTCAAAGGGGTAAAGGATCTTGACAAGGTTTAGAAGGGATTAGTTTGAGACCAAATAAATGAGTAGACCTACCTTTTTTCAGAGCCATGTTTAAAAGCCAAATCTGTTGAGGCTAGGGTAGACTTCTCGGAAGATATTCTTGTATAAACCATGTTAAAACATCTGAGAACATACACTTTAGTGTGATCTTAGGGATATGATGCAACTCTTATGTGTTTGCTGAGTTTGTATTTCATTTTCATGCAAGAATACTGCTTGATAAATCTGATCATAAGACTTAAAAGTTTAAACCCTGAAAACACTTTAAAATTGACAAAATCCATTTTGATCAGCAAAACGCCGCGTACAACCATTAAAGGGCCGCTTACAAACAAAGCTGGGCCACTTTTTCAACATACAACGCCGCGTAAGAACATCAAACAACTACCTGGTAATTGGGAAAAGCCGCGTAGTAACATTCCACATACGCCTAGCAACAGATAAACACCGCCTACTAATTGTAGAGTGTTGCATAAAAATTTTCCAGTGACCGCGTACCATAAGTAAAAGGTCGCCTACACAAAGGTCAGAGCCGCCTAGAATTTTTAAAAGGCAAATAGTGGGTATTTGCCGAAAGTTCTAGAACAAAGTAATTTAATTTTTGAGTACCCTTTTTGACATTTTACCATTGAGAATACCGATCTTGATCAGAATCTACCATTTGTGGGCATTTTGCCATTTTATTCTGAAATTGGTCACATAAAGAGTTTGAAAACCTGAGATCCTCTTTTCAACATATGTTAATGCTAGTTTTCATTTGATCCCATTACGTCAAAACTATCCTACAAATAGATGGGTCTTACTTGAGACAAGAGTGTCCCTTCCCAGGTGATCCCTTCTCCGCAAATCTTGTGCATGAAACTATCAAAGCAACAAAACCGACGATGTCTTTTCTATTCGGTCATATAGATCTTGATCAGATTAACCATGTGAACAAGGATGTAACCAAACAAAGAAATGTTGATCCTAACAACCAAGGATCCAACACCAATATTAGTGGAGCAACAAATATAGACCCTAACAACCAAGGGATGAATAACACCAACAACGGGGGCAATTTGGACCCCAATGAAGAAGAGATAACCGATGAAAATGTTACCGAGGCTATGCAAAGCCCTTTTTTCATGAAACTTGTGGACAAAGCATTGGAAAAGGATAAATAAAAATACTTCCTAGACCTAGCACAAATGAGTCTTATGCTTCCACATGACTATGTTGTTTCCAAACTTAAGAAAGAAGAAGCAGAGGCTAACCCCATCGACATCATGAACAAACAATTTCAACTTTTTCAACTACAATTGGACACTTTGAAACAAGGCGGGGATCCTAAACCCTTTTCTATTGAAGCCTTGTGTCCTTTCCCTTTTGACAAGTCCTTAGTCATGATGCCATTTCCAACAAACGCTATTTATCTAAAATATGATAAATATGAAGGGACGTCTGATCCCCAAGATCACTTAAGGGAATTTTGTGCCCTAAGTCTAGAGTTCATGCATGACACAACTTACCTTATGAGGTTATTCCCTAGAAGTTTGGGAGGCATGGCAATGGAGTGGTTTTCAAAATTACCCTCTGGTATTATGACCTTTGAAGAATTGGCCTCTAAATTTGTAACCCACTACTCTTATAACATCAAACATGAGGTTACAATGCTAAATCTGTGCAACACCAAACAAAGAGATGGTGAGGGGTTCCTACTTTTCCTACAAAGATGGAGGGCGGTATTTTCTAGATACCCTCGTATTGTACCTAAAAAGGAAAAGATGGATATCTTTGTGAATAGCTTGAATCCTGAAATGAACTATCGACTAAGGCTACAATGCCCTAGATCATTCCAAGACCTAATTGAGAATGGGGTGACAAAAGAAGAGGTATTGGTGAAAAGTGGAGAAATAAAACTCTACAAAGATAACAAAAATAACAACAACACCAATAACTCTAACACCAATCAAAATTGAAATAACAACAACAACAAAAACAGTCGATATTGGAAAATGAATAACAGCAACAATAAAGGAGTGGTTAATGATGGAGTGGTAGAGGCTAATAATTTAAAAGCTACCCCTTTTAACCTCACTCAAAACTTGATTCAAGCCAATAATAGGGATCAAACTCCTAAGGTACCCTTCAACAACAACACTAATAACAAGTTTGGGAATAATGAAAGGGCCTCTAAGCCTAAACTGTTCTTTGCACCTACACCCAAAAGGACCTTTACTACTTTGGGTGAACCATTGGAAAATGCATTGAGGACACTTGTTGCTAATAATCTTATTGATCTACCAAAGGCCCAACCCTATGAACCACTTATAAAACCACATTGGTGGAATGAGAATAACCATTGTGACTATCATCGAAATAGGGGACATAAGACCAACGACTGCTTGTGTCTCAAACATGTGGTACAAGATCTCATAGACAATGGTGTGATCAAGGTGGATGGACCTCAAAATAATGAAGATCAGACAACCTTTAAAACTCCTTTCTATAAACATGAAAAGGGAGAATCTTCTAATTCCAACAATGGAGGAAATAATGCAAACAATGTAAAAAGTGGTCATAATGTCAACTTTGCCCATACTTATGACAATACCATCAATGTTGTGATTAAAGACCAACCTATTCAAGGATCCTCTAACGCAATCACAAGGGGGAAAGCCTCAAAGGTTACCTTACAAGGTGTTACTCCTATTACCATTGGTCCCAAAGCACCAACTATTGTGGCTAAACAAACACCACCCACCACAAGGCCTTATAATTTGGTAGATCAATTACAAAAGACTCTCGCGCAAATATCAATTTTGGAATTGTTAAAAATATCTCCTAATCACAAATAAATTTTGGAAAAGGCCTTATGTGAGACCACGGTTCCTATGAACTTAGAGAAAGATAAATTTTAGAACATGGTAAGACATCTCATAGCTCCTCATTGCCTTTCCTTTTTAGAATAGGATGACATGTCTATCACACATCCTCAAAACTTACCCTTTCATATAGAGGTATTAATCCAAAGACATAGGGTTAAGAGAGTTCTCATAGATGGTGGGGCTGGTCTAAATATTTGCACTTCAAACCTTGTCAAGTCATTAGGTTTATCTGAGTCTTCCATTGATCCAAAGAAGCAAATAACTATTAAGGCTTATGATGAAGAGGAAAGATCTTCAAAGGGTATGATTGTTCTACCAATTCAAGTGGAACCTATCAAAAAGGACACTATATGTCAGGTTCTTGACATGAAATTGACTTACAACATCCTACTAGGAAGGCCTTGGATACATGAGACGCAAGCAGTACCTTCTACATATCACCAATGCATCAAATTTCTATACCTAGGGGAGGAGATCACAATTGGAGGAGATTCAAACCCCTTCCAATATTGCAATGCTTTAAAGCCAAGTCATGAATTGTATATTCCTCACAATAGGGAATGAGTTATCCCTAATATTATCATGGAAGAATCCAAAGAGGAAAATCCAAGACAAACATTTAATGTTATATCTCCTCCTATCCCTATTCAAACTAACTCAACTACATCAACTAAGGGAAAAGAAAAGATGAGTTACGAGGGTTCAAATTCAAAAGAAACTTTAGATCAGACTTTAACATTGAGGTTAGAATCTTTTAAACCCATGAAGGAAGAAAGATATCAAACTAAGTAGGATCACTATGGCAAGATGAAGGATCTCATGCATCAATTTGAAAAATAATGTAAAATTAACTCAAAAGGAGTAGGGGAATATTCCGTTTCCCTCTTTGATTTACCTACATCTCCCAGAACACATGGAAAACCATCCAAAGGTCATCAACCTCATAAGTACAATTCCCATTTTGTGAGGGAATGTGACAAACAAGAAATGGATAAAGAAGATGATGAGGTATTACAATGGCTCTATAAAGAGGATGATAATTCAACTAATCCAAGTGAAAGGATGCAACATATTGATATCCAAACTGATAAATATGGCAAAGGATTTGATATCATGAAGAAAATGAGATATAAGGGAAGAGGACCCTTAGGATTTTGACATAGAGGATTGTTAGAACCTATTGAACCTATTTGGAGAGCTAAAGAAGAGAATGGCGGCATAGGTTTTCAACATAAAGGAGAAAGTTCAAGTCCCATGCATGATTTCCATACACATATCCATATGGTAGGTTCTAAAAGTGAGGATGATTCTAGAGACTATGAGTAGGATTCCTTGTCCGAAGAATCTTGTCAAGACATAGAGGTTGATACCATTCACACTTATGCAATTCCTCCTAAAGTTGATAATGAAGAACATACAGCTCAAGGTTTGAATTCAACTCAAACAGCAAGTGAACCTCAACAAATTAACATAGAACAAGCACCTCTTTTCACCCAATGGGTAGGTGAACCTTGGGTACCTTCATGGGTGGGAGATTCTACCCTAGTGTTTAATCCACATGCTTTCTTTCCCATGGAAACCTTAGAGGATTCTGATGAAGAATATTTTGATCCTTCTTCCATGGACCATCTAGAAGAGGCACATGTCATAGACCTTGATGATACAATGTACAAAGCATCTAAATAAGTCATGTCCTTAACTCCTTCAAATGAGAACTCATTCAATGATTCTTTATCCCTCATACATCCCAAACTTATTGATTGCGATATATCTGAGTCAAATGACTTACTCTACTTCCCAAATGAGAATTCAATGGCCTTATACCTCAATCCAGTTGAACCCAATTCTTCCACCAATGAATTCATTCCATACATGAAGATAGGGGTAGGTGTTCAACCTTTTTATCCAAAAAATGAAGAGAAAATATACAAAAAAAATGAGAAGGTCTAGTGGTGAAAACCACCATGTGGCAGTGCTAGACCAAAAAAAAGTAAAAATATAGGATGTTTCCAAAGGTGAAAACCCAACTGTGGCACCTAAGGGAGAAAGGTTGGACACCTTGCTAGCTCAAGAAGATGAAAGGTCACCTATACTTATTGAACCTATAGAAAAGGTCAACATTGCCATAGAAAAAGATCCTAAGTTCATTCATTTAGCAGCATCTTTGAGTCCTTTGGAAAGAGAAGAGTTCATTGCATTCTTTCAAGAAAAACAAATCAACTTTGCATGGTCATATGTCGACATGCCTGGATTAGATCCAAGTTTCATAATGCATCACTTAAATGTGAAATTAGGGGTTAAGCCCATAAAGCAGAAATTGCGGAAAATGCATCCACATATAGCCCTATTAGTCAAAGCTGAATTGGAGAAATTGCTCAAAGAAGGATTTATAAGAGTAATAGCATATGCTAAATGGGTATCCAGTATTGTACCAATTACCAAACATGATAAAAAAAATAAGAGTTTGTACAAATTTCAGATATTTAAACCTTGCTTGTCCAAAATATGACTTTTCTTTACCAAGCATTGATGCTATTGTGGACCTCACAACAGGTCATTCTATGCTTTCACTTATGGATGGATTCAGTGGGTATAACCAAATTTGCATAGCACCTGAAGATCAAGAGAAGACAGCTTTTACCTATCCATTGGGTACTTTTTGTTGGAATGTAATGCCCTTCGGTCATGAAAATGTCAGAGAAAATTACCAAAGAGCTATGACTACCATTTTCCATGACATGATGCACACCTTCATGGAAGATTATGTGGATGATATTTTAGCTAAGTCACATAAAAGGAAGGATCATTTATCCATACTAGACAAGATCTTTATAAGACTAGAGAAGTTCAAGGTGAGACTTAACCCAAAGAAATGTGCTTTTGGGGTACAATCTAGAAAACTCCTGGGTAAAAGCACAATAATTTGTCACCCTTTTACAAAGAAAAAGGATGACAACACCAAAATTGTAAAACTTCAAGGGCATAAAATTCACATTTTTGTTGAGAATTTTAAGATGATGTAAACTAATGAAATGTGTGAAATAGGTTGAATTATATGCCTATAATTTTTTTTTTAAAAATTGAACCAAAATTAATATGCTTTTTGAATTTTTAAGGTCTATTTTTCATTTCGTGAAAAATACTATAAATCAGAGAGTTTACTTCCCACCAAACCATTATAAGTAAAACATTAGTTTTTCCTCCAATTTCAGAATATGTTTTAGATGACATGTATAGCTAGTGCCCAAAAAAAGAAAGAAGTGTGTTCGGTCTATAATTTTCCCGTTATAAGTATTCAAAGTCGAACTTAGTTGAAATCAACCATTTTTGTCTCCCACCATTTTTCCCCTATCAAAACTATACCAAAAACCAAATAAATTACATATTATTGAAGAGGACTCTCCTCTCTAGTGTTATCTATGATTTTAATTTTTTTTTGAATTGATTTACTATTTTTTTACATTTTTCGAATCAACGACTTCCAAAAGATTTAATAACCTACATGCATCTTTTAACAAATTTGTTCAATGTAATGTAGTCAAAATAATATAAAAATTATATGTCAAGAATTTTAGTTCCGAGATCTACAAAAGGGTACTTTTAGTTTTTTTACATTGTTAAGTTTCAATAGAGAAAAAAATAGTAGAAGTGAGCACTTGCTGATTTGGGGTGTTTTTGGAGGTTTGGTTGCCAAGATGGCATGCCACATAGGATGACCCGGCCGACTATAACTCAGACAAGTACTACTCGGCCTAGTGTAACTCGGCTGAGTCTATGTAAGTGGTCGGCCACCCGCGAGCGGTCGCTTGGGCGACCAACCCTTTCATTTTCAAAGGTATATATAAAAGTTCTTTTTAAAAAAACTAAATATCAATTGTGAATTTAAATACAAGTTTCATAGTATATAGAGTTTTTTGAAGAATCGAAGAAGACATTTTGTGACTACAAGAAGCGAATAAGACATTTTTAATAAAGAAGGATTCTGAAAGCAAAATATTTTTTTTGCTTCTATTTGAGCAATGGGAAATAAAAGGACTAGATCAAGGAAATATGATCGTAAAAGGAATGACCAAATGAAAGGTCATACGAAACTTACTGAAGAGCAACTGGTTAATGTTGAACAAGAACCTATCGATGTTGAAGAAGGTGCAACTCAACTAGGGGAGGATATTGGTAGTATTCGACATATGCGTATTTATCCTACAATGCAAAATTTGATGGAGATGAATGAGGATTCACTTTTCAGTCAAATTGCACCGGAGCACCTGATATCTGATAGCACTATTAAATATCATGTCAAAAACATTTGGAAA
>MU227636.1:1461733-1529480 GCA_018584345.1 Thuja plicata | reverse complement strand
GAGAGATTAAGCCTAAGAGCTCTCTTAACAAAGCTTGGATAGAGAACCATGAGATGATATAGATTTAGCTTCAATTCTTTAGATTAGTTTTGTATTATCTTCCATAGAATTGTTGTCTTTTATCTTACTTTCATGAAGGTGTATTTTCTTACACACAACAAAAAAGAGAGGAAAGGCATATGTAGGAAGATGGAAACCCTAGGATAGGGTTTCAACAACTTCCTATCAAGTCATAAATGCAATCCTATCTCTCCAATCTGATCTTTCTCCAAAAGATCACCTAAAAGATATGTCATGATGATCCAGTTTCCAAATTACAATCAAAAGTCTAACTACATAAATGTAGAATACTCCAAAGCACAGTAGAAGAAATCCCAAAATAGAAAGAGATCATAGATCCATAGAACTACCATAGTGCAATAAATGTGTTTCAGACCCATAGAGATATTCTTAGCCTCTAAACGATGCCATTATGATTGATCGTAGCCCAAGACAACCTTTAGCAATTCTTCTTTTTTTCTGAGAACATGTCACCTTGGTAATACATGTTGAAAGATTTAAAATTTTAAATATTAACAGCAAACGCTAAATTCCTAGCACCAAACATACCGACAGTTGAGATCACAACCTTTTACAACTTTAAAATGTGACCATCGATGCAATTTAAGTTATTAGGTCACCGAGCAAAAATAAATTTATCACTTCCCGGTCAAACTACATTGATGTCCCTATGGTACTATCCCACTGGCTCTCGACACCACATGTCCATCTCTTCCAATGTAGGCCCCACAATCTTACCTTGTCACCACCCTGGATACACGTCACTTATTTCATGACCATTTGGTGGTTAACATCCTCACAACTTTCCTCCACATGGTAGCACACTACCGTCATATCTTGATCTTCCCTCATTGCCTTCTTTACATTCATCGTAACACATCACAATCTGATTTGATCCATCCTTGGACTACACCATGTGGCATCATCTTACTTGCTAGAACCTCATAGTGTGTCCAACCAACTGGCCCGCCACCTCTCAATCCTTCCACATACCACACCCATGCTACCACACAATCTGATTGGACCTCTGCTAACTCAGACCATTCCATCATACCTTTTTGCCACCTTTCATCCACTCAACCTCCTCATCTAAGCACTCCTTGACACGGGCCCACAAAAATTATCCATCCATTTGCGAGCTGGCCACCACTATCAACAGCACTTCATAGGCCGTCGAACAAAAAGGTGACTTCCTTTGGTCACTTAACAACTACGGGCTAGGATATAAAAACATCAAATCTCCCTAAAGCACAAAAAATGTGGGATAAAAGACCTAAGGTGTTTGAAACTCAAAATACACTAGAAAATACCCGAGACTAAAGAAACTAATTTAACACTACCAAGGAGACCAAAAGGAATAAAGCATGACACCAATGACCTTTTGTAATCATCTGATGCAACAAGAAGACCAGAAAAACTTGGACGCAAATGAACAAACTTGAATAGCATAACCAAGCAACAATAACAGCATCACCAAGCAATATTACCGAGTGACCTTACGAAGAACTATACTAAAACCTAAAGAATATAGTATAAACCAAGCACCATTATTTATTTAACATCAATGTTAACTAAGAATCATATTTTAATGCCTTTTCTTCATTTTCAGTTAGCATTTCTAAGGAATCCCTAATTTCATGAATAACTCTAACAAAAACTTTGTAGAAATCCATTATAAAAGTCCCTTTGAAATAAATTTGAAACTACAAACCCGAGAGAATCCCAATGGAGGAAACTACTCACAAAAATACAAAGAAAACATGTGCCAAAAGGATCTTCTAAATACCTTCAGGATCACAAGATATTGATAGTCAAAATGCCTCCTTCCAAACTGATTCTAACCATGCACCCTAAAAAAGTGAGTAAAATGCATATGAAATAGGCCTAATAGAAATACCAAATAACCTCATAGAATCTTAGAAATCAACACATTGGTTCATCTACATACTAAAATTACAAATCAATAGCTAACCTGGTATGCACTTCTAAAAATGTTTTTTTTGCAAAATTAACTCAGTCAACACCGGTAATCTGGCTAAATTGCTTTTGATTTTGATTTCACAAACCCATGATCTAAAAAACCTATGGTTTGATAACCTGGAACTAGATTTATTTTCACATAGAAAATACATGTTCTCCATTTTCTTGTTCTTATGGTCAACTAACATTTCTTCTCAAAGTCACCCAATTAACAACTTTCTGATTTCAAACTCCGCGATACTACACAAATTTGATTGAGAATTGACTAAGCAAAATGCCCATATGGATTGACCATGATTTAAAAATCAATATAATGGGACATTTCCATGATTATAACATAGGGGAATATTTATTTCCATGTGAAATTAAACTAGGTAAAAATTGTGGGATCCCAAAGTAGGGTACTTTGTAATTTTGTACTTCACATTGAGAAAAAATCAGAACAAATTGCAAACAAAATGGCCTTGGAAAACTTCTCATATAAACTCACAGGGGTATGTAAATGGGTGTGTAGACTCAATTTCATGTCTAAAATTTCTTAGTACACTCCTTATGCCATATATTTCATTTGGGCCTAAGATACAAATCTCCAAAATGGGTTACTTAGTAAAAATTGGAAATGTGCAAAGTGCAGCTTTAGGTAAACACCCCTAAACAACTATCTCAAAAATATATTTAATCTCTCTTATGAAAGTGGAAACCCACTAAAATTAATCTATGATAGGTGATTAACACATTTTAGAAGTGTTTTCTCATAGAAAACTTCGGGCCTCTTTTTACTTGCATGCAAAGGAGGCCTTTTCAAAAGTTTTTATGAGCACTAACTTTTTGCCTTAGAGAAATATCAATTTGGTCACTCGAAATTTCTCCCAAAATTTGAGAGTGCTAATAGTGGCTCTAATTTGGGACATGCTCCCCCTATGGGCATGTAGAGGACTTAGAATCTCATAGTAGAGCAGACCAATCATAAAAATTAGATTACTTCTCTTCACTATAAAAACTGTGCTCCTTATTTAAAACAAAACACCACACATTGCTGAAAGAAAAGAAACTATACAAATATACAAAAATTATTTACAAATGGCCTCAATACCCAAAATTTAAATTATCATTTTTCTCTATCAACTATCTATTATTCATCCCTGTTGATTAAAGGTAAACTTAAAGTACTACTTCTAGTAGCATGATCAAAAACACTGCCATACATCTTCAACAGATCACATAAAATATAATCAACATAATCACCATCAACCAACAACATAGAGTCAAAAATTTGTCGAGCATGTTGGCCATTGTGCAACGCCAAAATGTCACACCTTCTGCCACCACTGACAAGTTGAAAATAAAAATACTCCATCTCCTTCACATCATTGGAATCAAACACATTTAAAATATTAGTTTGCACCAAATAATATGTTGTGTTGACAATAATGAATTGCAAACTAGAATGAAAGATATCCAAATAAAAATTTGAGTGCAAAAAATTAGAGACCTCACAACTTCTATCAACATTTTTCTAAACATAAAAATGTATTGTCAATCAATGGCTCTTTTATCATTAGTAAATCTGAGAAAACACATTCAGATTTATCACTCTCTTCAGCATCATGGTCTATACAAGAACCCTTCACACTAAGCTCATCAAAAGCTGAATCTATACCAGCATATAAATCATCATATTTAACATATTTGACATTATCAAATTCCTCACACCCATATGCATTTTTATCTTGCGCTTTATTTGACTCAAAGTTAGGAAAAGAAAAGTCAGCATATGTATCATACTTCACACTCATCAGAATGTCATCATTGTCAAAACATATATCAACTAGGTATTGTGAAGTAAAGTCTATATTAGGTGCATACCTCTAAAAATCAGTAGCTAAGAGTTCTGAAATTTTCTCATTGCTTAATAGACACTGGATTTCATGTTCACTTTCTTTGGCCTCTCGCTCAATGCTAAAAATATTTTCCCCATTGGAAGCAAAGATTGAAACAACTTGGCTAATATAATTTTGTGCAAAAGAATCACCACAACAACTTTCATCAGTGTCATAATCATCCTCTTGTTTTTCACAAAAATCTTCCTTAAATTGAGACAAGAAATCTGCACTATTATGCTAAGAAAAAGAACAATCAACAGATTTAATGGAAACATTGTCAACTATAGATTCATCTTCAACATCTTGTGTTAATTGGCTTCATCATCAACATAACTACAATGAGCATCCTCAGTATAACCAGATTCATCATCATCATCATCATTTTCAAATTCATACTTCTTAATTGACAATATCCATTTTTTAGCACGTTCAATACCTTCTTTTCTATTGGATGTAAGCCAATTGACTGATTCAGGCACACTAAGCTCTAGAAACAATTCAACATATGTAGAATCTTTAAATTCAACACCAATTGAAAGCTCATTAAAAGTATTACAAAACTTTTCATAATAAAATGTTTTGATTCTTCCTTCCTCTGTCCTATCTTTTCTCTTAAAATCAATATGTATTTCTATTGCATGCTTTGATTTATCAAATATTCCTGAATATTTATTCAATATCTGCCTGGTAACTTACAAATCTAGGAAGCATGTCTATATCCATTAAATTTGGAATATCCATTGAACCATTCATTTAGAAACACACCTTATCCTTTCACAACACTTCTATCTTATTTATGCAATCATTAACTTAACATTACCACATACTTCTCATTTTTTATGAATAAAATCTCAACGAAGAAGTATGACAAACTTCAAATCTAATTTCCTTTCTTTAGTGACATATTCACCTTATAAGGAACTTTTCTTTAACTTAAAAACATGAGGTTTACTTGGAAATAAAATTGTAGTTTCTTCTCATTTCTCTTTGACAAGAAACATGGGAGATATAGAGCCTTCTTTATAGATCCATCAGGTTCTTTTCACATAGAGTCGCCACCTCCTTGTAGAGGAAAAAATTCAAACAAAAATCCATTTGCAGTTTATATTCGACTCTAGGTTTTCTCCAACCAGCAAAGCCACTCAATCTTCTTTATACTTGATACAATAAAAACACTTCCAGGTTGTCCTTACACATATCTGAAATAAATTTTAGATTATATTCCTTGACACTTTCTTACAACACCATAGGTTATAGGATAGTCTATTTTTATTTAAAACTTCTTCCCCAGTAGATTTGTCATTTGGTTGGTACTTTTTCTATTAACCCTCAATCCTAAAAGAGGAAACGGGAAACAGACCTAGGGATCTTCATCTACTTCACAAAATTTGTTTCATCTATAGATTGAGGACAAGAAAAGCCAACATTAACAAGGCATGCAATCCTTCTTCACTTCGAGTTCCACACACTCAGGTGGGTGTACCTAATTACACATATCTACATATATAATAAACCTCTTGCTAAACCCCACTATGAAGACACACAACTGTGGATAATTCTTAGACTTGTAGGAAATGGTCATCAAAAAATCTACCAATCTTATGCAGGCTCCCACTTGCATTAAGTGTGTTGAGAACTAGATATATTAAATTTACATAAATAGACATGAAACTAAGAGGATTTGTAAATGATTTAAGATGAATTCTGAAAGGATGACAAACTATATAAGCTGGTGCCTAATCCTAGGCATAGAGTCATATATAAGACTTTAGAGATATTACTGATGCACGCCCATTTTTTTTTATAGATATTTGCATATTAATGCCTTAAATTAATAAGCTATTCAACACAATCACAAAGCTCTACTCTAAAAATCTACATCATGCATTAATGTGGGACTGGAATCTCGTTTCTACTATAGAGTCATCTTGGCTCTACTCTGAGATCTTTCTCCTAGATCTCTTAGGGTATTCACAACCCTAACTGAGGTAAGCCAATATCATCTTTACCTCTCCTTCAAGAATTATTCCATTGACATGCTATTCATCCTCCTTACTGAACCTACACAAATAGATTCATTCTACTCACTCAATCAATGTTTTCAGAACATTGCTTTCATTCTCTTCCCTAGCTAGATTATTACCGAGCTCGCCTAGGGTAAGATATCCAAACTCCTAACTGATGCTTCTCCTACCAAAAACACAAAGGAAAATATGTACAAGGGATCTTCTCAAGTTCCATCCCCAGACATCTTCACCATGGACTCAAGAATCTTGAGGGGCCATTACTGTTTACAACCCAAAACAAGTGAAGAACTAACAACTTGCATAAGAGAAATAAGTAAGCTAATCTACTAGCATGCAAAAGGAACAACAAAGCTTGATATTTACTAAACAAATCATCTAAAACTTCTCATTACTGGAAATAAAATACAACAATACAAAAATCTGCAATTGTGTAACTTTCTATAACCTTCTATTTGCAACCTCTACTCTCTCCTCTTTTAAAATTAAGGCTTGGGATGTCATTATTAACCATCCTATCATTGGAACAACCCTAACTACCCACTCAATTGCAAGAATCTATTCAGGAATCATTACAACTACTCACAATTTCTATTAAAGACAGGATCCACTTTTCACAGGTCGTTATGACTAAATTTACTGAGCAACACTAAAGAAAAATTGAGGACCAATGTTAACTAAGCTCCAGTGTTAACCGAGCACCAGTTTTAACCAAGCTCTAGTGTTAACTGAGCTCTAGTGTTAATCAAGTGTCAGTGTTAACCTAGCTTCAGCGTTAATCGAGTGCCAGTTTTAATCGAGCATCAGTGTAAACCAAGCATGAGTGTTAACTGAGCATCAGTATTAATTGAGCATCAGTGTTAATCAAACATTAGTGTTAACTAAGTAGCTTTATGAAAGGTTCTTGAAGCCATGGTTGGATTTCCAAAGGCTTACAAACTACCTCGCACACACACAAAACTAAAAGAAACCAACTAAGCAAATAGAGTGTCTGTTCACTAGCTTGACCCATTTTTCCACTTGGTCATTACAAGAGTGAATGAACAAAACACTTTACCAATGAAAAAACTAATCTAAGAGTTCTTAAGGGTCTTTCACCCTAGTTCTTAAGGTTCTATTGCACCATACTCCCCCAATAGAGGGAAATCAACTTCCAGGTGATTGGATTAGGTTGAGGTCAATGCTCAACTTCTTAAACTTGGTCTCTTGCACCCATGAGGTTTTAGAATCAGCTTGTCCATGCCACTTGACTAGATGCTCCATGTATCTCTTTATTCTAGTCTACTTGGAAACTCTTGAATTCAGAATCTTCTCTAGTCTTGGATTTGGGGCTATTGGAAGTTCTAGGGCCTTGAGATCCTTTATTGTTTCTGTTGAATTTGGATCCTCTTCTGGAATTTGTCCCTTGTAGGACAGCAAATCTACCACATTAAATACTAGAGATAAACCTATATCAATAGGAAGGTCAACTTTGTAAGCATTAGACCCATACTTCGCCAAAATTACAAAAGGGACTATCTTTCTCATCTGAAGCTTACTTGGGACACCTTTTTGAAATCATTCTTTGTTTAGGTACACCATGACCAAATCTCCAACTTGAAACTGAACATCTCTTTTCCTTTCATCTGCCTTTTTCTTGGTGTGAGTTGTACTCTCCACTAATGTCTTCCTCATAGTATCATGGACTTCTTTCATGGACTGAGAAAAATCTTCAGCATAACCACTCTTCTCTACATTTTTCCAAGATCCCTGAATTCACATATACCCCTAGGATGAATCCCATATACTATTTCAAAAGGGCTTTTTCCAGTGGATCTATTGATTGTATCATTATAGGAAAACTCTTCTTGTGCATGTAACTGATCCCGTGACTGTCCATATTATTTTGTGAGACATCTCAAAATATTACCTAAACTTTGGTTCACCACTTCAGTTTGACCATCGGTTTGTGGGTGATATGTCGAGCTAAAGGAAAGATTTGTGCCAAGATTCTGCCATAAGGTTTTTGAGAAATGACTCATAAACTTAGAGCCCCGATCTAATACAATACTCAAAGGTAATCCATGTATCCTCACTACTTCTCTGAAGAAAGTATGTGCTATATAGCATGCATCATGTATGGTCTTTCATGACACAAAGTGAGCCATCTTGCTGAATCTATCCACAATCACAAAAATATTGTCCATTCCTAGCTTGGTCTTAGGAAGTCCAACCACAAAATCCATGTTGATACACTCCCAAGGTTGGTTTAGGATTGTAATTTGTTGATACAATCCTACATTTGATGAAGTACCCTTGGCCTTTTGACAAACTATGCAAGTCTCTACATACTTCTTAACATATTTTCTCATTCTTTTCCAATAGTAGTATCGCTGCACCAATTCTAAGGATTTTTGCACACCAAAAATGTCCACTCATTGAACCATTATGCTTCTCTTGTAATAAGTTCTTCCTCATTGAACCTTTAGGTATACAGAGTTTTCCTCCTTTAAATAGAAGACCTTCTTGTAGGGTGAAATCAAAATACTCACTATGAAAGTGATTCTGAAAACCTTTACATACCTTGTATGTTGCTAAAAAATCTTCATCTGCTGAATATAGATCCTTGAAACTATCTATATCAATGCTTCTTAACTGAATTTCTCACACTGTGAGAAGCCTTCTACTCAATGCATCTACTACCTTTTTCTGTACTTCCTTCTTGTGTTTGATGGTGAAGGTGTAGGCTTGAATGTACTCTACCCATTTCATATGCTTATGGCTTAGTTTATCTTGAGAATTCAGAAAACTTAAAGACTGATTGTCGGTAATGACTAAAAATTCTTTGGGAAGGAGATAATGTCTCCATTTACTTAGTGCTTTTAGCAATACATAAATCTCCAAATCATATGAGGTATACTTCCTTTTCGCATCATTCAGTTTCTTGCTATGAAATGCTACTAGTTTCCCCTCTTGACTCAAAACTGCACCTATGGCAACATTGCTTGCATCACATTCCACAGTAAAAAACCTATCAAAGCTAGGAAGTGTAAGAATAGGTTGAGTTCCTATGATTTTATTCAAATCCTCAAATCCTTTATCAACCTTCTCATTCCATTGGAACTTTTCTTTCATACCTCCTTTTATGGTATCTAAAACAAGTGCACTGATTACACTAAACTGCCTAATGAACTTCCTGTATAACTGTGCTAATCCATGGAAGCTTCTTACTTCCATGGCTGAATTAGGTGCAAGCCAATTCAAAATTACTTCCACCTTGCTGATATCCATCTTCAAGTTACCTTTCGAGATAAGAAAACCCAAGTATACAAGTTCTTGCTTCATGAACTCACTCTTCTCCAAGTTGATTGCCAACTTCTCTTCATGCAATCTTTGTATCACCATTTGTAGAAGTCTGAGATTATCCTCCTTGGTTTTTATGAACACTAAAATATCATCTAAGTACACTACAACCCATTTCCCAATGAAGTCTTTCAACACCTGATTCATTAATCTCATAAATGTGCTTGGGGCATTTGATAACCCAAAAGGCATAACAAGCCACTCATAGAGTCCTCGGTAGTCTTAAAAGAAGTCTTCCCCTCATCTCCACCTTTGATTTGTATATTATGATACCCACTCTTAAGATCTATCTTAGAGTAATACTTAGCTCCTCCTAAGAAATCTATACCAAATGGTGATCCTATTTATGGCCCTAGAATCTGTACATAACCTCCAAGTACCATTCTTCTTTGGGGATAGGAATGTGGGAACAACACATGGACTTATGCTCCTTCTAATAAGTCCTTGATCAAGCAACTGTTGAATTTGGTTGGCTATCTCTACATTCTATTGTGGATTCATTTTATAGGAAGCTTTATTGGGAAGTGAGGCTCCTGGGATGAAGTCAATCTGATGACTAATGAATCTCTTAGGTGGTAGACTATATGTTTGACCATCACTAATGATCTATTTGTATTGAATCAATAGCTCTCTCACTTCTAAGGGAAACACTTCCTTCATATCCTCTTTTTCATTCTTTGGCTTTAGAACCAAAGCAAAGCCTACCCCATCTTCTTCCTCCAATGTTTGTAAGAACTCCTTCTCACCTACTAACAATATGTTAGGACCCTCTTTCTTCACTTCTCCTTCTTCCAAGATTGACTTAATCTTGAATATTACTCCATATTTCTTAAATGAATAGGATTTCTTAGCTCCATCATGTACTGTAGCTCTATCAAACTACCAAGGTCTGCCTAATAATAGATGACAAGCATCCATGGGAAGTATGTCACAAAACACTTGGTCCTTAAATCTCCCTATGGAAAATTCTACCCAAGCTTGTTCATTAACTAATACATGTTGATCTTTATTCAACCAAGTAACCCTATAAGGATTAGTATGAGGAATTTTTTTCAACTTTAACTTTTCAATAGCTTCTATAGAAACAATGTTATTAGAAGAACCTAAATCTATGATAACTTTACATACATTACCAAGTACCTTACATTTGATTTGAAATAAAGATCTTCTTTTTCTTGTTTCTTCTTTGCTGGGTTCTTTGAGGAGTGCTTTGTGAATCATTGGATTCTCTCCATTCTCAAAATCTAGTGCAACTTCTATTGTCTTATTGCTACAAGACTCTTCTTTCACATAGTGGACTCTCCTTTGTCCTTCTTGTGATGTAGAACTCTTCTTAGGAAACCGATATGCAAGATGTCCAAATTGCTGATAGTTGTAACACTTCATTGAAGATAAGTAAGATCCTATTACTTGGTTATTATTTCTTCCTCTTGAAATACCATTTGAACCTCTTCCTCAGCTATAACCACCTCTTGTGTTATTGGAGTCTCCTTGATTCTCAGTGAGTTTGGACTCACTCTGATTTCTTCCTACATATCTTCTTTTATGACCTCTATTGTCTCTTCCTCTTCCTCTGATATTTGAATCTTGCCTCTTCTTGAATTTTTCCTCCACCTTGAGGGCTAGGTGGTAACATTGGTGTACAATCTTGGGGTTAAAGAGAATAATTTCCTCTTGGATACTCCACTTGAGACCATTCAGGTACCTAGCCACTTTCAGGCTTTCTTCTTCCATCACATGCAACCTTAAGCATAGCTTGTGAAACTCTGTTGTGTATGAGCTAACTTCTAAATATTTTTTTCTCAGATTCTATCTCTTTTTATGCAATTGCACTTCATAATCATCAAGAAGGTAAGTCTCCTTCATCTTGGCCACCATACCTTTCCAACTGGTTATGGGGTTCTTTCCTTCTTTCATCCTCTCATCTTGGAAAAACTTCCACCAAGTGAGAGCAGTTCCTCTCAATCTCATTTTTTCTATTCTTAATTCTAATCTTCGATCACATTATGAGAGTCAAAGTGATTTTCAAGACCTTTTATACATTCCATAATTAGTTCAGTTCCATCTTGCCACTAAATAGAGGCACACATTCTAAGGACTTACCACTCATTGCCTTCAATGATTTCAAGAATGGCTCTTCTTGAAGCACATGCTCTGGCTCTAGTATAATTTCTTCCCCGGCCACTACTTTACCCTTTCCATCAGCTTCTCTCATCCATTCACTAACTGTTGTAGGCCTCAGCTGCACTTCTTCCAACTTAGTTTCTATTTCGTCCAATTGTTCCTTTAGGAGTCTATTCTTCTCTTTTTTCTCTTCCACATCTTTTACAAGTTCCACATTGGTCACCATATTAGATGAGTCAACAGACATTCCTGCACATAACATCCAAACAACACACATCCAATCATTTAAGGCTCTGATACCAATTTGATGTGGGATGTGAGTCTTGTTGCTAGTACAGAGTCAGATTGGATATGCTCTAAGATACTTCTAGATCTCATAGGGTATTCACAACCCTAACTGAGGTAAGTCACTATAAGCTTTACCTCTCCTTCAATACTCAATCCCCATTGACATGTTATTCATCCTCCTTACTGAACCTACACAAATAGATTCATTCTACTCAATCAATCAATGTTTTTAGAACATTTCTTTCATTCTCTTCCCTAGCCTGACTATTATCGAGTTCACCTAGGGTAAGATATCTAGACTTGTAACTGTTGCTTCTTCTACCAAAAATGAATAGGAGACTATGTACAAGGGATCCTCTTGAGTTCCACCCCCACACATGATCTTCACCATGGACTCAGGAATCTCGAGGGGCCATTCCTATTTACTCCTAGAATAGGTGAGGAACTAACAACTTGCAAAACACAAATAAGTAAGCTAATCTACTAGCATGCAAAAGGAACAACAAAGCTTGATATTCACTAAACACACAATTTGCAACTTCTCATTACTAGAAGTAAAACACAAAAATACAAAAATATGCAACTCTGTAAATTTCGGTAACCTCCTTCTCTTTGCAACCTCTACTCTCTCCTCTTTCAAAATGAAGGCTTAGGATGTCATTATTAACCATCCTATCATTAGAACAACACTAACTACCCACTCAATTGCAAGCATCTATTCAGGAATAGTTACAACTTCCCATACTATCCATTGAAGACACAATCTACTTTTCACAGGCCGTTACGACTAAATTTTCCGTGTAACAGTAAAGCAAACCAAGCACCAGTGTTAACCAAGCTCCAATGTTAACCGAGTGCTAGTTTTAACTGAGCTCCCATGTTAACTGAGCATCAATGTTAACCGAGTGTTAGTTTTAAATGAGTGTCAGTGTTAACTGACCATTAGTGTTAACTAAGTTTCAGTGTTAACTGAGCATCAGTGTTAACCGAGCATTAGTGTTAACCGAACATCAGTGTTAACTGAGCAGATTTATGAAAGGTTCCTAATGCCTTGGTTGGATTTCCAGAGGCTTACAAACTACCTCACACACACACAACTAAAATAAACCAACTAAAAAAATAGAGTGTTTCCTCATCAACTTGACCCATTTTTCCACTTGGTCATTACAAGAGTGAATGAACAAAATACTTTACAAACCAAAAAACTAATCTAAGATTTCTTAAGGGTCTTTCACCCTTGTTCTTTAGGTGCTCTTGCACCATGCATCCAATGTCACTAACACATGTTCAAGGTTAGTTAATTTCCTCCTTGAATAAGAGTATAACTAGTATCACACACTCAAGGATATCAAGTGGATAGGATCATAAATCCTTGATATATTTTAGATGTATAAAAATGAACACAAAAAAGGGAGAGAACTTAATGAGAGAATCAATGATACCTTGCATCCTTTTTGTTTTTATGAATTTGAAATTATATTGTCTACACATCTAACACAAAACACCAAGAAACACACTAAACTATTTACAATCTTATTAAAAAAAATTCAGAATTCTGGAACCTCCCCTTGAAAAACCCACTTGGAGCCAAAAACTAGAACATGGATCTAGAAAAAGTGGAACCCTTACAAAGAGAAAAAGAGAAGAATATATGGAGGAGAGAAATCCATATTTCTCTTAAACTCGCCATGTGTATTCTCCCTCAAAAAACATTGCAAAATATCTTCTCTTCTTCAAAAACCAAAATATGATCTAATTTGTAATCATCCTCTCAACAAACTTGATTTCTTTGCTACTCTGTTGTGTTCACTTGGATCCTAAAGTATAGAAAATCTTCCCATGAACACATATTTCACAACTTTGAAAAAACCTTTCACAAACTTTAAATCCCTTACTATGGATTTAATCTTTAAATCCCTCTTTATATACATGTGCATATTTAATCTTTAAATCTTGAACTTAAACTATATTCATTTACACTTTATTATTCTACAGTTTATTCTTTGTTATTTAGCACTTTAATATTTTAATCTTCCCATGCATCCTGATTCATCCTTGAGATCCACCTATCAACACCTATGTGTCTCCATCACCTACCTTCATCACTTTGTATCTATGCCCGCCGCCTGTTGGTCTGCCACATGTCACTCAAGCATGATCCTACAATGGGTAACAACTGAGTACCTTTAAAATCATAGGATCATTTATGTCATCTGATCTTGCATTGGGATTTGTTCCCATATAACATACCTTTTCTATGCCTTCGCCTTGTCATTCTCCACCTAGTGCACCCTATTGTCGGCCCTGCCAAGTGTCGGTCACTTGTGATCCCTTGATGATATGCCATCGATCTTCTTTGCCTCAGGATTTGTGCATGATCTAATGTCTACTCCACCATGTATCACTTTATATCACCTTATGCACAGGCCCCACAAAAATTTACCTACCTTCAAATTCATCAACCTCTCCATCCGACCAAGCGTAGTAGCCAACAAGCTTGCTTTCATTTACTTCACAATATTATGTATGTGTTTTAACATATAAACTACTACTTACATTTACTTCATAATATAATGTATGTGTTTTACTATATAAATGCAAGCAAGTTTCAGTGAATGTGGGATAAATCAGCAAGGTTACTTTTTTAAATTTCTTACCTATGCATCAAAATTTGTTTACCCCGACCAAGTCAAGGGCAATCATAAACATCCCAACTAGTTGGGCTCATCAAGAGCACCTGGTCTTTACTTCATACAACACTAGGAGTGCTTGCATATAAAAACATTTGAAATAACCAACCCACTGTGCATGTGGTACAAAGCATTTAGCTCTAAAAAAAAATGGTTCACACACCTTGTGTATGCATCCATCATTTTCATTAACCCCTTTCACAACCTTTGATGGATGGTGCACTCTCTCCAAATCTTCTCAGTTGGCACATATTGGGAGATGTCAAAGGTTTTTGGAATATGGAATTACACCTAGCAATGCATTTTCTTTGAAGACTTCCAAACCTCCTTATTTTTGTTGGTGCACAAGAAAGCATATTTGGCACAAGCAGGGAAGTGATTGACTCGCAAATACTATTGAATGTGGCCTTTTAACCAGCCCCATTTTATTTACCTTGAAAGGATCCAAAAATCCTCAAACACCTACATGCACCTTTATGGATGTTTAAAATCTTCTTTGAAAGACCTCTAGACTTATCACAGGCTTGGAGGACATTGCAAAGGTTGCAAATTTTGGCATCAAACTTGTCAATTGCATTCACTTTGAAAGTTTTTTATTTCCTCCTACCAAATCATGGTGAGCAGCTCCTTTGGAAGTTTCAACAAATCTTTAAAAAATGTAGTTTGCATGCCTTGGATTTTCTTCTATATTTTGCAACAAAATATAATTTTAAAACCCCATGCAACCCTTTATGGATGTTCACCATTTGCATACGGAAAAAAAATTCATCTGTCTTCAGTGGTCAGCTTTCATTGGTTGCATTCTTTTTAAGAGTGTAGATTATTGGAGTGGAGTAGAATACATTCACATGACCATCCTTATTCACGTAATTTATGAGTTTATCCATCTTCTTGAACCATGTATTTTCATTCTCATAATTTAGGTCCTCTCCCATTGTCCACATTAAATGATTTGTATGAAATTGTTTAGACAGCTCCTGTAGTAGATCCAAGTGACTTAGAAACATAGCATATCATCTCCATATTGTGGTCTTCTCTTCCTTTGGTAATGTCTTGATAATTTACTTTTGAAAAGAACAATGCATCAAAACTAACCTCATCACTTAGAAGATAAGCTTGAACAACACAGTGCCCAAAAGGATCAATCTGCCATCCTATGTGAGGAACCCTTTCCAAATTCTTTGTTGACAAATAGATTCCCAAGAGTTGTTTGATCTATAATGTCAACATAATAGGTCTATGCTTCATCATGCATACACCAGCCACCATTTATAATTTTATGTTGGCAAAACTCAACAAGATTTCAAACAATTTCCCATTTCTCTTTACTATGTTCCCGCCACCACCTTTTGAAGAAAGCTACTTCAACATAATTAAAACTTGTGGTTTGCATCATTTTACAGAGCATCAATAAATGAATCCAAGATGTATTGCACTGCTTCCACCCCATAATCTTTACATTGGATCTCTATTCAAAAAGGTGCATAACTTGAACATTGTACAGTTCACTGTCTATGCCAACTTCTTATCATTTACCATTTATGCACTTATTAGTGTCTCCTTATTTAGAGCAGCTGCCTCTTCTCTAATTGATGTACACTTTGCATACATATTTATACCATATATTCACAACTATGAGACTATACATCATTGAGGGGTTTGATTAATAGTTTTCTAGCCTTATTTGAAATCCAAAACACTTCATGAAATCATGTTTATTTAGAAATCTGTAATAAAATAGATCATGTGCCATATTTTTGAAATGAAAATTCACATCCAATATACCCAGCCACTGAAAAATTCTCAACACCCTTTTTATTTGATTGATTATAGTCACTTGAAAAATCTTTCAAAGAAAAACACACTCCTTTGTGGCCATCACAATCAACATCTGAGACTTTTGCATCATAATGAAAACATAGCGAGCATATTCCAGAATTACTTTGGAAAACTAATTAGATGACCCCCTCATGACCTCTACAACTATAAAGCATACAATTTTATATACCAATATTCATTCTGAAAAATGGATTTGCATGATGACATTGGAGATTGGAGCCTTTGATTGTCAAAGTTGGCTACTTCCTTATTACTACAAATGGGTACATTAAAACTTCATATAAATCCACTATAAAAATCCCTTTGAAAGAACATCCAAACTACAAACCCAGGAGAATCCCAATGGAGGAAATTACTCATTGAGATACAGAGAAAATATGTGCCAAAAGGAACTTCTAAACACCTTCAGGATTGCAAGATATTGATAGTCAAAATGACTACTTCCAAACTAATTCTAACCATGCACACTAAAAAAGTGAGTAAACTAAATATGAAATAGGCCTTGTAGAAATACCAAATCACCTAGTAGAATCTTAGAAATCAACACATTGGTTCATCTACAACTAGGAGTACAGATCAACAACTAACATGATATGGACATATACTGGTTACAATATATGAACTTTTGAAAATGATTTTTTTGCAAAATCTACTCAGTCAACGCCGGTAATCTGCATAAATTGCTTTTGATTTTGATTTCACAAACCCATCATCTAAAACCCCTATGGTATGAAAACCTAGAAAAAGATTCATTTTCACATAGAGAATACAATTTCTCCATTTTCTTGTTCTGACGGTCAACCAGTCAACTAACATTGCTTCTCAAATTTAGCCACTTAACAACTTTTTGATTTCAAACTTAGCGATACTGTACACCTGTGATTTAAAATTGACTAAGAAAAATGACCTGATGGATTGACCATGATCTAAAAATCCATATAATGAGACATTTCCATGATTATAACCTAGGGAAAAATTTAATTCTATGTGATATTCAACTTGGTACAAATGGTGGGATTTCAAAGTAGGGTACTTTTAAATTTTGTACTTCAAATATAGAAAATCTAAACAAATTGCAAGCAAAATGGCCTTGGAAAACTTATCATATAAACATGCAGGGGTCTATAAATGGGTGTGTAGACTCACTTTCATATATAAAATGTCTTAGAACACTCCTTATGCCATATTGTTCAACTGGGCCTAAGATACAGATCTCAAAAATGGCTTAGTAAAAATTGGAAATGTGCAAAGTGCAAATTTAGGTAAACACCCCTAAACATCTTTCTCAAAAATATTTTTAATATCTTTTATGAAAGTGGAAACCCACTAAAATTACTCTATGATAGGTCATGAACCCATTCTACAAGTGGTTTCTCATAGAAATCTTCGGGTCTCTTTTTACTTGCACGCAAAGTATGCCTTTTCAAAAAATTTCAATGGCACTAAAAATTTTTCCTTACAGAAATTTCAACTTGGTCACTCCAAATTTCTACCAAAATTTGAGAGTTCCAACAGATTTCTTGGTGAAAAACCCTCTTGGTTGCTATCTAATAATAATAAAGTAAAAACAAAGGGTGTATCCATTGGTCAAAACCTCTCTGAGGCGCCAAAGGATGGAGATCATCCTCTTCCTCTCATCCATGATTACATGCCTAAGTAGTCATCCATTCTTATATAGGAAACAAAACCTATCAACCTGGTCATAGAGGAGTATCCAAAAATCACTTACATCACAACATCAAAATAATAAGGTGAAGAACTAGCCTTCATTGTTCTCCTTCAGTAGTATATAAACAAATTCACATGGTCTTATTCCCACATGCTTGGATTACACCCTAGTTTAGTAGTACACCATCTAGTAGTGGATCTGAATATCAAATAAGTAAAACAAAAGCTCTGAAAGATGCATCTAAAGGTGGTATTATTAGTTAAGATAGAATTAGAAAACCTCCTCCAAGCTAAGATCATTTGTGCCATTGACTATTCAGAGTGGATCTCCAAAATGGTGCATGTATCCAAGCTAGAAAAATCAATTAGGATATGCACAGATTTTTTGGATCCTAATAAAGCATGTCCAAAAGATGATTTCCCCCTACCAAATATCAACATGATAGTGGAATTCACCACTAGACATTAGATGTTGTCTCTCATGGATGGTTTCTCTAGATACAATAAGATCTGTATAGAAGCAAAAGATCAACATAAGATAGAATTTGTAGCCCCTTGGGGCACCTTCTGCTACAATGTGATACCATTTTGCTTATAGAATGCAGGGGAAACTTATCATAGATCCATAACCGTTATCTTTCATGACATGATACACAAAATCCTTGAAGACTATGTGGATGACATCCTGGCCAAGTCATAAAAAGAGAAGATCACCTAATGTACTCGAGTGTGTATTTGATCAAATCGATCACTATGACTTAATTCTCAACCCAAAGAAATGTGTTTTTGGAGTCACATCAAGAAATCTCTTAGGATTAATTGTATTAAGAAGAGGAATAGAAATAGATCCAAAGAAAGTAAAGGTGATCATGGAAATGCCTCTACCCAAAACCATTTGTAAATTATGTAGTCTACAAGGAAAGTTTCAGTCTGTACACCATTTCATCTCTCAACTCATAGATAAGTGCTAGCCATTCACTCACCTATTGTGAAAAGAAACCAAATTTAAATGGGATCCACTCTATTAGAGAAGCTTTGAGAAAATCAAAGAATAACTAGCAAACTCACCCATTTTAGCACCCCCAATGCCATAAAGACCACTAATTCTATACATCTCCACAACTACTATAGAACTGGGGGCATGTCTAGTTCAGCTGGATGATAATGGAAAATAAAGAGCCATCTATTACATCAGTCGTACACTAGTAGTTTATGAGCTCAACTATTAACCTATGGAAAAATCATGCTAGGCAATAGTTTTTTCCACTCAACAACTTTTCCACTATATGCTTAGTCTTACAGTAAACCTTATCTCCAAGTTGAATCCTATTAAATACTTTCTATCAAAAACAAACCTCACAAGCTGTATGGAAAAATGAGTAATGCACCTGAGAAAATTCAACATTCGATATGTAGATAGAAAAGTCATCAAAGGACAAGTTATCGCAGATCAGTTAGCAAAAGCACCATTAGTCGATGCCTATCCCTTGGTCATGGAATATCCAGATGAACACTTTTGCATGGTTGAGGATCAACCAACCTGGAAACTTTACTTTGATGGATCCTACAGAGCCCATGGTTCAAGGGATGGAATACTCTTTGTCACCCCTAAAGGTGACTACATCCTCAAATCATTCAAACTAATATTCCCCTGCACAAATAACATTGTAGAATAAGAAGCACTCATCACTAGACTCAAAATGTAAATCCAATGTAATATTACAGAAATACATGTCTTTGGAGACTCACAGCTCATCATAAAACAAGTTCTAGATGAGTTCCAGACAAAGGATGACAAGTTGTTATCTTATAAAGAGATGGTTGAAAACATTAAAGAACACTTCCTAAACTTATAAATCACTGAAGTGCCTAGATTATAGAATAAAGTTGCAGACACAATGGCCACTATTGGCCCCCTCCTAGAAATTCCTTAAGATGTAATAGAATATGAATTCTTGGTCGAGCAACTTCATGCGCCCACTTACAAAAACATCAATTCTAAAATGGTATGTATCTTGGTTGGTCCTTAGTCCCCATGGTACCATGATATCTATGTATATCTAAAGAATAGTATAATATCCCCTCATCTCCCAACTACCCAATGCTAAAACCTCGTCTAAAGAGCATCTGGCTACACTCTTGTAGAGATTACCCTATATCATTAAGGATATCATAATGTCCTCTCACGATGTTTAGATTCATAAGAAGTTTCCCAGGTTTTATAGGAGGTACATAGTGGGATCTTCAGTGTCCACACAAGTGGGATGGTCCTAGCCAAGTGGCTTCTAAGAGCAGGATGCTACTGACCTACATTGGAAGATGATGCTTATGAATTTGTGAATAAGTGTGTACCTTGTCAATAGCATGCTAATCTAATTCATACTCGAGCACAAGATTTGCATTCATTGCACCTCCATGGTCATTCTCTTGTTGTGGTTTTGACCTCATTGGTAAGATCAACCCCTATCCTTAGAAAGACATAAGTACATTATCACAGCTACAAAATATTTCATAAAGTGGGTCAAGGCAATTTCACTCACCATTACGAGAGATGTCCAAATATCCAAATGCATCCTCTACCACATCATCTTCCACTTTAGCATCCCATCCACCATCTTTATAGATCATGATACACCATTTAAAAAACTGCATGTGACTAATTTGTGTGAAAGCCTCCATATCCATCACTGCTTCTTGAGTCCATATTTCCCACAGGGTAACAACTAGGATGAGGCAACTAACAAGAGACTCCTAAAAATCCTCAAGAGAGTTTCCAATGATATTGGTCATGACTGACACCTCCAAATAAATCCCTCCTTGTGGGAATATTGTATTTCTGATCATACCCCCATAGTAACCACCCCTATTCACTTGTCTATGATGTAGAAGCCATCTTACCAATTGAGGTCAAGCTTCCATCACTGTGCATATCACTCAAGAACCTGATCATTGATGAGGATTATCATGTGGAAAGAATCACATAGCTAGACCTTTTGGATGAAAAAATAAAACAAGCCTATCATCGCATTGTGGTCAGCCAAAATAGGCTTAAGAGAAGTTACAATAAGAAAATCATCCCACAACACTTCTAGGTGAGGGATCTAGTCCTCAAAGAGAACCTGAAGGTAGGCACAAATATGGAAAGAAGGGTAAGTTTGAACTCACCTAGTTGGGCCCATATATTGTCATAGTAAGCTTCAAATCAAGAGCATATCAGCTATCATATAAAGAAGTAGGACCTTTCAATGATCCCATCAACATAATTCACCTCAAATAGTTATATGCCTGACCCATGCACCACACTCCTATCATCTAAATTTTTTGTAAGAAGTATAAAAAGTCCTTAAAAAAATCATTATCTTGATGAAAACCTGGTAAATAGGCACCTCGATGATCTTAATACTTTTCCTTATTGCTCTCTGCTCATCCTAATGATGGATCACAGAGTGTGATCCAAAACATTAATGCTAAAAACCATAGACAATCAAAAACCAAAAAATTATCTCTAAATTCAATGGATTGTGGAAATCTGATCGATTTAGTTGATCCAAAAAAAGTCAAAAAATAAAGAAAGTAAAGATAAACAAATCATCTAATGTGTGTAGTAAAAACCTGGCAATGAGGCATCACACATTGTGGAATGTATCATTATCTACCAAACTCTCATCTCCCTTTTACCCATCCATCACATCTACCTAACCCCAAAGATGTCCCCATCACACAGCCCATATTCCCTAGGTGTTCCATCATCACAAGTACCATTTGTAGAATTGATCTCATATCCTACCCCCTAATCTTTTGTGCATAAATTCTATATATAATCGCTTATTCTTGATGTATATTTTTTAACCTATCCCAATCCCTGAGCTTTGTGTGTCCTTGTTTGTACATATGTTGTCTAAGTCATTCTTTCCTTAAGTGTTAGTTTACTCTTGTGTTAGGATCCATTTATATATATCTCACTTCCTAGGTCAGACTCCTTACAGAAAGTGATCTAGATTCTTTGTTCCCTAAGTTGTGTATTTTAGGAAGTTCCTTCGGATAAATTCTTGATCCAGTAATTATCCTTGATTCATATTTGGCCATCCAAGTGCACGTTTGTAATCTCATCTAGAAAAAGGTCCTTGTGGGATGAATCCTTCCTCATGACTAACCTGAATCCTATCAATACTCCATATCATTTGATCTCTGTGGAAAAAGGTATTTGTGGATAATTGTTTTGGTCTTGAAATTTGATTTTGGTTCTTGATTATCCTTTCTAGCTCTCTAGGTTTCCCTCCTCCTAAATATTGCCACAATCCTTTATATCATCATACACTATGAATGTATGCACCTGGGATATATTCATGATCTATTTTCTTTCCTGTGAGTCAATCGAATATTACCCGTACATGCATGTAATCCTTTTGTGGTTACATGGTGCACTTGGGAAATATCGCTTGTTTATGGGTTACCCAACATTGTTTCCACCTTGAATCTCTCAGGATTCATGTGTCATGCTAGCATGACCCTTGTGTGCCTATTGTTTCAGTCCCTTGCAATACTGGTGATAAGAACTTGCATTACTAGTAACCTTGTTAGGTCCCTAGCATTGCTATATCAAAATAAGTGCTCAAACTACATGGTGGTATTTCTTCGTAGAATACCCCATGCTTAAGCTTCAAGGAATCCCTCCTATCCACAAACAAATCCTATCAGTATCCTAAAACAATCCCATCCAAATCCCTAGCATGGAAATCTATGGCCAAACTAATCCAAACCCCATTCCTCCCCCCAAATGACTCCGATCATAAAAATGTCCACAACCTAACCTAGATGCAAACTTGAAACACCTCGCCCATCACCTATAATATCTATGAACATGGATTTTGATTATGCAAGTGTCCCCCCTCCCCCTATCCTAGTTTGCTCTTGATGATGGGTATCTAGTAGGACCGTGGTATGTTGCATGTCACCATCCCACTTGCATTCATTTTTAGTTCCATTAACCTACATTGATCTCATTATATTTAGAGTTCATTACTGTTACTTAGATATCCTTTTGCATTCATGTTAGGTTTATTATAGTTGGATTCATTTTAGTTAAGAATTCATCTTTGCATTCATTTAAATTAGATTGCATTCATCAATCATATTTCTTTTAGGTTGCAATCATGTCATTACATTTAGTTTTTATTCATAGTGGGCATTCATTGTAATTACATCTAGTTGTGCATCTATTTTAACTTTAAGCTTTACATTCATTTCTAGGTTTGCATTCTTTAGGCTTTTCATTCCTTTTAGGTTCACATTTGTTAATTACATTAATTTTAACTTGCATTTCATTTTAGCTTGCATCCATTTGGTGTGCATTCACTCATTATTAGGTTTCATTCATTTTGATACTTAAACATTCATCCATTATTACATTCCTCTTAAAATTGCATTCATTTATCTGTTTACATTCATTTAAAATAACATATATAGTGCATTATCATACAAGTTTTCATCATCACATGAAAATCAACATCTTTAAATAGAATTATAAAATCCAAATAAAAAATCATTACCTTCATCCATCACATATATTCATATATCCATGCATTAAAGAACCCAAACACATATTGCATTCATCCTACAACCATGCAAGTTAGTACTTAAATCATACACCAACATAAATCTGACAAATCACATCATATAAAACATCCATCCTACAAAATAAAAAAATATCATCATATCATAGAAAGCATCCATGCTACATCATCCATGTTTCAGTCCATCATAAAGCATTTTACATCATATATACATATAAGATAAAATACAAAAGAAACAAAAATCATATAGCACAAGGAGACCACTATCACTTTGCATCATATTTAAGAGTCCTACATACATCAACTTCCACATTGTCATGAAAGAATAAGAGTCCAAAAATGTATTCCATCACAACATGAATGTATCATATAAAAGTACAAAAATAAGCTATATGACCCATTAAAAAATCATTGCACCATGCAACATATCACTCCCCTGCTGGAGGTTTCTTCTTAGTATCCTTCATGGTGGTATCATGTGGGTTTGTTTGTCTTATAGGAACATATGCAACACCCATTGTCATCCTGACACTCACCTAGGTCTTCTCAGAAAATACCAGGACACCTAAACCTATATCTACTTCTATTCATCTTGTGATTGGTATGGTCCCTCTAGTACCTATCCCTATATCATGCCTCTCCCTTAAGGTCCTTGTATCTAAACTCTTTTCCTATTTCATCTAGATGGAGCCCCTGACTAACTATTTGGGACTCTGGCGGTGGTCTGGCAGGTGACTTTGTCCCTATCCTTATCCTAGTGTACGATGAGATCCCCCTCCTCCTTGTTGGCTGTCCCTTGTCTAGCAGCTACCCCCCCTTGACATAGTGGATCCCCCTACAGCTCTGTAGGAGTCTCTTCTCTCCCAAGGCACATATCCATGGTACATAGCTCTGTACTATCCACTAGTTGTTGTACCAACTCGGTAACCTATCCCCTCAGATCGGTCACCTCTACCTGGGCCTGATCTCACTCTCAAGTCATGAAATATCATTCATTCCTAAGTGTGTTTGTCTCCTATATGAACACATCATGCTCACATGGTTACCTCTCTCTCTCTCTCTCTCTCTCTCTCTCTCTCTCTCTCTCTCTGTGTGTGTGTGTGTGTGTGTGTGTGTGTGTATGTCCCACAGCTACTACCTAGTTGCTGCATGCACCAACTAGAGAGATCTTAGTTGCCTCACTAAAGAATCTCCACCTACACCTAACAAGGATCCTCCTCTCCCTCCCAACTCTGTATCAACTCTTGTTGGTCTAGATGGTTTGTATACATCCAGTTGTGGCCCTGGGGCCTATCGCACTCCCCCACCATCCATATACATATCATCTCCTCCCCCTCTCACCCTTTGATCCTCCTAATCTCCTTTATCTCCCTTCTCCCCCTATCCTCTCCCTTCTACCCTTGGGGCTTGTCTCCATGGAACCACTACTCATGGCCCCCTCCCTTAACCTACTCTAGACCCTGCCCTATGTCTGGTGACCACCCTCCCTATCCTCTCTCTTGTATCCAAAGTTATGGCTCTCCTAACCCAGTCAACCTCTGGAGGAAAAATTGTCCTCCCCACAACCCATGGCTTCAGAAACTAGGTTAAGTACTCCTAAGTGCTACCTCTGTCTGCCAACCCTTCTTTCCAATCCCACTGCATGGGCTGAATAGCCTTTCATGCTGCTATAAGCCCATGCCTATCCAAGGGTTGTCCAAACTTTGATCTCCTCTTCCTGGTAATCCTTTGATACCACCTCTCATCATGTTGTACTCCCTGTGTGAGCCATATTTAACGACACACTATGTTTGGTTGGTACTTCTTTATAATATAATCCCATCTCTCACTCTGGAATGTGGGAGTCATCACAAATGAGAGCTATACCTAGTCCTCCACCCAAGTTCCCACTCTCGTGTATGGCCTCCAGGTGATGTCATCTATGGGATACCTCTAGTAGTTTTTGTCATCCACATCATGGTATGTAAATAAATCCCACTAGCTGTACACCACAAGCTACTCTGCTTGTCTCCCTATATGGCCTACTGGCCTGAGCACTATAATGTGCTCCCTGCCCCAAACCTGGAGTAGGGTGGTAACCCCTATACTCCTTCCATTTATTGATGCACCATGATATACAATCTAGTGTAAGTCCCTATAGGTCTGAGATAACATCAAGCCACCCTATGTTGTGGGTACACCTAGGGCAATAATCCTCCCAATCACAATAATCAAGGCTAGAGTCACACTGGTCCATCCCGTGTTAGGGGTAATTTACTCTAAAACTAATTCATATACATATAACAACACTTGCCTCACTAGATACTCAGCTAAGTGGTAGTGCATGGCCAACTGTCTAGGTTGCAAAGGGAGTGTGGCACCTAGCCCCACCAATGTTGTTAGTGCATACTCTTGGGTGGTGTCTCCAACAACCACCTTTGTCCCTCAGACTGGTAATCAAAAAATTTGATACATGTACTCCAATGTAATAGTTATCTCTGCTATCGGGAGATAGAATGTTGTCATGTCCAATTGCCACCTCTCATAGAGAATTCTCACCATCATCATTAAGTATTCCTGTCGGGAACCCACATGATGTATCCAAGCTGATCACATCCACCCATGCCCAATCTGTCAGTGTGAACTGCTTTGTCACCCGTATAACTGCGACTTGCCTCTCTCATGATGTCAACCAATCCATAGACTACTAGGACCAGAAAAATCTAGTCTAGTCAGCCTTCTTATGTTAAAAACACACTTGTTAACTTAATTCACCCCCCTTTCCTTTCCTTTTTCCCCAGCCCCTTCCTTTCATTCACTTTCTACGGGCATTTCCTACCAAACTTGTCTTCTCACAGCATTCCCACAAGAATTTTCCTTACCTACGTTCCCGCACTCACTGGATCGCTTAACCCACATTTTCCAACCTAGCTCTCTGAGAATACATTCTAGCAAACATTTCTACCCTCCCCCCATCATCCCTCATAGGATCATATTCTTTCATTCTTGCTTTCTCTTTTTTCTCCATGACCACGTCCCCGCAATAATTTGTTGCGGGATCGCAGTCCCATTAGTAATTGTTTCCCCCATCCCTATTTTGCAACCTTAAAACAAATCCCTATCCTACCATATCCTATCCCCAGATCCCTACATTTTATTTGGGATTGCATTCCCTCCGAACCCGACGACGATCCCGCCAACCAAACCCCTACATGATCACATCCTAGAAACTTAAAACTAGAAAAAAATAATAAATGCAAAAATCACAAAGCTAGTTTATCAAGCCTACCTATTTGTTCGGTGCCCAATGTTGCCACATAGTCCTCAAAATGTCCACATAGAGCCTCATTCGTCCCCTCTCCTCCATCATGCTATGCAATATAAGAACTTAAAATCACAAAGCAATCTCTAAGCTCAGATATGAGAAAATAATATTTTCTTTGCCCTTTGACCCTTATATACCCCCCCTGACCCTTATTTTCTGCTATTGACCCCCCATCTTCTCATAAACCCCTAATTTTCATTTTTCTCTCATCAATTCCCTTATTCAGGTCCCCCCTTCTTCTCCTCCTTCGCCCACTCCTATTTTCTTTTTGAGACACCGTGAGGGCCTCAGTCTTCCTTCCCTACCACCCTCTCGAGGGGGCATCACTGAATCTAATTACATTCTCCTTACCACCTTGGGGAAATTTTGTTTCCCATTATTTCTTTATATCATCTATTATTTTAAACTTCTTCAAAATATTGTCATTCTAACCCTATGTCAAAGATGGGAAAAATGTAGAAACCTAAAAATGATTAACAAAACTTAATGAAATTTAGCTCTCTTCTATGCATTTTTATGAAATAATTATACATTATTTAATTAATTTATGTTAATCCCTTAGCTCAATTAATTCAATTAAATTGGCTACATTCCAATTAATATAATGGCAACCCACAACCATTTAATTAATTAATCCCCCCTTCTTCTATTAATTTAAATAAAAATATTTCTCTATTTAAATTAATTCACTTTATCTCATTATCCCATTTGTGATTAAATAAATCTTATTTAATCTATTTGAGCACAGGGGTCCTAACTTTAACCCCTAGCTTAACCTTGCTTAAATCACCAAACCCATGGTTCTAACTCAACCCATCCCCTTCACACATTCTAACCTCTCCTAATTAGTTAATTAAACTTGATTAACTAATTAACTCCTCCACTCATTCTCTCTCATCCCATCACATTGTCCTAATCCTCTCACTTTCCTTCTAATCATTCCTAAACCAAGACTAATCACTTCCTAAACATTTGCATAATCATAATCCAAGGATTAAGAAATCTTTACCCTCACTCAAGTCAACCCTCTTTTCACATCCCTCAAATCCCCAATCATATTCATTTAAGTCTTCCTTAAATTCTCTTACATCCCTCTTACACACTTCATCCTTCTCTTACACCTATGTCCCCTCTCATATCTCCCAAAATGGTCACGTTCCCCAATTATTCTAAACCTCTCTCATTGTAACACTTGTCACAATGGGAGGCATTTAAGAAAGCACAATCTATGTGCACTCTCTTTAATGCATCTCCACCATTCCTCAAGTTTATATCTTGAACCTCCATTTAACCCCCCTCTTTCCTATAAATTAAACCCTCTATCCTTCACAAATCATCCACCTTTTTATGCATTGTTACCATGCTCATTTGAGATTTAAAATAACAAATCATAACATCTTGATAAGAAAATCATGCTAGAAGTCATTCTCATACATCTCTTTGAAGCTTGAGGCACACATTTGAGCACACATCCCACAACATTGGGCAAATCTATACATCAAGGAAATCTTCTTGGGTGTTTGAGGTTCATATTCATGTTTTAGTTTGTATGCTTTTCCTTGTCTAATCACATATGTGGAAATAGTCTAGTTTGTTGGGTGTTATAACTTGTTATTACATTCCTTAGCACACTATTTCTTTTCACTCATATATATATATATATATATATATATATATATATATATAAGCCAATGGTAAGGATAGATAGATCATGTTGATCTCAAAAGAAAGTAATTACGACTTCACCCCTCACCATACGAGACATGATAAATAGAATATAAAACATATTCATAATACATGTAAATGCATATATGGGTTGACTATGTCAGTAAATCCATAAATATAAATAACATCATCATATGTAGATAATCATCATGAAAATAAGAAGAATCATCTAACTATCAACACATGATATCACACAACTATCGAATGTCTCATAATATATCAAAACCATTATGTAATGGCATACATCCAAATATCACAAAACCAACTGAAATAACAAACACACACAATAAAAGATGCCTAAAAGAGTCTAGTATCAAAAATCAAAAAGAAAACTATGTATGGCTTTTACAATTTACATCCCAAATTATGATCTTTTCCATGCTTGGAAAGCACATTCTTATCATAAAAAAATATCCCTCCTTGGGGGCTTAGAGTGTTTTATCCTTCATCAAGAACCACATTTTTTCACCTAAAAATAGGGAGATAAAATGGGCATTCTTATTCTCCTCCCCGATTTTGTCTTGAAGATGTTATCTTCTTTCAAGAACACCTCTTTATGGTAGACATATTATAACAAAGATATATTCCTTCCAAGGATATTTACCCCCTCATGGATATCCTTCTGTGATTATCTATCCCTTGGCTACCAAGAATTCTCACTTTTTACTAGGGTTATGACATTCATTTTTTATTTGAGGATACCTCCTCATTTTTGGAAGTAGGTATCTTTGTTCTATTTTACTTAGGATGCAACCATATTCCTATGTCACCATCATAACCTAGGGGGGCATATATACAATCTTCTTGTATAATTATGCATATTTTTTTTGGTCCTTAGAATGACCATTTATTGATCTTGAGAGAGATAACACTTTCCTTAGGAGAGATCATTTTTGTGGATCCCTATGGAGACAACACTTTTTGTAGAATTGATCCCATAAGCTTCTCCTATGGGCAAAACCTTTTAAGCCACCCCTAAGCACAAAGTTTTACAAGCTCCCCCTATTCACAAATTTTTCAAGTTACAATTGACTAGCCTAAATTGGTTTGCTAGACCATCAATTATCCTTCTCTCTTTCTTTGGGATTAATGGAACTATCATAACATAACTTGCTAGCATTTCCTTCTTCTCCTCTTCCTCTGCCAAGAATCACCTAGCATAACACAACTTACTAGACTGTTGGATTTATGGTCTCTCTCTCCTTTCTCTTCTCTCATATCTTTTCTATTTGGTTAGATCATGGAGTTTAATCCTTACTAGATACTCTTTCCCTATCTATCTGGTGATTTATTCTGTTGCAATAAATTTTTAGATGTGATGTTGGTGGTTAGTACATTTCTCTATCAAGGTCTCTTCTACTAGTTGATTTGGAGTTTTGTTTTTAATACTAACCCTTTTTCTTTTAGACTTTTCTCTTTTGTTAATGGTTGTCTTTTAAAAAAAAATTTCATGTGCTTGTGAATGGATGTGTGAGTGGAGATACTTTGTTTGGGGGTTTTCATCCTTAAACATAGATATGTATTATCTCATTTTAGTTCACCCATTATCATCTCTCTCTTATTCCTCTCTCTTTCTCTTCTGACTCATTTCCTTTACTATGAGCATGAGGTTGTCTCATAATTCTACTAAAGTGGAAGCTAAATGTACCATCCTAAATTATAATAAATTAATTAGTGTACAATTTTAGGATTATTTAGCAGTTATCTTAGTGCATTTTCTATACTAGGATCTCATTTGGAAATTAATAGAAACCTAAATTCAAATTTAGATCCTTTATCATTTAAATCTATATTTAAAATTGAGGTAATAATTTATATTAATATTGGTTGTACCTTGTAATCCTACATCCCATTATTTCCTGGGACCCATTGTCCTTATTTGGACTCTGATTAGGTGGAAGATAAAATGTCTAATGTTATGTTCTCGGGAACACAATGTCCAAGATGTTATGATCCCCAAGGTTTGAGCTCAAATGTAAATTAGGGCCCCATCTTGGTGTTTTAGTGTGGGATTAGGATTTATTGTCAACCTACTTGAGGTTTAACCCCCAGATGTTGTGAGAGGTATAAAATACACTAATTATTCTAATTTTAGCCATTTATTATTATCCATCATTTTATATAAATCAATATAGTTGAATTCAATATTTCAAAGAAATCATTCAAGGTTAAGAGTTATCAAGGAATGAAGCAATCAAGTCCAAGTATCCAGATCTAGAATTATTCTCAAGCATTCAAGGTTTTATTCTCTGAAAATTTATCTTCTTTTCCTCATTGAACGCCTAAGAAAAGGATTATTCTATCAAGGGGAGATACATGTACCTCTTGATTCATGTTCTTCCTTCTTTAAACCAAACATTGTGGAAAATTATCATATCCATTACATGATGTTTTGTCATTCATGTTTTTCTTTTTGGTTTTTGTATTAAGTCAAAGCTATTGCATCAACATAGTTGATCACATTCAAAGAATAATTTGCATTTCCAAGGTGTGATATAATTCATTTCTTAGAGCTATCCTTTTCTATATGACAATGTGCTTTCATTTCTTTCATTTAATTTTAAGGTTGATTCCTAAATAGGGATTCCAATGAAAAAAAACCATTTATCCAACCTTCTTCGTATGTGTGTGGTAAAATGTTTGATTAGAATCTAAAACCAAACACTTCAACAAATCATTACATAAAAGGGGTTAGTATCAAAATCAAGATCAAACATAGCATAAAAACCTTTGAAACTGGCTTATTGCTTCCTAGTTGAAGCGAGTATGATTCTCATGAGTTTCCCATCAGATTGGACATAAAAAATTAGTGACTTGACTACTCCAAAAGGGAAGATTCAATGCAAGAGGGAGCAAGATCCATATATTTTCATACTTTTCCCTTGAAAGATTTGAAAATTAGAATGCATGAACTAGAAAACTAAATGCATAACAACTATGAGGAATGTGACTAAAATGCAAGGTTAAGCTATCAATGAGAACAACAATGCATCTAGCATTAAGAAATGAAAGGAAAATAAGATGGCATTTAACTAAGAAAGTGAATATTAAAAATGTAACAATGCAAATGAACTACTATTCAAGTAAGAACTACAAGTGCACAATGAAAATCTAGAATTAAAATAGCATTATAACTCTACTCCATATCTTCTTTTTATATCTCCAACATGTCCATTATGTCTAGCCATGAACAAGGGGAGCTATCCCTTTTATAAGAGATTCTAAGAAATGAGTGGTTGATATTAAGAGGCAAAAGGGAATGATCAATGGTGGAGATGAAACTTATTTCAATCCATGTGAGCTAAGTGGAATGCATTTGATTGGTCAACCTTGTGGAGAATAAGAAAAAATTGGCATTTTCCCTTTTATTTATTTTATTTGACTTTTGAGTTCTCACACATGTGTGAATGGGTTCAATTTTTGGTTTAAAAGGGACTTAGGAATTTTTTATTTATCCCAGTGTTTTAATATTTTGTCTTGAGTGATTGATTATTTGATTCAACAAGTTAGGATTGGGATTATGTTATAAAAATTTATTAAGTGCTCCATAATTAGGGTTTAGGGTCTAGCTTATGAATGTCTTTGATTTAAAATTTATTAAGGCCAATTAATCAGAAATAGGGGCTATAGGATTACTAGACCAATTTTAGGTGATTACATTTACCCCTCTTTGAATTGTTGCACGAGCAATACATTGATTCAAAGAACATTTGATGTTTGATTGGATCAGGAAATAGCTTGACATGAAGAGATGAAACTATCTCACAGATTAGAACCAAGTCTGAACTTGATTGAATGAAAAATGATTGAAGATTTAAGGATATCAGTTCCAGACTTGATTAAGTGAAGACAGATAGTACAGACTCTGAGCTTGATTGGACAAAGATCAATATATTTTTATAGGTTATCAACTCCGGATTTGATTGAGTGAAGACTTATAGAAGATATCTGAGGATACCAACTTTGAGCTTGATTTCACAAAGACTGATAAATGAGATCAAGCATCTAGCTTAATGTGAAGTGATGAAACTAAATCTCTGTCCTCCAAGAAGATTTCTTGATTTTGGATTAGATTTGAATAAAGAACCAACCTTGTGTTGTAATAAGACTGATTTCCATTCGATTGATTGATTGGGATAATTGACTTGATATGGGTCCTGATGAAGCCAGTTACTAGATTGAGAGGAGTTATCAGATTGATATGATGCAATATACATGATATGTCCCTAGAGATTTAGATTTTGATGCGCAGTGATAAGAGTCACTATTGATTTTTTATCTAAGTTTAGGCCTGATACCCCTAGAGAATTAACTTGTTGATGTGAATCAAATTTTTGATATAATTTTACTTCCCCCTAAAGAGTGAAATCAAAAGGGAGGGAGGCACAAGCCTGATAGATCAAAAAAGCATTGAGAAATGTTGAGATGCGAGCCTATTTGAGGTCTGGTTGACCAAGTTTGACCAGAATTATCTTAGGTTGACCTTTGGATTGAAGTGGGAAGTGTGTGAGGAAATTGATCAAGAGGGATCTCAAATCAAAATCATGTGAGAAAGCATCAACAATCAACTGCATAAATGTGAAAAAGGGTATATTTGCATTTTTGAGTATCAAAATGTCTTTGAATTTTGATTTTGGTCTAGAAAATGGATTCAGAGCAGTCTGATTAGCTAGGGGTACAATTTTCACGTCCATTAGGGTACTTTGAAAATTAGTTCAAAATCCTTATATAAGGCCCAGAGGGGCCATTTTAAAGTCATTTTCACTATTGATATTTGAGTTTCAAGAAGCTTCTCTGAGCAAAAATGGTGGTCCCTATAGAAAATCATTGATTCAATCGCATGCAAAGGTATGAACATCCGCATGACTACCCACCTCTAGTATGTAACTGATAAAATTTTCCTTTGCATTCACTTTCGTAATTTTTTTTATAGATTTTTCAATGTTTTTGAGAGTTTTAGGTCGTAGGTCCCAGCTTGTTGTAAAACCTAGTGAGAGGGCTCATACAAAAAACTAGAAAACTATCATTTATCATTTGAGTCCATTAGTTTTTTCATAGGAGGACCACCCACCTGTCATACAAGAACCTTCATACAAGCCCACATTGTCATATGGCTATTTTAGAATTGTCATTTCAGCTTGATTTGTCGTATGATATGAAATCCTGAATCGTATGAGTTTTGGTGTCAGTGCTCCTTGTTTGTACTTTGTCATTTGGGATATTGTAGCACTTTTTTGAAGATGTTTCTTGTTGATTGCATGTTGTTATGATTTCATAGCATATTTAGTAGGTTGATTGATCGTTGCATGCTGAATATAGCTAATTTTGACATGGTTACTGATGCTTTTTCAGTATTTGTCTTCTTGCAGGTGGAGTTACTAGATATTCAGTTTTGATCCACTTATCCTCCTACCATGCACTTTGTGAGGAACCTATACAATTATCAAAGAGGTCATTTGAGGGGTTGTGGCTTTGGATGGTTGACCCAGATGTTTGACATTTGGGTGAACCATGGACTATTGACAACATTAGTGGAGAGATTCCATAGTGAGGATAATACTTTTCACTTACCAACCGGGGAGATGAACATCACTCCTAAGAATATATATAGGAATCTTTGAATTTCATTTGTAGGAGAGAAGATAGAGTATGACACATTGTCATAGTTGGGGACACATGCGCTGATTTGGGAGTCTCATGATCACACCATCTTGGACAAGGTCATATCCTTAGATGACTTGTTTAGCGAGTATGGTACTGATTAGCCACTTGAGTGTGTCATAGAAAGGTTCATAGGATGCTTCTTGATGGTAGATAAGAGCCACGTAGGGTGCTAGAAAGATTGGTGACCCATCTAGAGTGATTGGGATGGGGCCAATACCTACTAGCACATATATATCATGAGATGTACGAGATCACCTATAGGGGAGTTTGGGGGATGGATTCAGGAGTACTTGTTTTATAGATACAGGCATGGGATTATCTTCCCATTAGTATACTAGTGATATATGATACATGATAGAGTGGTAAGCCCTAATTTTGCAAGTATGTCATTTTCTTGATACAAACCCACATCGGGAAGACTAAGTATTAGAGGCATCAATTCGATGATCTCAGTTTGGTGTTCTAGGAGACCATATATAGGGACATAGGCCTAGAATGACTTGAGATACCAATAGAGATATTTCTTAGTTTCATGTCCTTTTCTTGGGAGGAAATCCAATGTTGTTCAGTGCTTCCTAGTAGGTAGAGTACTATGATAGTATATTGGTCTGTTGGAAAGTGACAATGCAAGCAATTGTTATTTTGTCATTGTTGTCAAACCTTTAATGGTGAGACTAGTGTTATCTGTTTGAGTACCATATCTATTGTTGATGAAGAAGATTTAACAAGAAGACCAAGTGAATGGTTGAGATATGGAAATTCAAAGGGTATTTGATCAGTTGGCACTCTGGCAAAGTAATTAGTTGTTTATCTTTCAAAGATAGCTTTTCTGGCTACTCTGTGCCGAGCAAGTTTGGCTTGTGCCGAGAAAAGTTGCTTATGATGAGCAAAGTTGCTTGTGATGAGAAAAAATTTTCTCGATGTCGAGCACCATTGAAATTGTTGAGTGGAAACAGTGATGTTGGCAGACTTACAGTAATTGGGTTAATGATGAGATTTGAGATCTCTAGCCGACTTAGTTGATTTTATTGGGATGTGTAATGTTAATTAAAGATTGATCCACATCATTCAATGTATGGGTAACCATAATTAATGCATGGTTTCAAGATTTAGTTAGAGACTACTTTGGAGAAGTAAATGCAATGCAAAGATGGAATGATCTGTAGGATCTGACCTAACCTAAGATCTACGATCTTGTTTAAGCAGCAAATGATTTATCTGACCTAGACAAAGAGGTATATGATAACCTCAAGGGTTTATTCATTGTGTGTGGATGAATGTATGTGTATGCAAGAGGTTTTCATAGTTCATTTACTATTTAGCATGATCTACTAGAGAAGGCAAAAGGCAGAGGTAGAGTGTTGCGTATTTGGTTGCTTGATGGATTTCCAAGTAGATCAAAAGATTGAAATGACAATGCAAGCTATCCAGTAAGTTAACATCAGAGCTATAATTGGATCTGAATTGCAAAGTAAGTTTTATGTACCAGATCACAACTGTTGATTACTTTCTTACCATTGTATCAGTTAAATCCTTTAACAAGGTTTACTTAATAGTCATTTGTACAAATCCTCTAACAAGGTGACATTTAGATTGGAATGTTATAAGTCCTCTAACAGGGCCACTCCTGACAGGGTGATTAAATCCTTTAACCAGGTCACACCTAGCAGTGTGTTATTTTAACCTTTAACAGGGTTGGCTCCTTACAGGGCATCACTTTAGAAGAGTGAAAACTTGGTAGCATGTTACTAGTGGTTTTTCCCATATTGGGTTTCCACATTAAATACTTTTGTGAATGCTTATAGTTTGCTTTACTATTATGTTACTACAAGCTAATTTCAATTGATAGTAAACTACATGATTAAAGTTGTTGATATATGCTACTGCTGCTGAGTAGATCAAAAGTACAGAAAGTTTTTATTTTCTACATCTAGACCTAAGGATAACTGATTCACCCCTCCCCTCTCAGTTATTCTAAATTAATTCTAACAATTGGTATTAGAGCTTTTGTCTATTGAAAATAGTTTGAAGGTACTTGGAGTGAAAAGATCAAGATGTATAAGAAGGAGGTTCCCAAGCTGAACAAAGATAACTTCCCTACATGGCAGAGCTTGATGAAACTACATTTGGCTGGTATTGGAAATGATGCTAAGTGACTTATTGAACATGCCTATGTACCACCTTCTACTCCTCTCTCAACTGTACAACTACGAGAAAAGCAAGAGCACAATCAAGTAATGTTGGAGATCGCCTCCTCATTGAGCTATTCAGAGTTTGATGATATAAAGAAATATATAAATTCAAAAGAGATGTGGGAAAAACTTACAACTGTCTATCGTGGAGACACAAATGTGCTGAGGGATAAATCAGAAAGTCTAAGAGGTAAGTTTGATGAGATGAAAATGCAAGAAGGTGAAAATGTCATTCAGTACTATGGTAGAATAAAATAAGTTGTAAATGCCATTAGAGGGGCTAATGGAACAATTGATGAGAACACCATTATGAGAAAGGTATTGAGAACTTTACTTCTTGTATATGCTATTAGATTTTCTGCAATTCAAGAATTGAGATGTACTCCTAACAATAATCTGGAAAATCTGATAGGCAGAATCACTACATTTGAAATGTCAAATTATGATAATTATAATCCACAAGGTATTGATTCTACTTTTAGATCACAGCTGGTTCTCAATAAATCCAAGAAAGGAAAGAAAAATGTGGATAGTGATAGTGACACTTCTGATGATGATCTTGAAGAACTTGAAGCACTCATGGAAAAAAGACTATTTAGAGGAAAAGAAAAATACAGAGGTAAACTTCCTATTATTTGTTTTTCATGCAACAAAGTTGGTCATATAGCTACTAGATGTCCTGACAAGAATGAAAAGGATGACAAATACAAGGCATACAAAGATAGAAAGGATGATCGAGACTTCAAGAAATATAAGGACTACAAAGACAAAGCTAAGAAATCTTGTTATATTACTGAAGAAACTTTTGACAATGACACTGATAATTTTGATGACAATGATATAGAAGTTGTTTATGTTGCAATGAAAGAAGATTCTAATGATGATGAGAAAACTGCACTAATCTCTTATATGAGCAAAAATGATCATTGCATCATTGACAGTGGTTGTTCCCATCATATGACTGGTGACAAAGATAAGTTTGAAACACTAAACCAATGTAAAGGAGGATATTTAAAATTTGGTAATGATTCACCATGCCTTATCAAAGGTAATGGATTGATTAACCTGACTGACAAAATCAAACGTGATGATGTGTATTGGGTTGATGATCTCAAATATAATTTGCTGAGTGTTGCACAGTTGAACACTTTTGGTTACAAAGTTAAATTCCATCACATAAAAACAAAGATCTATGATACTACTGGAGAATTAGTTGGAAGTGGTGATCAAACGAAAGGTAACTTGTTTTATCTTGATTTATCTAAAGAAACATGTTTGTTTGCATAGTACAATGATGTTTGGTTATGGCATAAAAGGTTGTGTCATGTGAACTTTGATAACTTGGTAAGCATAAGCAAACTGAAAAAGGTTAGAGGGCTACCTAAGTTAAAGAAACCTGAGAATGCTATGTGTAAACAATGTCAACTAGGAAAGATGACTAAGTCTAGTTTCAAGAGTAAAACACATGTATCAGAGGAAATTTTTGAATTGGTCCATATGATCTCTGTGGTCCCATTGGAGAAAGAAGCTATTGTGGTGCTAGATACTTTATTCTATTTTTTGATGATTATTCAAGGACAATGACTATAATGTTTCTCAAGGAAAAATATGACGCATTCCAGTTATTTAAATGGTACTTAGCTAAAGTTGAAAATTAAATAGGCAAAAGTTTGAAATTATTAAGATCTGACAGAGGTGGAGAGTTTACTTCTAATGAGTTTAACAGGTTTTTCAATGACCGAGGAATAAAGAGAAAGATGTCCACACCTAGGACTCCTCCAAAAAATGGTATTACTGAACAAAGGAACAGATCTATTATGGACTGTGCTAGAATACTAATGATGGAGAAAAATGTTGCATAGAAATATTGGAAAGAAGTTGTAAGTACTACAGTGTATACACTAAATAGAGTTGAAGTCAATAAAGGTACAAATGCTACGCCTTATGAACTTTGGTATGGTTATGCACCTAGTGTAAAGTATTTTAGAGTATTTGGAAGCAAATGTTTTATACTGGAAGACAGAAAAAATGGAAAAATAGATGCTAAAGGTGAAGGAGGCATATTCCTTGGTTATTCAATGAAAATCAAAGCTTACAAATGTTTGAATTCTAATACTAACAAAATTGTTGAAAGTGCAAATGTAATAATTGATGAGTTTGTAGAAAGAAATGAAGCTGAAAGTACACAAGAGCCTGAAAGCTATAGATCATTCATATATCTAGATGAGGAAGATTATAATTCACTACCTGAGACTGCTACTGTATAGTAGCATGCACCTACCGAGTCATAGAGTGGAGTTTCTGAGTGACTGGAAGTTAATGCCGAGCTATCTGATGGAGATGCCGAGTCACAGAATCAACCAGAAAAGAATAGAAATGATGACTCTAAAGAAAGGACTGAGCCTACCCTAGAAAAATATGTGAGAATGAATCACAATTTTGATCAAATCATTGGGTGAAAGGATTCTACTATTATGACAAGAAGTAAGTTGAAAAATGACACGTCTGTTATGTGAATTTGAGCCCAAAACAGGAAAAGATGCTTTAGAAAATGAAGATTGGATACAAACATTGAATGAGGAAATTGAACAAATTGAGAAGAATAAAACTTGGACACTTGTACCTAGGCCAAAGGATAAAAATATAATTGGCACAAAGTGGGTATTCAGGGACAAACTAAATGAACATGGAGAAGTGGCAAGAAACAAAGCTAGATTGGTATGCAAGGGTTATGCACAAGAGGAAGTAATTGACTATGGTGAAACCCTCACCCCTGTTGCAAGATTGGAATGTGTTAGAACCTTACTTTCATATGCAGCCTACAAAGGATTCAAGGTTTATCAGATGGATGTGAAATCTGCATTTCTCAATGGTATCTTGGAAGAAGAAGTATATATTGAGCAAGCTGATGGCTTTGTATACCAAAACAAAAGGAATATGGTTTTTAGATTGCACAAAGCATTATATGGAAGGAAGAAAGCACCAAGATCATGGTATGAGAGATTGCACAATTATCTGATCAAGATTGGATTTGCAAGAACCAATGATAATACAACCTGTACTTAAAGACAAAGAAAAGCAAAGGTACATTATTTGCTAAAATTTTTGTAGATGACATCATATTTAGTGGACAAGATATGTTATGTCAAAAATTTGCAACAGAGATGCTAACTGAGTTTGAGATGTCTATGTTTGGTGAAATAAAATTCTTTGTTGGCTTACAAATTTATCAAATGAAGAATGGTATCTATATCACTCAATCTAAATATATCAAAGAGATATTAAAATTTTTTGGAATGGAAAATTCCAAACTAGTGAGTACACCCATGGCTACTTGAAAAAAGTTGACAAAAGATGACGACACAAAAGAAGTGAACCAAACACTCTACAAGTTAGTGATTGGAAAACTACAATATGTCATACATGGTAGACTTGACATTGCCCTAGCTGTTGGGATTGTTGCAAGGTTTTCTGCTAATCCTAAGGAAACTCACATGATGGTGGTCAAAAGAATTTTGAGATATGTGAAAGGAACTAAGGACTATGGTCTATGCTACAAAAAGAATGACAAGTTTGAACTTAGAGTTTACACTGATTCTGATTGGGTTGGAAATGTTGATGACAAGAAAAGCTCTACTAGTGGTGCATTTCTTTTAGGAAAGAAATTGATCTCCTGGACAAGAAAGAAATAGAAATACACCTCAAAATCTATAGTTGAAGCTAAGTATTTGGTAGCAGCAGTTAACTGTTCTAACATTGTGTGGTTGAAGATACTACTCAAAGGTATGAAGGAAGAAATTTCTGATCCAGTTGTCATATATTGTGATAATACAAGTGCTATTAATATTTCTAAAAATCCTATTATGCACTCAAAGACAAAGCATATAGCTATGAAGTATAACTACTTGAGGGAGCTAGTTAAGAGTAAAGAAGTGAGATTGGATTATGTGAACACTAAAGAACAATTAGCAGACATATTCGCAAAATCTCTACCCAAGGATGCTCATGAGTATTTATGAGGTAAATTGGGGGTGATTCCCCTAGCTGAGGATAATTAAGTTCTACATGGGACTATTGCATCAAATATTTTATTCAGAATATCTGACACATTGATGCACAGTAAGTCACACTTTAGGATGCTGGCTAAAGTTGTGAAGATGAACAAGGATAGAAAAGGAGAATCAATAATAATTAAGATGACAGGATCAGCATGATACTGAAGATCTACATGATTAAGATATTTATGTCTTTGGCATTGTTGTCAAAGAGGGAGAGATTACCTATAAAGAGGACAAGATTGCCAAGAAAGAGAGATCACAAAGGAGAAAAGATTACATAGAGGCGGAAGTTACTATTCAAAACATTGAAGTGATTATCTACTTAGAGGGATTCTACAGAAGATTAGACACAAATGATTATAGTGTGATTATAGACACAGAGGGAGAAATGTTTTACAGATAAGAATCAGAATGAAGCTAAAGACATTAATAAAAATTCATTAATATCAAGGAACACATGTGAAATTTTGAATTGGTTGGTAATTATGCTTGTTAAATCATCATTTTTTAAATATTTTATGTTTCCATCAATGCCAAAGAGGGAGATTGTTGGAAAGTGACAATGCAAGCAATTGTTATTTTTTCATTGTTGTCAAACCTTTACTGGTGAGACTATTGTTATCTATTTGAGTACCATATCTATTGTTGATGAAGAAGATTTAACAAGAAGACCAAGTGAATGGTTGAGTTAAGGAAATTCAAAGGGTATTTGATCAGTTGGCACTCTGGTAAAGTAATTTTTTGTTTATCTTTGAAAGATAGTTTTTATCGTTGTTCTGTGCCGAGCAAGTTTGGCTTGTGTCGAGAAAAGTTGCTTATGATGAGAAAAGTTGCTTGTGCCGAGTAAAGTTGCTTGTGATGAGAAAAAAGTTACTTGATGCCGAGCACCATTGAAATTGCTGAGTGGAAACAGTGATGTTGGCTGACTTAGAGTAATTGGATTAATGATGAGATTTGAGATCCGTGGCCGAATTAGTTGATTTTATTGGGATATGTAATGTTAATTAAAGATTGATACACATCATTTAATGTATGGGTAACCGTAATTAATGCATGGTTTCAAGATTTAATTAGAGACTACTTTGGAAAATTAAATGTAATGCAAAGATGGAATAATCTATTAGATCTGACCTAACCTAAGATCTACGATCTTGTTTAACTGGCAAAAGATTTAGCTGACCTAGACAGAGAGGTATTTGATAACCTCAAGGGTTTATTCATTGTGTGTGTATGAATGTATGTGTATGCAAGAGGTTTGCATAGTTGATTTACTATTTGGCATGATCTACCAGAGAAGGCAAAAGACAGAGGCAAAGTGTTGCATATGTGATTGCTAGATGGATTTCCAAGTAGATCAGAAGATTTAAATGACAATGTAGGGTATCTAGTAAATTAACATCAGAGTTGTAATTGGATCTAAATTGTAAAGTAAGTTGTATGTACCAGATCACAATGACTGATTACTTTCTTACCATTATATTAGTTAAATCCTTTAACAAGGTTGACTTAAAAGTCATTTGTAAAAATCCTCTAACAAGGTGACATTCAGATTGGAATGTTCTAAGTCTTCTAACAAGGCCACTCTTGACAGGGTGATTAAAACCTTTAACCAGGTCACACCTAGCAGTGTGTTATTGTAACCTTTAATAGGTTTGGCTCCTCATAGGTCATCACTTATGAAGAGTGAAAACTTGGTAGCATGTTAGTGGTGGTTTTTCCCATATTGGGTTTCCATGTTAAATACTTGTGTCAACTTGTGTGAATGCTTATGGTTTTGTTTATTGTTATGTTAATACAAGCTAATTTCAATTGATAGTAAACTGCATGATTAAATTTGTTGATTTATGCTGCTACTGCCAAGTAGATCAGAAGTATAGAAAGCTTTTATTTGCTACATCTAGAGCTGAGGATAACTGATTCACCCCTCCCCTCTCAGTTATTCTAAATTCATTCTAACAATCCAATAGAGAGATTTCTTAGTTTCACATCCTTTGCTTGGGAGGAAATCCAATGTTGTTCAGTGCTTCCTAGTATGTAGAGTACTATGATACCAATTGTTAGAATGAATTTAGAATCAGAACAGATCTATCATGGACTGTGCTAGAACACTAATGATGGAGAAAAATGTTGCCTATATAGGGACATAGGCCTAGACTGACTTGAGAGACCAATAGAGAGATTTCTTAGTTTCACATCCCTTTCTTGGGAGGAAATCCAATGTTGTTTAGTGCTTCCTAGTAGGTAGAGTACTATGATAGTATATTGGTCATCTAAAAAGAATACCTCAAGACTGTAGAGCCTATGCTTGATTTGTTGATGAGGAGCACCAAGGGTGGTCTTAGAGATTCTCTCTGGGTCTTTGTACATAGGAGCTGATAGGTATACACTTGAAAACTTGGGATTACCTGGAGGATATTACAGATGTGGGGTCACACCCTATTACAAAGATTATTTTTCTCACCATCTGTTTCCTAGATTCATGAATCTGAGGGAGAGAGAATAATTGATTGAGGAGGGAGATGTACCTTAGAGATCTATAGGTGGACAAAGGAATCTAGATAGAGTACCAGAGAAGGGTCTAGCTTCTTCTAGAGAAGGTGGTACCTTAGATGCTAGTTCCATGAAGACACAGATAGCTACTCAGCAACGACATCATAGGGAGGAAGATAAACTTGATTCTATTGGAGTGGAGATAACCGTGACACAGGCCGATAAGGAGATGAGAGACAAACAGCTGAATCTTAGCCTTGATGAGGTAGTTAGGTAAGTTCTTTAGTGTAGGGCTTCACATGATGAGGAGAATGAGGGAGTCCCTAGAGAGAATACACCTTAGGATATGAGAAGAACATTGAGGGGACAGGTCTGAGCTTTATAGACCCCGCTTGCAGTAGTGCAGTCCTAGATCATAGAGTGAGATCCAGTGATTGTGGGACATGACAAGAGAGTCCAAGGAATGTAGAGTCAAGTGATATATTAGTCTAGTAGGGAGGCTTACTATGTAGAAACATATAGTGCAACAATTCCTGTGACATAGTAGGTGGCACCATATTCTCAGTACTTGGCATGATCTGAGGGAGCAGGCCCTCTACCTAAAGAAGATCCCCCTCTACTTCCACCTCATGACGGTGGTGAGGGAGGAAGCAAGAACCTGATTGTCACCTTCTTGTCTTATCCCCTTTCATATTTTCGGAGATCCATATGATTGTAGGTGATTTATTTGCATTAAGGATGCACATTTCTTTCTCAAGATTCTTTTTTAATATCTTGGAACATATATGAAAATAATATCTTTTTTCATAGATGATATACTCAACCCATGTTGTTTTGTGCACTATATATCATGTTGTGTTGTTACTGACTACTTGTGTGTAGATAGGTAACCTTAAGGAGATGAAATGCAGTTGATCACTTCAGAAAAGGATTCGAGGAAGCAATTGGTTAAAGGAAATAGATCAGTTCCAGAATTATTTTGTTGAGTGTTTTATTATAACCCTATTAGGAAATCCTAGGAATGAAAATACAACCTACGACATTGCATAGTGAAGTCACTAATTCTGGTAGTTTGTATTTTTGTCATTGGGTGTTTGGGACATCGGAGCCAATACAATCCTTAATGGTGCCAATGCAACCATAACAATATGAATATGAATCATATCAGATAAAATATGGGGGAAAAAGAAAGCATCTAGGTATAGGAACCAAGGTGACCTAAACATTGTCCCTAGTTGATTTTGAAAAGATACACTAGTACTGAGGCATTTAGAGCCAAGATAACCATGAGTGTGTCCTTACGTAAATAGGCAAAAATAACAGACAAGGAGATAGTCCCAACCTCACCTTAGTGGGAAAGTAAGTAGGATTGAGGGATTTGAGACTTATCCTAATGAATATGGAAGCTCTTGCCACATAGACCCTAATTACTTGGCACAAGGATCATAGGGACCACACCAAAAAGAAGAAATCAAAGAGAATATTATAAAATCATTGATAACAGAGAGTATTCAAGAAAAAGATAATCAAGCATTCAGACTATGTGAGTTTTTGGTGTGGGTGTTGATAAACACCGGTATGTTGATTTGTTTCTATTGTGGTTATTTTTAAGTGTTTTTGTCTGATGTATATTGAAAAAGACAAGTTTGTTCGAAAGAGAGTGTTGAGAAACACTGTTTGATTAAGGTGTTGAGAAATACCAGTATGTTAGTGGAAAACTATCTAGGTGGCTATAAGATCATGATAGAAAAGGAGGGTCAGGACAACTAATGGGGTATGTAGGTGTAGGAACCAGGATATAGCCCTTAGGACTCAAGAAGTCAATCGGTTCAAAACTTAAGATGTAACTTTTATGATTGGTGCAAGTTCAAGAGTCAAGTAACACATTGATAGATGAAGAATTAATTATGAGTGATGTTTGTTTACTAGGTTTTCACCACTCCAAATAATTTCTATTTTTTCTACCAAGGCGCCTATTTCCAGGATTTCACTAAGGCACTTTTCTTGATTTTTTATTTTTTTTTAAATTTTTTATCTTTTAATTTTTTATCTTTTCTTTCTCTCTTTTTTAATTTTTTTGATTGATGCATCAAGGTGTTCTAGGTTTTCACTAGGATGATCATTTTTCAGGACATTTTCCATTTTTTTAAAAAAAAATTCTTCTTTTTTTTTTTTTTGATATTTTTCAATATCATATATGTGTGTACATGTTGCTGACCAACAAGAATGCGTCAAGTATGAAACTTCTTCAGGTGAAGATCATTAATGGGGTCAGTGAAATTTTCACCTTAAGTAGTTGACAGTTCCTCTAGAACCAAATGTTGCAGTGATCACAAAGGGACCCCACTAGTTGGGTTCAAACTTCCCCTTTTGTTCATGATGTTGCTTATTTTTTTAGTTTCTTTAAGTACAAGGTCACTAACCTGAAATTCTCTGTGTCTTAGCTTTTTTTTGTAGCCTCGAGATATTATTTTTTGATAGACCCTTAGATGGTCAAATGCTTCTCTTCTATGTTCATCAAGTAATTCAAGCTCCTGGATTTTTGAAACATGATAGTCTTCATTAGTAATGAGTCCATGAAAATTAACTCAGAGTGATGGTATTTCTACTTCAATGTACAATACAACTTTTGCACCATATACCAAGGAAAATGGTGTTCCTCTGTAGCTGTGTGGATACTGGCTCGATAAGCCCATAAGGCTTGATTGAGTTGAAGATGATAGTATTTTCTAGACATACTGATTATTTTGTGTAGGATTTTTAATATATTCTTATTAGAGGCCTCATTGTGTATGTTCCCTTGAGGATATTAAATAAAAGAAAAGTGTTGAGTAATTTTGAACTTCTCACCTAAGTCATCCATATCCATTTTTTTCAACTGTCCTCCATTGTCTATGATGAAAGAGGAGGGTATCCCATACCTTCAGATGATATAGTTCAAGATGAACATGGAAACTTTCTTTCTAGATTCTTTAATGAGAGGGACTGCTACAACCCACATTGTAAAGTATTTAGTTGTAGTGATAATAAACTTGTGTCCTCCAGCAGAAGAGGGATATATTTTCCCTATTAGGTTGAAGGCCCATTGTTGGATTGGCTAGTGGGTGATAAATGGTAACAACTCTTGTGCAAGAGCATGAATGAGGTTACCATGGGTCTGGCACTTTTTGAAAGTTTTAGAAAACTAAATAGCATCCTTCTCTAGGGAAGGCCTATAGTATAAAATCCTTCTCTAATGACTTATATAGAAGAGGTTACCATGCATTTGGCACTTTTTGCAAACTTTAGCAAACTTATTTTCGCAACTAACGAAAGGCCATTCGAGTGAGACTTTCAAATACCTTCATAGAATTCCTTAAATGCATGGTCAAACTCATCACGTTCTAGACACCTAAAGACTGTACCATCAAGACCTCTTCTATACAAGTCATTAGCCATGATCAAGTAACATGATGCATTCCTCATAAGGTTTCTCTTTTCATGTTTAGATAAGTAATGAGGGATAATATGGTCATGGAAATAGGAGTAGATTTGGCTATAACGGGTAGGTTTAGTATCCAGGATTGAGATGATAATCTAGGATTCAAGAGATTTATATGCAGGGAAAGAGAGCTCTTCCACTAGGAATTCATAGAAAAACTAATGTTCCTCCAGTTGTAGCATTGAGGCTAATGTAGCCATAGTATCATCAACTCCATTTGTTTCCTAGGTAACTTACTGGAAGGTGATGAACATGAAATAATTCTTGAGGTTGTCAATCATCCATTTATATGGCATGAGTTTCAGATCTTTCATTTGATATTGATTATTTACTTGGTTAATTACTAGCTGAGAGTCACCATAGATGTGTACTTCTATAATCTTCCACTCAATGGCCATCTTTAATCCATTTACCAAAACTTCACACTCATTAGTGTTATTGGTGTAAGGGAACATAATTTTATATGCTTTAGGAATCTTATAACCTTGAGGTGTAATAAAAAGTACATCAGCACCAAACCCTTGTTGTGTTAAGGACCTTGTCAAAGAACATCTTCCATGTGTGCTATGTTAGATGTAAGATAGCTTCATCAGGAAATTATATAAGCTGAGGTTGGATATCTGTGATAGGGTCATCTACTAGGTAGTCAGAAATAACTTGTCCCTTGATGGCCTTCCTATCCACATATTCGATGTAAAAATCACTAAGGATCATGACCCATTTTTCTAGTCATCTAGTGAGAGTTGCTTTGTTGAATAAGTAGTTAAGAGGATTAATTTTAGAAATTATCTTGACAGAATGTTCCAGCATGTAGTGTCTGAGTTTTTGAGAAGAAAAAACCACATCTAGACAAGAATTTTCAACAATAGTGTAGTTATTCTCATATGAAACCATAGTTCTCTTTATGCAATATTTTTTTCTTTCTCTTCATGTTTCATCATGTTGTGCTAGCAAAGCTACCAGTGATATTTCTGTAGCTAAAATGTAGAGAAAGAGATGCTTTCCTGGTATTGGTGCCATTAATATGGGTGGATTGGCCAGATACTCCTTCATTAGGTGAATATTTTTCTCACACCCTTTGTCTCATTTGAATGTAACTCATTTATGTAGTGTCCTTGGGAACAATTGTGCCTTATCTACAAGTTGGGAGATAAAACACCTAATAGATTGGAGCCTACCTTGCAGAGTCCTTACTTGACTGATGTTGTGAGGTGGTTGCATTTCTGTTATTGCTACTGTCTTTTTGAGGTCAACCTGAATTCCTTTAGCTAAAATAATGTATTCGAGAAGTTTACTAGAAGTCACACTGAAAGTAAATTTTTTAAGGTTTAGACTAATCTTGAATTGTTCCATTCAGTCTAGAATATTTTCTAGATCAGTTAGGTGGGTAACTATTCTTTCTTATTTTTCCAAGGTGTCATCTACATAGTCCTCCATGTTCTTGTCCATTATATCATGAAATATAGTAGTAATATCTTGTTGGTATGTTTCTCCGGCATTATTGAGACTGAAAGGCATGAAATTCTAGCAGAAAGTGCCATAGGTGCATGTGAAATAAGTTTTCTCTTTGTCCTCAGGAGCTATCCTTTTCTGGTTGTAACCAAAAAATCCACCCATTTGGGAATATATCTCATAGATAGCTGTAAGATCCACAATCATGTGTATGTTTGGCAATGGTGGTGTAGGAGGACTTAGGGTTAAAGGCCCTTAGGAACATTTAATATTTGTTTAAGATGGTTTTCAAGGTGTTTTTTTAGTCACTCTTGTAATGACCAAGTACAAAATGGGTCAAATTGGTGAATAGATACCCTAGTTGCTTAGATTCATGTTTTTAAGTTAGTTTTGTGTTGAACAGGTAGTTGTAATCCTTTGGAGATCCAACCAAGGCATTAGGAACCATAGAAAGTGAAATTCTTTAAGATAAGTTGCTCGGCGTGTACTGGTGTTGCTTGACATGTACTGATGCTCAACATGTACTTATGTTTCTTGACATGTACTATTGTTTCTTGGCATATACTGATGCTCAGCATATACTGCTATTGCTTGACATGTATTGATGCTTGACATGTATTGTTGTTTCTTGTCATATACTATTGCTCAGCATATACTACTGTTGCTTAGCACATTCAGTTACAACAGTCCCAACAAAGTTGTTTTTGTCTTTAGTGGACAATTGAGTTAGTTATAACGATTCCTGAGAAGTCACTTTCATCTTAAATGATTTGTTAGGTTTGTTCTAATGATGGGAAGATTATTTAAAATCTCCAAAGCCTTAATTTCGAGGAGGTTGGAAGACTTGGATATTTTTGGTTTTCTACCTTCACTTAATGAGAAGTTGTAGACTATGTTTTTAATTAGTTTTGAGTATTGTTAATTAGCCAAGTGGATTCATCATGTGAGCTTGACCTTTTTTGTTATTTTTAATTGCTAATGATTGTTTAGAGAATTTGTGTGGAAGTAGTTTAGTCTTGTTTTCATTTTCCAAATTGGAATTTCCTATTCATGTTCCTATTCTGGGTTGTAAATAGTGAATTCTCCTTGAGGTTCTTGAGTCTATAATGAGAAAAATGTGCCTGTAGGGAATTTGAGCGGAGCCCCTATACATATTTTTATTTTTGGTTTTGGTAGGAGAAGTAACAGTCATGATTTTGGAATTCTTACCCTAGGCGAGCTTGGCAATAGTCTGGTTAGGGAAGAAAGAGAGAAAGAGAAACTACCCTTGTGCATTCTGCGAGCAAGGGGAAGATAAATTATTGATGGGAACTAGGTCTTGAGAAGGAGGTGGAAGTTCTTAGTGACTTACCTCAATATTAGGGTTGAGAGCACCCTAGGAGGTCTATGAGAGAGACCTTAGAGTAGAGTCAGTCTAACTCTATAGAGAAAGAACCCTGTCTCCCATCATATTGGTATCATAGCCTAAAATATTGGGCTTGTGTTGTTTGGGTGTTATCCTTAGAAGAGGCTATTGATTCATTAAAAATGGTGTCCAATGCTAAGATGGAAAAGGATGTAGAAGAGTAGAAAGAGGAGAATAGATTCTTGAAAGAATAGTTGGCTGAAGTGGCAACTAAGTTACAATAATTTCAGCTTAGGACTATTATAGTCAGTGAACTAATGAGAGAAGCTGGTAGAAAGGGAAAATTAGTTGTTAAGGAAGACATAATACAAGAGCTAGACCCCGTGCTTTCAAAAGATCCATTCTTGAAAGATTTAAAAGAAATGAGTGGTAAGTCCTTGGAAGGTGTGCCTCTTTTCAGTGGCAAGATGGAACTAGAAGTATTCATGGAGTGGATAGAAGGACTTTAGAATCACATTGATTGTGAAAATGTGACTGAATCTCAGAAGGATAGAATAGCCAAGACCAGATTGACAAGGACTGCTCTTACTTGGTGGAAGTTTTTCCAAGATGAAAGGACCAAAGAAGAGAAGAATCCTATAATGAGTTGGAAAGGTATGGTGACAAAAATGAGGGAAAATTATCTTCTTGATGATTATGAAGTGCAGTTGCACAAGAAAAGATAGAATCTGAGACAGAAAGACTTAGAAGTCAGTACCTATATAGAATATTTTCACAAGTTATGCTTAAGGTCACATATAATGGAAGAGGAGAGCCTAAAATTGGCTAGCTATCTAAATGGTCTCAAATGAAATATCCAAGAGGAAAATGGCCTCCTAAGCCCCAAGATAGTACATACGTGCTATCAGCTAGCTCTCAAGGTAGAAGAGAAGTTCAAAAAGAGACAAAATTAAAACAATTGGGGTAGAGGAAGAGACACTAGAATTCAAAGAGGAGTTTTTGGAGGAAGGAACTTTGAGGCTAGAAATTAGAGTGAGTCCAAACTCACTGAGAATCAAGGAGAATCTAGTAACACAAGAGGTGGTTATAATAGAGGAAGAGGTTCAAATAACAGTTCAAGAGGAAAAACTAATAACCAGGGAAGAGGATCTTATTTCTCTTTAATGAAGTGCTATAACAATAAATAGTTTGGGCATCCTTCCTATAGGTGTCTTGACAAGGTTTCTACATCAAAAGGAGAAGAGAAAATAATCAATTATATGAAAGAAGAGTATTCTAGAAGAAAGACATCAGAAGTCACCCTAGACTTTTGAGATAGGGGAGAATTTGATGATTCACAAAGAAATCCTCAAAGAGCCCATCAAAGAAGAGAAAAGTATAATAAGATATCTATTTAGAGTCAAATACAAGGTACTAGGTAAGGTTTGTAAAGTTATCATAGATTCTGGTTCTACTAATAGCATAGTTTCTATGGAAGCTATTAAAAAATTAAAGTTGAAGAAGATTCCTCATGCTAACTTTTACAGAGTTACTTGGTTGAAAAAAGAGCAACATGTATTAGTTAATGAGAAATATTGGGTGGAATTTTCCATAGTGAGGTACAAGGACTGAGTTTTGTGTGATTTCCTACCATTGAAGGCTTTTCATCTATTGTTGGGTAGACCTTGGCAATTTGACAGAGCTGTAGTGCATGATGGAGATAAGAACTCCTATTCCTTTAAGAAAGATGGAGTGACTTTCAAGATATAGTTAATCTTGGAAGAAGGAGAAGTGAAGAAAGGTGATCCTAACATACTATTTTTAGGTGAAAAATAATTCATGAAGACACTATAAGAAGAAGATGGAGTGGGTTTTACTTTGGTTCTAAAGCCAAAGGATGAAAAGAGAAACAAGAAGGAAGAGTTATCTTTAGAAATAAAAGAGTTGTTAACTCAATACCAAGCCATAGTTAGTGATGGTCAACCATATAACCTACCACCTAAGAGGTCTATTAGTCATCACATTGACTTCATCCCAGGAGCCTCACATCCAAACAAAGCTTCTTATAAAATGACCCCGCAATAGAATGCAAAAATTGCTAACCAAATTCAATAGCTACTAGATCAATAGTTGATTAGAAAGAGCATAAGTCCATGGGTTGTTTCCATGGTCCTAGCCCCAAAGAAGGTTGGTACTTGGAGGTTGTGTACATATTCTATGGTCATAAATAGGATTACTCTCTGGTATAGGTTCCCAATCCCTAGTATAGAGTATTTAATGGATTGTTTAGGGGGAGCTAAGTATTTCTCCAAAATAGATCTTAAGAGTGGGTATCATCAGATAATAATTAAAGGTGGAGATGAGTGGAAAATTTCTTTTAAGACTACAGAGGGACTCTATGAGTGGCTTGTTATGCCTTCTGGGTTAGCCAATGCCCCAAGCACATTTATGATATTAATGAATGAAGTGTTGAAGGAATTAATCGGAAAATGGGTTGTTGTGTACTTAGATGAAATTTTAGTTTTCAAAAAAACCAAAGAGGATCATATTAGACATCTGCAAATGGTAATGCAAATATTGCATGAGGATAAGTTGACAATCAACTTAGAGAAGAGTGAGTTCGTGAAGAAAGAGTTAGTATAATTGGGTTTTTTTTTTAATCTGAGATAGTAATTTGAAGATGGATATAAGTAAGGTGGAAGAAATATTGAATTTTCCTACACCTAATTCATCCACAATAGTAAGAAGCTTCCATGGATTAGCATAGTTCTACAGGAAGTTTATCAGATAGTTTAGTGAAATCAGCGCACCTATTTTAGATACCATAAAAGGAGGTATGAAAGCCAAGTTCCAATGGAATGAGCAGGTTGATAAGGTATTTTATAATTTGAAGAGAAGAATAGAAACCTGACCTATAGTGACACCTAGTTTTTAAAATTTGTTAATTGTGGAATGTGATGCCAGTAATGTCTCCATAGGTGCAAGTTTGAGTTGAGAGGGAAAACCACTAGCTTTTCAAAGTGAAAAACTCAGTGATGCAAAGAATAATTACTCATCATATGATTTATAATTATATGAATTGGTACAAGAACTAACAAAGTGGAGAGATTATGTCCTTCCTAAATAATTGGTATTCTTTACTGATAATCAGGCTTTAATTTTTTTGAATTCACAGGATAAACTAATCCATAAGCATATGAAATAGGTGGAGTATATCCAATCATATACCTTCACCATCAAATACAAAAAAGGAGTTTAGAATAAGGTGGTAGATACATTGAGTATAATATTTCTCACAACACAAGAGATTTAGTTAAGAAGCATTGGCATAGACAACTTCAAGGATCTGTATCCAACGGATGAGGATTTTTCAGCAGCCTACAAGGTATGTCAAGATTTTCAAAACCACTTTCGTAGTGAGTATTATGATTTCATCCTACAAGAAGGTATTTTTTTAAGGGAGGACAAATATGTGTACTAAGAGGTTCAATGAGGGAGAATTTAGTGCAATACAAACATAATGACTCATTAAGTGGACATTTTAGGGTGCATCAGACTTTAAAGTTGGTACAAAGGTACTATTATTGGCCAAGAATAAGTAGGGATTTCCATAAGTATGTAGAGACTTGTATAGTATGTCAAAAGGCTAAAGGGAATTCATCCAATGAAGGATTGTATAAACCCCTTTACAATCCAAAATAGAGCTTGGGAGTGCCTCAGTATGAATTTTGTGGTTGGACTTCCTACGACCAAGTAGGGATGGACAATATTTTTGTGATTGTGGATAGGTTTAACAAGATGTCTTACTTTGTGCCATGAAAAACTACCCATGATGCATGTTATATACAAAATATCTTCTTTAAATAAGCATTAAGGATACATGGATTACCCTTAAGTATTGTATCAGAGAGGGACTCTAAGTTTATGAGTCATTTTTTGAAAACCTTTTGGCAAAATCTTGGGAAAAATATTTCCTTTAGCTCAACATATCATCCACGGACCGATAGTCAGACTAAGGTGGTGAAAAATAGCTTAGGAAATATTTTGAGATGCCTCACAAAACAATATGGACAATCATGGGATCAATTAATTTCTCAGGAAAAATTTGCCTATAATGATACAATCAATAGATCCACTAGAAAGATCCCTTTTGAAGTAGTGTATGGGATTCATACCAGGGGTATATGTGAACTCATGGATCTTGGAAACAATCTAGAGAAGAGTGGTTATGATGAGGATTTTTCTCAATGCATGAAAGAATTCCATGATACTATGAAGAAGACATTAGTGGAGAGTATAACTCACACCAAGCAAAAGGTAAATGAAAGGAAAGTTGGATATTTGGCCATGGTAAACCTAAACAAAGCAAGACTATAAAAGGTGTCCTCACTAAGCTTCAGATGAGGAAGATAGGTGCTTGTAAAATTTTGGAAAAGTATGTCTCTAATGCTTATAAATTTTATATTCCAACTGATATAGGGTTATCTCCATTTTTAATGTGGCAGATCTTGTGTCCTATAACGGACCAGTTCCAGAAGGAGATCCTGATCTTTTGGCAGATACAAAGGATGTCAAGACACTGAAACTTCGAATTACTCCAAAGCTGAAGGAAGAGCATATTCTAAATTCAAGAGTTGCTAAGTAGACTAGAACCAAGACCTACATGGAACATCTAGTAAAATGGAAAGGACAAGATGATTCAAAGGCTACATGGGTGCAAGACATAGAGTTTAAGAAGTTAGGCATCGACCCTGACTTAATCCAATCAACTTGAAGTTGATTTCTCTTATTTGGGTGAGTATGGTGTAGGATCACTTAGGGTTAAGGGCCATTAGGAATATTTTGGATTTTTTTAAGTTGGTTTGTAAGGTGTTTGTTCATTCACTCTTGTAATGACCGTGTGAAAAATGGGTCAAATTGGTGAATAGAAACCCTAGTTTCTGAGATGCATTTTTTTTTTTAAGTTAGCTGTGTGTTGAATTGGTATTTGTAAGCCTCTAGAGATCCAACCAAGGCATTAGGAAGCTTAAAAACTGAAAATACTTTAAGATAAGTTGCTCGACATGTACTCCTATTGCTTAGCATACTGAGGCTCAATATGTAGTGTTATTGCTTGACATGTAATAATGCTTGGCATGTACTATTGTTTCTCAGCATATATTAATGCTTGGCATATACTGTTGTTGCTCAACATATATTACTATTTCTTGGCACATTTAGTTGAAATGATCCTGACACAATTGCTTTTGTCTTTAGTGGACAGTTGGGTCAGTTTTAACAGTTCCTGAGAAGTCACTTTCATATTGAATGGACCATTAGGTAAATTCTAATGATTGAAAGATTATTTAAGATCTCCCAAGCCTTCATTTTGAGGAGGTTGAAAGATTTGGACGTTTCTGGTTTTTTTCCTTCAGTTAATGAGAAGTTTCAAACTGTGTTTTTAATCAGTTTTGAGTATTGTTGATTAACCGAGTGGATTCATGGTGTGAAATTGATCTTTTATGTTGTTTTTAGTTGCTAATTATTGTTTAGAGAATTTGTGTGGAAGTATTTTAGTCTTGTTTTAATTTTAGAAATTAGAAGTTCTTGTTCCAGTTCTAGGTTATAAATAGTGAATGGCTCCTTGAGGTTCTTGAATCCATGGTGAGAAAAATGTGCCTGGAGGGAATTTGAGAGGATCCTCTATACATAGTTTTCATTTTGGTTTTGTTAGGAGAAGTAACAGTCATGATTTTGGAAATCTTACCCTAGGCGAGCTTGGCAATAGTTTGGGTATGGAAGAAAGCGAGAAAGAGAAACTACTGTTGTGGGTTCTGCAAGCAAGGGGAAGATAATTTATTTATAGGAACTGGGTCTTGAATAGGATGTGGAATTTCTTAGTGACTTACCTCAAGATTAGGGTTGAGAGTACCCTAGGAGGTCTATGAGAGAGACCTTAGATTAGATTTAGGCTGAATTTGTAGAGAAAAAATCTCATCTCCCATCAAACAGAAAGTCATCCTTGGCACAAGCTTTGTTCAAATCTATGAACTCCATGCATACCCAAATTGATTTATCATGTTTAGTTATAGGAACAATGTTAGAGATTCAATTGGCATATGTTAGGGCATGAATGAATTCATATTTTAGTAGTTTTTTTAATTCTTCTTTGACTAACAGTGACACATAAGGATGCATATTTCAAAGCTTTTGTTTGACTGGTTTAACTCCTAGAGAAATTGATAGGTGATGCATGATCAAATCTGTATCAAGTCCAGGCATGTCTTAATAGGACCAAGAAAATTTCATTTGATTTTTTATGAAGAACTAGATGAATTCTTGTTTCTCTTGTTCAGATAGAGATTGTGCTAGGTAGATCAACTTGGGTGCTTCTGTTGTTCTCAGATTAACTGATTTTGTTAGTATATCAATACTAAGGATCATTCTTGAAAGTGATTCGGAAGGAGATCAAGTTTCCCATCCTCTGATGTGTCAGAGAGGATTTCATCATTGGATGCACCATTTTGGTAACTATTTTTGGTTCTGATGCTGTTGCAAAGTGGTTTTCACCATTAGACCTCTTTTTATTTTTCATTTTTAGGCTGAGAAACTTGATGTCCTCATCTGTCATGTTCACACTCATTGTACTAGTGGAAAAGGTGAAGGGCTCAATGGAATTTAAGTGGCAAGCCAAGGTGTAGTCCTTAGGTGCATAAATTAGGTTCAAAGGTTCATTTGGGTTCCATTCAATGAGCTTAGGGTAAATGAGACTTAAAAATTCAACAGGTTCCAAGGATAACACAGAGTTATCAAGATCAAGGTTTTGAATAGGTAAGAGAAGATCTATTAATCCTTAAGTTTTGTTGATGGTTAGTGACCTACACTTAGTCATTTACTTAGGCAGTTTTAGTTGGTTATCACTATGGCCAAGCTAAAACTATTCAAGGTCGAGTAACATTTCCGAGAAGGAATAAAAGTTGCCAAGTTACATCATGTTGAGCTAACTAGAATACTTAAGTGCCGAGCGATAGAAATGTTAAGTGCTGAGAAGAACAATTTTTGCATACATGTCAGGATTGATTCAAACTTTGAGGTAAAATGTTTAGACCGAATTGTATGAGCTTTGGGCCAACATATGCAAGCATTTAATATTTATCTACAGAGTTATTTATGCATTTAATTGTTTTATCCTATGCATGGCATGGAGCCAATCAGGAAATTAGAATGCATTGGAGGCATAAATATTAGATCCTAATCGTTGATCTAGATCTTTCCTATAGATCCATTAAGACATATAAGACTTCTTATAACCCTATTCTTAGTAAGAGAGAGATATACAGAGAGAGAAGGGTTGTGTGTTCATGAGAGATGAATAGTGAGTTATATTGAGAAGAAGCCTAGATCAAGTAGAATGACAGAGAAATGAATAGCAGAGTAAAGGCATATCAGATTGTGAGATCATAGAAGGTATTGGAAAGAGAAGATCCATCATTAGCATCTGAGTGGATACTGAAGGATCAGTACTTGAAACATTCTAATAGGTGTATTAGGTGAAATCTCTTAACAGATTGGTTCTAACAGACCTACTTTAAATCTCTTAGCTGAGTGCTTACTTTACTGTAAGTTGAAATCCTTTCAAAAGTTAGATTGTAATGATCTTTAGTTCTTAACTGAATAGACCTTTAACCAGGTAGATTGCATTTTTTAATCAAACTCTTGTAGCCCTAACAGGAACACTTTATTTCTGTAGTAGTGAAGATTTTGTTGGTGTCATCCCCACCCCAATTTTACCTATCTAGGTTTATGGGTTACCAAAATTCTGTGTTATGGGTTATACATTTCATGTTGTGGATGCTATCTGATGTTAGGATAAATTCATATATGTATGAATGTGGATCAATTTGCTTTAAGTGATTAGGTTTTAAGATCTTATTCACCCCCCCCTCTTAGTATCTTTCTTTCGCAATATTTTACTTCCACCAATTGGTATCAGAGCATAGTTCTCCTATCAAAGCTTTTAATCAACTTGTGAGTACAGATCTTGAGATGAAGGTTTACAATTTGGGTAAAGTCATTGAGAATCAGAAGATTGAGATTTAGCTAGAATTACATCAGCTTGAGATAGGAAGACAAGAACTAAAGAAATCATTGATAGCTAGGAGACATTTGGAAAAACAAATGAATGATACTCATTATAAAGAAGATGACACTGCAAATCTATTTCACAATGGAGATTCTACTGAAAGCGATGCAGGAATTGTAGATCTATTGGAAAAGAACAATATACTGTGTGAAGAAGTCGGGAAATTGAAAAGAGAATAAGAAATGTAAACAGTAAGACTATGTGAAGTAGTGGAACAAAAGAAGAAATCTAAAGATGACAAAGCAATGGAAGAAGAAGATAAATGAGTGATAACTATTAGACTTGATGAAAGGAAACATGATGTGCAAATGATGACAATTAATTAGGTTGACATGGAAAATCAACCACTACTTGAAAATCAGGAGATTAGTAGGAAAGATATGGAAATGATGAATCTAAGATCTGAGAACAATCAATTGAAAGATGATTTGAGATCTGAGAAGGAACTGAATGAAAGGTTGAATAAACCTAATAAAGCTTTGACTCACTTTGAAAATTTGATGGAAGAATCAAGAAGACCAAATGATTCTTTCGGATTAGGTCACACTGAACCAATGACATTTACTGAGAAAAGAGAATCATCTAAGAATGGTGAAAGAATGAATGCAAAGATAAAGAACAACAAACTTGTTTGCCACAGCCATGGAAAACTAGGTCATACAACAAACATTTCCCAAAGCAAGAAAGGTAAGTCCAATCCTAAACCTAAGTTCAATGGTTACTATTTTAATTGCAAGATGTTTGGACATAAAGTACATAAATGTTGGGCTAAAGAAAGTGATGCACCTCCCAAACCAAGATTCAATGGTTATTATTACAAGTGTCAGAAATATGGTCATAAAGCACAAGATTATAGATCCAATACTAGACAGAAATGGGCATCTAAGACACACACAAAAGCACCTAGGAAAGGCAACACTTACAATTGAGATTATAACACAAGGTAGAGTTGTCATTACTATGAAGAATATGGACATGCACCTGAAGATTGCTTAAAGACACATTTTAGAGAAAAATCTAAGAGTGGAATGAATGGAAGCCTAGTTTTCTTTAGTTGTTTGAAGATTGGTCACACTAAGAGAGGGTGTAGGACAAGAGTACCTGCTCCTACTATTGAGGATATAAGAGTACAGATGAACTAGACATGGGTAAGGAAAATAGAGCCGAGTAGTAGTGAAACTACTAAAGCTGAGGTCACGCAATCCAATGGATTAGGTGATCACACCATCTCTAACTAAGCAATAGAGGTATGTAAGGAACTGCATTTGAATTTCAAATCTTACATTAGTTCCTTATGTAAATGTGCCAAAGTCAATATTTTCATATGTTGAGATGCACCAGGACATGTTTGTGAAATTTTTTGAGAAGAGTTAACTGCACTATAGGTGCCAAGTTGGTTGGCCGAGTAAGTTTTGTGATGACTTAGTATGGTAAGCTGAGCAGTATGCAAGTTGCGTTATTCAGCCAATGACAGCTGGTTTGCACTAACCTAATGGGTAGAAAATTTATTGCTTACCTACCTTGACCTTTCAAGTCTATATAAGGATGAACAATTTATTCTTCATTTTTACCTTGTGATTTTCAGTAATCACAGAGTGATTGAAGAAGTTGCAGAATTGATCTTAGCAAAGTTTGTATAGAAAATCTTGCTAGCATGTCATTGGCAACCCTAAGGTGAATAGTGCAAAGTGATACTTTCCGAGGTACCCTGTTCTTCATTTTCAAACCCTAATTTTAGAGATTATGGTTGTAAGTTCTTCCGCATGAGTCAAAGGTATGGAGGAGGAGCTGAAGCAAATTAAGCTAGTGAGAAGTGATGCATGTGCACCTGCTAACTTTTGAGCCATTCCTGAAAGCACGATTTTAGGTGATCTCAACAGAGCCCTCTCATCTATTCCACCAAAGGTAATTATGATCCATGATGTTAGATCTTGTTACATGGCTAAGATTGGTGAAGTAGGTGATACTAAATTGAGGAAATCCTACAACAAGTTGTGCGATAATGGAGTTCTGAAGGAAGAATTCAAGCATTTAGCTGACAAAGGGTTAACTCATGCCCTAGATTTTTTGCCAGACTTCAAGGATAAATGCATCAAGATTTTTCTAATCTAAGTTCATAATATGCATATTTGGCTAGACAATGGACCAGTTAGGATCACTAAACACATTATTCATTGAGTAACTGGATATCCCATTATTAGCGGAAAACAAACAATGAGAGATCAAAGTAAAGAAGAAATAGTAGCTAACACAAGAGCTCTCTAGAATAATAGAGGTATGACTATCTCTATAATTGAATATTTAGAACTTGACTTAGGAGTGAGAGTGATTGCACATAAGTTCTATCAGTAAAACTGACTGGATAGTGTTCCCTGCACAGTTGTGGACCAAGCATGGAAGATAGTTAAGAAGAATCACACCTATGACCTTGTTGATCTGTAGTTGATACAACTAGCCAAGAACCTACTATCAATTAGAAAAGCTAAGATCTCATCATGTAAGTTTGGTTCTTTACTAGTTTGCATATTCTTCTATGTACATAATTCATTTACTACACTAGAAAATATTGTTTGGAAGAAGGATAGACCTATTACTGTGCAGATGAGTGAATGTATTTAGAAATTAGGCAATAATTTCAATAGTAATATGGGAAACTCGTTTGTGGAATTCAAAAAGAGAATGAGGTTGAGATCTAGAATTCCTAGTTCACTTGTGGAAAAGCACTATGAGGAGATATGTTTTCTATTCAACATAGATTACACTTACATTCAGGATGTGACACCTAGGGTATCATGGTTGGAGCCATTTCCCTATGAAGTTAACATTGATGAAACATCAACAGCTATCACAACACTCCTAGTAGAGGAGATTGATACAAAAGTAAAGAAATTTGGATATTATGAGGAAGCTAAGGAAAAGATATCTATGAATCTAAAAGCAAGAACCATGGAGAGAAAGAAGAAAAAGATTGTGAAGAATATGAAGAAAATGGTTGGATTGCTGAGTGATGAGGAGCCAGAGGATGCACCTCTAGGCATATCTACTGGACAAGGAGAATATATATCTGAAGAATAAGAAGAAATAATAAGTGAATCTGAGGAAGAGATTTTTGTTAAAGAAATAAGAAAGAAACTAGCAGTAGCCAAGGTAACTAAGCCGAGCCAATCAAAACCTCCAATCATCCAAGGACAAGGGCATCTAATGCCACATCTCCAGTAGTGCAAACAAAAGTATATGAAAAGAAGGTTGGAGAGAGTAGTTTTGGATGAAAGACTAAATTTGGAATAAAGGCTATGCCAAGCCTACAAGTAAAGATACCAAGAAGGAAAGTGCATTTTGATCCAAAAAGTGATGAAGAAAAGACTAAAACTAATGAACCCAACAACATACAAACAAAATCATTCAAAAGACCCACTGATATTAATGAGGTATGTGAGAATTTGAGGAATTCGGCAGGGTTATCTAGCTTTAAGTTTATCAAGTATGAGAAATGGAAGGTAGAGGATAAGCATAAAGTTCAAGAATCTCTACTAGATATGATGAGCAATTTCAAGTTAACTCCTATACATATAGGAAACAATGTGCCAATTGAATTATATGAGTTTCTATCTAGCAAATGGGAATTTTCACTTACTAATGAGAGATAGATTAGAGAAGGTACATTAACTAAGGTTAGCCCTGAGCTGACTAAGAAACAAAGAGATAAATTCATTGAGGAATACAAGCATAAATTTCAACCTAAACTCAAAGGATATGTTGTTTTGAAAAATGATATTGAAAGTATAGTACAACAAAGTACAAGGATATGGAAGGAAATATCTGGATTGATAGCTCTACAAACGGAGAAAACTGATGAAGGGACATCTGGTCAGAAGGATAAAGAAGTGGAAACCACCCCTGCACCACTGAAAAAAAAGAAGAACAAATTACTACTGAGCCTTACAAGACTAGAGAAGAACCAAAAGAACAAATAGATATAGTAAACACTGTTGATTTGACAGCAGACAGTGTAATTGACATCATAATTGATGACTCTAGTAATTTGGATGCTCAAGGTCAGGATGAGTTGAGAGATACAAGTAGAGAATCACCTATTAGGCAAGAGAGGCTAAAGGAGAGAAGAGTATAGAGAAACCTGAAGATAGAGTTGAACAATAGGAAGTAGAGAAGGAGAATATAGATGAACAAGAGGTAAATATACAAAATTCACCTATTCTAGAGGTTGTGAAAATAGTTTTAGATAGTGGAGAGGAGATGAGGGATACTAACAATGAGCCTAAGGAATAAGAGGTAGTGAAAGTGTTGGTTGATTTACCACACTCTTCATCATCCACTCCCACTAGACCTAAAATAGGAGGTATGCCTAATTGACAGGCAATTTTGACTGAATTGAAAGATGCAATGGTGACTACTACTGATACAGGAAAAGGTATTGTAGAAACAAAGCCGAGCAGTAGCTCACATGAATTTAAGAGGAGGAAAGTTATGAGGAAGAAGTCTCTGATTCTTGATGTCACATTAGATGAAGTGATTGTGATTCCACCATGGGATCCCAATGTTTTATCTTATGAAAAAATTGAGACTCTTCAAGAATTACTCAAGAGGAAGAAAAGGTAGGAAGAAATGAAAAGAGAGTAGAAGCAAAAGAAGGTGTTACATGACATAAAAGATATATTTGTAAAAGATTTTCACATGGAAGATGAAAATCCTCAAGCTCTTAGTCTTGAACAGTTAGTTCATATTGTGCAAAAAGTAAATGATGACAACATTGAAGATAATGAGAAGTTATTGCAGTGGTCTGAGAGGAAATTTGTAAAAAAAGTACTCGAAAAAATCTTAGGAGAGATTGCGACAAAGCAGGTCGAACTTTCTTCTCTTGTAGAAATTTTGGAGGAAGTTGCTACTAATGTTTATTCTTTGTATAAGAATTTATGTGATGTTGAATTATTCACAAAGGATAATCTAAAGGATATAGAGAAATTTCAATTAGACTTGAAGTCAACTAGGAGTTCACTAAGTATGGATGCTAGCACTAGCTCTTTACATTTTAACAGATTGACTAATGCACAAAGGAGAATAGCCAAGCTCATGGTTGAAGATGGTCAGATAAGGGCCAAATTGATTACTATTCAGACCAACCTAATACCTCATCTAGAGGTAATTCAAAGAGAACTTTCAGCTGCAAAAGAATTCGTTAAGAGAAATGCAGATCTCTCTACTGTAGAAAGTTTAGTAAGTCTAGCTGCTGAGCTAGAAGTCAAATTAGAGGTTATGAAGTTTGTTAAGGACAGTTGGGACACTGCATTTGTGTCCACCTTACAACTTCATAAATAGTTTTTGGATAAGTACAACTTAACCCCACCTGTAATCAGTGACAAAATCAAGGGGGAATCTAACAAGGATACAGCGTAAGAGGAGCAGTACAGATATAATTGTAAATATTGTTTTTTGAAGGCATGTATACTATGTAACCTTTTGTATATAGTATGGAGTACATTCCTACGGGGAGTATATTGTGTACTTATGCAACATTTTGGATGGAATGAATCGAAATGATAAGTGTTTTTTTGCCACTAATATCAAACGGGGAGATTGTTAATCCCTAAGTTTTATTGATGATTAGTGACCTACACTTAGTTATTTACTTAGGAATTTTTAGTTGGTTATCACTGTGGATAAGCTAAAAATATTCAAGGTGGAGAAGGAATACAGGTTGCTGAGTTACATCATGCTGAGCTGAGTAGAATACTTAAGTGTCAAGTGACAGAGATGTTAAGTGCCGAGCATAACAATTTTTGCATACATGTCAGGATTGATTCAAACTTTGAGGTAAAATGTTTAGGCTGACTTGTATGAGCTTTGGGATGACATATGCAGGAATTTAATATTTATCTATAGAGTTATTCATGCATTTAATTGTTTTATCCTATGCATGGCATGGAGCCAATCAAGAAATTAGAATGCATTGGAGGCATAAATATTAGATCTTGATCGTTGATCTAGATCTCGCCTACAAATCCGTAAAGACTTATAAGATTGCTTCTAACCCTATTATTAGTAAGAGAGAGATATATAGAGAGAGAAGGGTTGTGTGTTCATGAGAGATGAATAGTGATTTATTTTGAGAAGGAGCCTAGATCAAGCAGAATGAAAGATCAGTGAATAGTAGAGTAAAGACATATCAGATTGTGAGATCACAGAAGGTATTGGAAAGAGAAGATCTGTCATTAGCATCTGAGTGCATAATGAAGGATCACTACTTGAAACATTGTAATAGGTGTATGAAGTGAAATCTCTTAATAGAGTGGTTCTAACAGACTTACTTTAAATCTCTTAGTTGAGTGATTAGTTTACTGTAAGTTGAAATCCTTTCACAAGGTAGATTGTAATGATCTTTAGTTCTTAACCAAACAGACCTTTAACCAGGTAGATAGCATTTTTTAATCAAACTCTTATAGCCCAAATAGGCACACTTTATTGTTGCAGTAGTGAAGATTTTGTGGGTGTCGTCCCCACCCCAGTTTTACCTATTTGGGTTTCTGGGTTACCAAAATTCTGTGTTACGGGTTATACATTTCATGTTGTCGATGCCATCTGATGTTAGGATAAATTCATATATGTATGAATGTGGATCAATTTTCTTTAAGTGATTAAGTTTTAAGATCTAATTCACCCCCTCAGTATCTCTCTTTCCCAATATTGTACTTCCAACAAGATCTACCATAATTTATTCTAACTATACTATGGGAATCACTATTGGTATTATGCAACTTTGACTTGAATGACTTAGAATTAGTGTTATGAATTCCTTCATGAGTAGCCAACCATTCTAGAAGAGTACTTAGTAGCATAATTTCAATTCTTGAAGACAAGAGGCATGAATGAGGGTTCATGCCAATATCCATGAGGCTCCAAGTTTTTGATTAAGGTAACAACAGTTTTTGAAGGGACCCCAAAACCCTATAACATACATAAGAAAAGATAAGCATAGAAGACCCCAACAACAATATTCTATCACTGTTATCCAAAATCTAATCATGCAACAAAATAGGCACTAAAAGAGAAATTTACATGTACATGTTACCCAGTTAACACTATCTTACAGGTTTGGATGATTTGTATTCACTTACTACATTTATTATCATATTTTCATTTTATGTACTCTAAGTATTGATCAAATTATTATACATTCAAAATTCATCATCGATCATTACATTGTGCATTCATAAGAATGTATTACAAATTTCCTTTGATTCATATTTCATGTTTCAATAAACATAGTACATTGCAAATGAAAGTAAAAAAAATTGAGGTATGGAATAATGGTCCCATGCATTTCCTTGTGTATATATCTTGTGTCTGCTGGTAGTTTTGTCAGGTCTTTATTTGCATCTAAGTCACTCCCGAGTCTCCATCAGCATTCAGGTCCTTAGGGAAAATATCTACATGAAAGGGGAAAAAAGGAACAATGGTTAGATCCTCATGGATCTAAGAATGCAAGGGAAAAAATTACATACATCAGCTATCTACTTATATCTGCATATCAATCTAGAATAATAAATGAACAAGAAAAAATAAATTAGCACTCACTATAAGATAGTGTTAAAGGGACGGGTTTTGAAACATGAAACCTTTCACTTCTAAAGTCTATTGTAATGTATGTTTTCAATTTTGAACAGGTCAGATATCTGATTGAAAGGAACTTATTATTTTCATTGAAGAAATCTTTCTCATGTTTAGTTCAACTTGTTAGTTCATCAAATCACACAAATCAACCAGTATTCATGACTGAATGTATTCTTGCATTCACTCACAAACACTAATTGGTGCATGTCATTTGATGACCCAATAAATTGAATGTTATTGTGTGTGCAAATGAACAAGCATGCATGACTGAATGCAGGAAACAAAATAAAATAGTCTAGTGGATGTCATGAGCCCGTGCTTGAACTTCATTTTTGTTTTTATGCAGAGGAATGATTATTAGCTGAAAAGGGTTACTGTTCACACACTGGAAGATCACATTTGAAGACACATGAAGAAATCAAAGAGACTACATGAAAATACTTGAACAGAATATGTGATTTCACTGTCATGCAAATGTTCTAAACTTTGAAAGATGTTGTTACAGTAAGTACTTCTTTACATTCAGCTGACAGTTATACATTGATTGAAGTTCACTTAGAAAGTCTAAGCTGCAATGTCATATACAGAGATTATGCATAATGAAAGAATGCTAACAGAATCTAAGCATAAAGCAAAGAATGTGAGAATTGCAAAAATGAACAGAGATTAGCAATTCCAAATCAACATGAAATAAAGTGTTACAAGACATTCATAAGCTGCGTTTGAAATGATTATTCTTGAACATGATATAATGCTACAACTGAAGAGTGTGTTCAAGTTGCCTATTAAGACAATCTTCTTTAAAAGGTCTACATCTCATATAGATGTTTTGCACATAATTAATGACAGAATAGAGCATGTTTTAAAATGCAAACTATCTTTTCTTACAAAGTATAGTATTATATGTTAGGCATATGATGCTCTATAAATGGGGATGACTGACAAATTAATGTGTTTTAAACATATGATTACAGTCAGTTTTTGTCTAGCACTGGAAAATCACGATGATAAAACATCATTCAGCATAAAATTTTGTTATACCTTGCTACATATGGGTGACCAACAACAGTAATGAATGATATGTTCACACAGAAATGACAGAGAGTTTTTTTATGCAGAGTGTACATCTCAGATTGAGGTTTTGAACAAAAGGATATACATTCATGTTAATGATACTGAGAAAGCATCCATGATAATCATTGTTTATAGATTAGGGTTTCTATTTAGAATCCATGGGAGTCACGAGCCCATGCTCGAACCCCATGGGTTTTTTCTGATTATAATGTTCCAAGATGTAAATGACATGATCCAAACTGTATATGATGCCCTAAAAATGCTCTAGAATATTCACTAATGTAATCTGTTTGTGTTTTTTTAAAGACAGCAAGATATCATCTCTCGGAAACATGCTTATGTTTTCCATATTTTATGGCATTTATCATACAACAGTAAAGATGTTTTATTTTAAAACATTAAGACAGTGTAAAGATTACAAATGTAGCTATAGTCAAAATCAAACAGAATATGACAACATTCATCAAACAGTAGATAAAGATGATGAAAATGCAGAGAATTTCATTAAATGAACAAAGAAATGACAGAGAGATCAACTTATCTGTAGATGCATGGTGTTTTCCTCATAAACTTAAAGTGTAACTATAGTAACTCACATGAAAAATGTAAAGCTTATGACTGAAAGATGTCATAAAGCTCAAAATTTTGTACACACTACATCTTTCAATCATAAGCCTACATATTTAATGCTGAAGAAAATCCATATGGTAGTTGTTGTCAAAAAAGAAGAATGCAGTGGTGGTGACTCCATGTCACACAAACAACTGGGGATAAGTCTAAAGCTGTGGCAGAGGATATCCCTAGTTCATAGTCAAAGAGTTCATGGACTTGACACCTCGGCCACAGTTCCAAACCACTCCAAGGTGGCCATGGTCTTACTTACTAATGCAGTGGTGGTACCAACAGACAGACAAGAACTCCCCAAACCGTCAGATAGGCTGCAGATTCAAAACCCATGATGGGGATAAGTTAAAGTAAACTACAAGTCATTGTTTAGTGCCATATTTCATGGCATAACATCTGTAGAATCCCAACATCAAAGCAAATGATAGATGCAAACTCACAGTCGGGGCTCGAGTTTGAGCAAGTTTGAAAGCCGCGGCCTTCAATGTAGAGTGAAACTCTAGTTGCATTGACTGAGTTTTCTTGCATTCCATTCTACAAACTCCAACTTTTCTCCTTGCAACATGGCAGATTTCGCAACTAAGTTCACAGTTTTCACTTGCAACATGGCAGCAACACAAAGGAAAAAACATAAAAACCCTAAGATGCAAATGAGGCCGACAGATGAAATGCATTGTATTTTACTAGCTATTGAGTTCCGTTGTCAGTAGAGTAAATGCAATGTCAGTGACAGTGCATAAATTTTCTTTCAAAATTGCCACCTTGGTACTTTAAGTGCCATGATAATTGCAGATTACCTCTTCAATGAAAACAGTCATGTCGATACAGCACATCATAAACTGCAGTTACTTCCTAATGATCGGCAATGGTGTTTACAACTATGGTCGAGTCAAATACCGATAAGTTAAAAAGAAGCTTTGCAAAGTGGAAAATTGGGTTTTTAAAACCTTTTTCTCACATTCAAATTCCTACTACTGAAATCCATTTTTTCCTTGTATTCCATTGTAGTTATGTTTGTGTGGTTCCATTGTTATGTAAGAGAATTTTATCATTCCTTAACATGATTCTGGGATTCATGAATGTAGTTTGCACACAGACTTTTGGAGGAGAATACAATTGACTTACATACACATATTTCTT
>MU227636.1:1386017-1455807 GCA_018584345.1 Thuja plicata | reverse complement strand
CGAAATACAAAGAGGACAATCCTTATAAAGGATGTCAAAACCCTAAAAGGGAAACAACTCAGAAAAGGAAACTTTCCTAAGTCTAACTTAAGCACTAAGGAGTAATTACTAAAGATTACTCTAACATTATCTTCCAGAGAGTCTTAGGTGTTCTTAGAAGAATCGGTAATAGTCACGTTGAGCTTACCATCTTGAATTCTGCTAGTGAGATTAAACACTTTCTCCTTAGGTTTGTATTTAGGTGAGTCAACCACGTCGTCATTAACCACATTATGATTCTTTTCATGTATTTTATCTTATCTTTTTTTTTTTCTCATTGCTAGAAGATTTAGCATCATTGTTCAAGGTGATTTCTCCTTTCTTCACAAGAACATCTTTGATCCTCATAGATTTTTTGACTAAGTCACTAAAAGAGGTGTCCTTTTGCATCTGTGTTGCATAGTTCATCTCAGGAACTAGGTTGTTAATGAAGATGTCAATCTAATCCAATTCAGGTACTTGTCTTGAATATCTCATGAATATTTTTCTCCATCTCTAAAGAAATTTAACAAATTTTTCACCAGCATCTTTCTTAGTGTAGCATAGATTCAACATTGTGACTATGTGCAAGACGTTATAGGAATAGTGTTGGATGAATTTATGCATAAGTTCATCAAATTTTTGAATACTAGATGTGAGCTTTGTAAACCATTCCAAGGCTTAGCCACTAAGACTTCAAGGGAATAATCTCATCAAATATGTCCTTTCATGCATGAATTCCATAATAAGAGCACAAAATTCTCTTACATGATCCTGAGGATCACCTTCCCCATTGTATTTGTCATATTTAGGAATTTCAACCTTTGGGGGAAATGGAAGCATGTGCAAGATTTTATCAAATGGGAAGGGACATATAGACTCCAATGAGTATTTTATAGGAGGTTGTTCCTTTTCTTTCTTTAGTTTCCTTAATTCACATCTCATGTCTTGTAGTTGTTGGTTGAGAATGTTGATGACGAACTCTTGTTTTTTTATGAGTCCCTCAATGTCAAAGTCACATGAAAGTTTGACACCTATTGATGCAAGATGCATAAAATACTTGTCCTTGTCTAATTTAATGAGAGCATCCATCATCTTCTGAAATATTGTTTTTCTTTTTGACACTTCCTAATGTCTTCACAAGTTGTCTCTTCTATGGAGGAAGAGGCACTTGTATGTTAACTCTTGTGGTCATGTTGAGACCCCCAATCGTAAGATGACATTGTTGGTGTGTTGTGAGAAACAAAGGTTGATGAATCAAATAAGGGTACTGTCTACTATGGAACTCAAGTGTCCTTTTATGAGATTTCATAATTTGTTTTAGGTTTGTCACAGGAAGGTGGCCCTTGAGAAAATTCATCGAAAGCTTTTCCCTTGGAATCAAGATCAACCTTTTGACTTCTTGTTTGGACCATGAAAGAGAATCATAGTTACAATTACATAATAAATAGGCTAATAATATCAATGTCAAAGGTGTCTGAATGATTTATTGTGCAATAGTTTGAAAGAAGAAGATGAGAAGGTTTGTTGATTAGGGTACAAGGTATCATGCTATGAGGTCTAAATTATTGCTAGATGACACTTGTGATCAAGTTAATTTGCAGTAGGTTTTTAATGAAAAAGCATAGGACTAGCGAGATCATATGAGAAAGTAAGATGAGAGATGTTGGGTAAGCCAATTCATGCAGTCAAGAACCAGCAATTATTGTGATAATATTACAAAGGACACCCAAGACAACTTTCCACTTGTTTTATTTCTTCAAATCTCAAGTTCAGATGATTTGTTACGTTGTCAATAATATTGTTGCTGTGAAGGTAAAGTGTCAAGTGATTCAAGTAAATCAAACAAAAAGAGGAGATGATCAAGCACTTTCTATGCATGTTGTGGGTTTTGAAAAGAGACTCAATGCTCAAATCATATTATCTCCCTCATGCCACATTCATGCTTTAGAAAATCCTTGGGAATACATATGGTGAGTGTAAAAATCTACTTAGATCGATCCTTGCACAAAGATTACGACACTTTCGGAGGTGAGTTGGGTAGCCTCTATCTCAAGCTGTCTAGTAAGGACATTTTTTCATGACTATCCCTTGTAGTTTTGCAAGCAAAATTAAGGTGTATAGCCCTAAAAGCACCCAAAATGCATAGTATTGCAAGAAATATTGAGACCTCTCAGCCCTACACAAGTTGAATGTATTACCCTTGTATTCTTGTAAACAAGATTGAGACCAAAAATGACCCTACAAGAACCTAGTCAAATGTACTATTGCTTAGAAATATTGAGGCAAAAAGGCCCTACACATGAAGAAGCATTAGGAATAGAAAATATCCATGTCTTCCCTCTCTTTTGATTGAAGGAAGAATTTTATTATAGTGGGGCGGAGTAGCTAGGTTCACTTTTTCCCCACTTGGGTCATTCCCAAAAGATTTCTCTCTTTGCAGACCCACTAATGGTAAATGCAAGAAAAGTAAATGGATAGCTAATGAAGCTCAAGATTTCTAATTTTCCACAAGGAAAAGAGCATGCTCTCCTACTTCATAGTGTCTCCTAAACACATCAAGCACATGTTCATTTACCCAAAAGAAACATGTTATTTTATCAAGCTCAATCAAATACATTTGGGTTTCTGATTCTCTCAAAGAGAGAAGAGGATAATTCCCTAATGTGTAACTTTGCACAAAAAAACAACACCCTATTTAAGCTAAGTGCCTAAGCAATCATCTAAGAAATCACACAATTTGTTTGGTTGATAAAGTCAAGGTAACCTGAAAGCACAAGCATTAGTAGTTTCCCAAATTTTCTTCTCTCAAAGCATCCTACAAGCACAAACCATTAGTAATTTTGCAAAAAAAAAGTGTCCTAGTGAGACTTTGACAAGTGAATCTTCCCCGAAACATCCCACAAAAACTAGTTAAGCTGCGAAGCCAGAGAGAAAAAATATCACACAAGACATGCCAAAAGTTAGAAAACCAAGATCAACTCAAAAAGACCCTTAAAAATTTTCTTTGTTTCTTAGATGACAAATCACAGTGGACAGACTGGAGTCAAAAGATATACGACAATTTATATCTTACCAAATGACAAAACATGCATCACTAAAAGCTCATACGACAAATGTAATAAGCCCAAACAATAGAAGAAACATAAAACAACCTTGTACAAAAAATGGTATGTCACCATATGACAAACTACTATCCTATAAATTGTTGTACGAGTTATAACCAATCTTCATACGACAATGAGTGCAGTTCCATCAAAATATGATAAACTCATGAAAATGAGGCAAAAAAGAAGTTTATGGCCCATGGTGGGCATAAAATGTGTGTGCGGTAAAATGTGTGATTAGAATCTGCAACCAAACACTTCAATAAACCATTACAAAAAATGGGCTAGTATAAAAAAGAAGATCAAACATAGCATAAAAACCTTTGAAACTAGCTTATTGCTTCCTAGTTAAAGCGAGTGTGATTCTCATGAGTTTCCCATCTGATTGGACATTGAAAATCTGTGACTTGACTACTCCAAAATGGAAGATTCAATGCAAGAGGGAGCAAGATGCATATATTTTCATACTTTTCTCTTGAAAGATTTGAAAATGAAAGTGCATGAACTAGAAAACTAAATGCATAAAAACTACGAGGAATGAGACTAAAAGGCAAGGTTAAGCTATCAATATGAAGAACAATGCATCTAGAATTAAGTTATGAAAGGAAACTAAAATACCATTTGAGTAAGAGAATGAAGCTTAAAAATGTAACAATTCAAATGAACTACTATGCAAGTAAGAACTACAAATGCACAATGAAACTCTAGAATGAAAATATCATTATAAATCTACTCTAAATCTTCTTTTTATATCTCCAGAATGTCTATTATGTCTAGCCATGAGTAAGGGGAGCAATCCCTTTTATAAGAGATTCCAAGAAATGATTTTTTGAGATGAAGAGGCAAAAGGGAATGATCAATGGTGGAGATGCAGCTTCCCTCAATCCATGTGAGCTAAGTAGAATTCATTTGATTGGTCAACCTTGTGGAGAATAAGACAAAATTGGTATTTTCCCTTTTATTTGTTTTATTTGATTTATGAGTGCTCACACATGTGCAAATGGGTTCACTTTTTGGTTTAAAAGGGACTCAGGACTTTTTTTATTTATCCTAATGTTTTAATATTTAGGCTTGGGTGATTGATTATTTGATTCAACAAGTTAGGATTAGGATTATGTAACCAAATTTGATTAAGTGCTCCATAATTAGGGTTTAGGGTCTAGCTTATGAATGTCTTTGATTTATATTTTATCAAGACTAATTAAGTGGAAATAGGGGCTATAGATTTGCTATACAAATTTTATGTGATTACACTTCCCCATTTTTCTATGTAGGAATAGGTGGCATATCTATCAAAATGTTTGTAGAAAAATCAAGATTTGATAGAGAAACCTTGAAAATTTCAGTGAAAATTTCTTCGAATAGTAGCGAACATTTTTCCTATGAATAAAATGTTTTAAACATTCTGTACCTCCAAGAATAGGTTCAAATTCATTTTGGAAATAGGTTATTGTTCACAAGTTCCAGATTAGCAACTATAGGTATTTTTGTAATTCTATTTGTTAAGAAATTTATATCTGAATCAACACACTCCCTATCTTGATTCTAGGTACACAAACATTTTTAATATTCATTTCTAATCTTCATTTTACATATTATATTTACTATGAAGGATCGTTGACCCATTCAGTGCTTAGGACCTTCCTAAGCCTAGCAAAACATTTTCCTTCTGATTGTGCAATTTGAAATGGAGTAATCTACCCCTTTTGTATTACTTATTATTTCTTATTATACACTTCTAATGGTTAGGATAAAAAACTAGAATTACCAAGGCATGCTACAATCATGAAAAAAAACATAGAAACTAAGATCAGCTAGAAATAAAATGAACATACCTACCAAGGCCAACAATTTGATGCCATAAAGAGATTTAGAGCATGGGTAACAAGGAATCAATAAAAAAAAAGTTCAATAGAAGGTCATCGTTGTCATACCCACAAATATCATTCCATGTACATACACATCTAGAGCATCAAACATTCTTCAACTACCTACCTTTATCTTTAAGTTCAAATATGTATCTATAGTTATCACTTTATCACAAGCATTTGTACAAACAAAAATACAAAACTATTTTCTACATAAAAACTAAAAAACTCAAACACGTCATACCATCATCATTATTTTCCAGAGAAAGGATCTTCTAGAAAACATACCTATAAACACTATCACACAAAAAATATCTATAATTCACACCTCATACCATCATCATTAGTTATCAAAGAAAGGATCTTCTAAAAAGAATACCTACAAAGACCTTTCACACTGCAAAATATCTATAATACATAGCTTCTAGTGTCTTGTCTACAATTTCCAGTCATACTAACTTACTAAATCTTTACCAGGTCCTTTCCAGACCACCAAGAGAGACATAAATTATCTTACACATTGCGATCTATCAGGGTCACCATGTTTAACATCAATGACAACTACACACATAAGTTCAACACTTATGTGTTGGAATAATAGTTCCTATTATTTTAGTTTTTCTTTGTTGACTTGAATAATTGATTGAAAAACTAAGTATCTTCTAGGACAACTTGGGATATTTCTACAAATATTTTAGTGGTTGTGCTTTGTTAGAATAACTGAGAGGGGGGTGAATCAGTTAGAATCAGTTTCCTCACAAATTATCATACAGACCCAAATTTCTCTCTGTGTATATTAAAACAAATTCAATCATATAGTTAAACTCGGTGAAAATATAATCTGTAAACTTAAACTTTCATCAATAGTGTTTATCGAGTGTCAGTAAATTAATACTATGATTACTGATCTAGGTCAATAAAATAAAGTGTAAGGTAAAATAAAAATCTGCAACATTCATGCACATTGACACATAGATTTTTAATGTGGAAACCCTGCTAAGGGAAAAGCCACCTAGGACCGATAACCCAAAATATTTTCACTTTTCTAAAGTGATCTCGATGAAGAGCCAACCCTGTTAAAGGTTACAATGCACACTATTAAACATGACCTATTTAGAGGATTTAAAACTAACAATTCTCCCTTGACCATGCATTCACTATGGGTTCAAGAAGAAAACAATCAACATTCTATGAATGTTATAATAAGGACTTCACTGTCCTACTGGGTTAAGAGATTTATCTGTAACAATGGTTAAAGTGGTACAATAATGATTTGATTCAAATACAACTCTAATTTTTAGATATTGAGATCTAATATAAGTAAATAATACCTCTGATCAATTTCTTCACTTCAGTTCATCTCATTCTTCATACTTTTTTTGCTCGGTAATTCTCTTTCCTCTCTTTGCTCGACGATGTCTTCTAAAATGCTCAGTTCTATCTTTAACTAGTTTGATCATCCATGCATAAAAATTTCATGTGTGCATCAGGTGTATGGTGTAATTCCAAATTAATCTCTTGTCTCAAATCTTTCCACTTAATCTCCATCATTCATTTTATCACTTGATCCATCTTCGACAGTTTTGTTAAAAATACCTTTCAATCTCTATCATCTGATGTTTGTTGAATTTTAATAACCATTTGATCAAATAAGAAACTTTATCTTTTACTTGAAAATCATCGATTGCCAGCTTAGCATCCAAGTCAGACTCAGTTTGATTAAATTTCTTTATCAATAATTGTGTTAACAATCCCTTTCTTGGTTATCACTCTGCTCAGTATACACTGTGCTTTACTTAGTGTTCAGTGTCTCTCGGTGTATACAGAACTCTTTATTTACTGACCACATAAATATTTTTTGGTTTAGATCATAAATTCATAACAAATGTTTTCCACCATAATAATACTCAAATAAGTTGACATCAATGACAATACATTAATTGATAATGTTATTACCACTTCTGCAACTCAGTTGAATATCAAGAAATGAATTCAAACATATAACCAGTTGTAGTTCATCAATCTCTCCCTTTGGTATTGATGGAAAAACAATATGAAATATACTAAAATTCCATACAAAAATACCAAACATCTTTTCTACAATTGCAACAATTCTATATCTCTCCCTAACTTAAATCTAAACTGCGTGAGTATAAAAAAAATACTCACTATGTAGACTCTCCCGACAATTTTGACTTTTTAGCTCTTGAATCTCTTTGTAGATTAGATATGTCTCTTCCTTTCTCTTTTATCCCTTTAGTGGATATATATTCTCCTTTTATATTTCATTTATATGTCTCTCCCTTTGACAACAATGCCAAAAATAAATATGCAGCTCTGCAGTAGCCAGAAATAAAATATCTCTGATTTTTAGTGCATTAGGTACCTTTCAGTGTACTGATATATCTGTCTCGGTCAAGTTCATATTTTGCACCAACATCAATTATATTATTATTTCATGTAGGTTGATGCATCCTCCTACTCAGCTTAGTTACCAATAGATAAGGGACGAACCCCTATTCTACCTCTCAAGTACTCAAATATATCCTTTGGTAAGGGTTTTGTGAATATGTCTGTAAGTTGTTCTTTTGATTGTAAATATTCTAGTATTACTTGTTTGTCTTGTACTTGTTCCCTCAAGTAGTGATATTTTATAGATATGTGCTTTGTATTTGTAGGCACCACAAGGTTCTTTGAAATATTTATAGCACTTTTATTATCACAATAAATCATCACTAGATCAGGGATTTCTTCATTAATTCCTTTAAAGAGTTGTTTTATCCATGCTAGGTTAGAAAAAATTGCAGCAGAAACAACATACTCTACTTCTGTAGTTGACTGAGATATGAATCCTTTCTTCTTTCTTACCCAATTAACTATTATTTCTCCAATTAATAATTCTCCACTAGTAGTTCTCTTTCTATCACCTATGTTCCCAGCCCAATCTACATCAGTATAAACTCTCAATTCAAATTTTCCTTCTCTTTTATACCATAGACCATAATCCTCAGTATTCTTCAAATATCTAAAAATTATTTTAACAGAAGTTATGTGTGACTCTCTGTGGTTAGAAAAAAATCTTCAAATATTGCAACTGTGTGTGCTATCTCATGTCTTTTATGTGCAACATACCTCAATTTACCACTCATAGATCTGTACAAGGTTTGATTTACCTCAGGTGTCTTGTATTTTTTGTTAGTTTGCATCATGTCACCATAGGTTTTTTGAATAGTTTTGATTCTTCCATTCTGAATGTCTTTTGTACTTCCTTTATGTATTTTGATTGAGTAATGTAGATACCTACAGTCTGTTGTAAAATCTGGAATCCTAGAAAATAATTGATCTCATCAAACATAGACATCTCAAATTATTTCCTCATTTCATTAACAAATGAAGTGCATAAGTTATCATTACCTCCAAATATGATATCATCAATAGATATTTCAGCAATAAGCGTCTTATCATAATTTCCTCCTTTTAAATACAAATTGTTGTTGTCACTTGTTCTAATAAATCCAGTACTTATTAGATAAGATTGCAATATTTCATACCATGCTCTCGGTTCTTGTTTTAGTCCATATAAATCTTTGTATATCTTGCACACCATGTGTGTCTGATCAGGATTAGCAAATCCTTCGAGTTTTCAATGTACACCTCTTCTTCTAGTATTCCATTAAAAAATGAAGATTTCACATCCATATGATATACCTTGAATCATTTAAATGCAGCATATGCAAGTAGTATTCCTACTCCCTCAAGTCTAGAAATGGGTGAAAAAGTTTCTCCATAGTCAATTCCTTCTTGTTTTGCATACCCTTTGTAAACTAATCTTCCATTATTTCTAGTAACATTCCCATCTTCATTTAGTTTTTTTCTGAAAATCCATTTGGTGTCAATGGCATTTCTATCTTCTAGTGTCGAAACTAATGTCAATGTCTTGTTTTTATTATTTGCTCAATTTCCTCATTCATAACATTAAACAACTCTTCATTTTTCAATGCATTTCTAACATTCTTAGTCTCTAATTCACAAATTTAACAAGTGTCATCTCTGAACTTAATTCTTGTCATTATGCTTTCTCTTTTCTTTTGAATGATCTGATCCCATGGATAATATCTTCTCACATGTTTAGCAAGTATAGGTTCAACTCTTTGTTCTTCATCATCTTCTTCTGTAGGTTCATGGTCTTCAAGTCCATGATCTTCAGTATGAGCATTTTCCTATTTCTCAATTTGTGCTATCTGTTGCCTGGTGAAATTACCCTGTTGCCTGGTAACATTATCGTATTACAAGGTAATGCTAGGCATCTGCACTGGTATAGTACTAGGATCTTCCCAGTAAAAAAATATAATGTAGTCCTCTGGTTCTTTCATGTTTTCCTCATCATTTAGCTCAGAAAATTCATCAACCTTCACATTTGCACTCTCAATGATTTTGTTAGTTTTCTTGTTCAAACATTTTTAAGCTTTACTCTTAGTAGAATATCCAAGAAATATTCCTTCATCACCTTTTGAATCAAATTTTCCATTTTGATCATCTTTCAGAATATAACAATAGCTACCAAATATTCTAAAATAGCTCACATTGGGAGTATAACCATACCATAGCTCATAAGGTACTTTGTTTGAATCTTTCTTCAATTGTACTCAGTTCAGTGTGTAAACTGATGTGCTAATTGCTTTTCTCTAGTATGTTTGTGCAAAACTCTTTTCAATCATCGATGTTCTTACACAATAAAAAATTATCTGTTCATTCTTTCAGCAATTTCGTTCTGTTGTGGTGTCCTCAGTGTAGAAACCTGTCTTTTGATTCCATACTCATTACAAAAGTTAGTGCACTCATCTGAAATAAATTCACCTCCTCTATCAGATCTCAAACACTTTAGATCTCTTCCAGTTTCTTTTTCTACTTTTTATTTGTACCACTTAAACATCTTAAATGCTTAAGATTTTTCTTTTAGGAACATGATAGTCATCATCCTGGAGTAGTTATAAAAAAATAAAATAAAATATCTGCCCCCATAATAGCTTTGTGTTCTCATTGGTCCACATAGGTCTATATGAACTAACTCTAAAATTTAATTGGATGAGAAATTATTTCTCTTGAAACTATATTTTGACATCTTTCCCTTTTGACAACCTTTGCACATTACATGGTATGCTTTAGTTAAGTTCGATAAGCCTCTAACTTTTCTTTTCTTACTAATCTTAACCATGTTGTAAAAATTTACATGAAAAAATAGTTTGTGCCATAACCATATATCTTCATGCTTTTATAATAAACAAGTAGTTTCAACTATGTCAAGATAGAGTAGGTTACCTTTACATTGTTCACCAATACCGATCAATTTTCCTTTTCCATCATAGATTATTTCTTTTCTATTCTCAAATGCGACTCAGTGACCTGTGTTATTCAACTATGAAACACTCAACATATTGTAGTTAAGTTCTTTTACACAATAAGTATTTTCACATTTCATATGATTGTTTAGTATAATAGTACCTTTTCCTTTTACTTGACATGGTGTATCATTTCCCATTCTCACTCATCCTCAATCATAATGTTCAAGAAATTCAAATTTTCCTTTATCACCAGTCATGTGATGTGTACAGCCACTATCAATAACCCAAATATCATGTTTACTAAGTTTAGAGATAAGTGGTGTCTCTACATACCTTTCATCTTCATCTGAATAATTTTTCAATGCCACAAACACTGTCTCAATATCTTCATCGCTCTCAGTACCACTTTTATTAACTTTATCTTCAGCGATGTAACAAGCTTTCTTACCTTTATCTTTCTAATCTCAATTATCTCTCTTTTCATACTATCGGTTGATTCAGTAGTCTTGGTCATCCTTTCTATCATTAGATCTATCATCATCCTTTCTATTAGGGCATCTTGCAGCAAAATGACCAATCTCTTTACAGTTAAAGAATATCAAAGTTAGTTTACCTTTATATCTTCCTTTACCTCTGTGCAATCTCTTAACTATTAAATATTCTAGTTAATCAAGTTCCTTTTCATCACTATCACTGTCACTGCTATTTCTGATTATGTGTTTGCTACTAGATTTACCAATTTTCAAAGTAGACATAAATGCAGATTCCATAGATGGTACAATGCTATTGTCAAAATTATTTAGCTCAAAAGAAATCAATCTTCCAATAAGACTATCCACAAAAATGTTGTTTCCAAGTGCAACTCTGATTTCATGAATTACAGATACTCTTAGTCCCTATTTGGGGGCACGAATTGGACTAGAATTGGCATTATCTAATTCTAGATGATGCCAAATTCCATGTTTGGGTCCATGGAAAAAAGTGGAATTGGAATTCAAAAATTCTCATTTCGCCCTCAAAATGGGAATATCATCTTCTACCTAAATAGGTGGAATTGGAATTTGAAATTCCAATTCAAATTTTTACAAAAGCAAATTTAATATTTCGTGGGATCTGTGACTATAAATATGTATATTATATTGCTATAAGGATGTATATATATACATGTGTGTATATACACACACATGTGTATATATACACATGTGTATGTATATATACATGTATATGTATATACACACATGTATATATACACACTTGTGTGTATATACATAGCTATGTATATGTGTGTATATATACAAATGTGTGTATATATACACATGTATGTGTGTATATGTGTGTATATACACACATGTATGTTTGTATATATGTGTATATGTGTGTATATATAAACAAATGTGTGTATGTGTATATATATACACATGTGTATATATGTGTATACATGGATACACACTTGTATGTGTATATGTGTGTATATATACACACATGTATGTGTGTGTGTATATACACATGTGTATGTGTGTATATATACACATGTGTATATGTGTGTATATATACACATATGTGTATTTATGTATATATGCACAAATGTGTGTATATATGTATACACACATGTGTATGTGTATATATACACATGTATGTGTATACATGGATGCACACTTGTATGTGTATATACACACATGTGTGTATACACACACATGTATGTGTGTATATCTATGTGCATACACACATGTATGTATATGTGTATACATGTGTATATACACACACATGTGTGTATATATACACACATATATACACACCATATTCAAAGAAATTAAAAAATAAAGAATTAAAATTCCTCTTGCATCTTCTCATTCATCTTCCAGGTGAACCAAACAGGTTGGTCCATATTCCAGATTTCATTTTGAGGATAAGGATATTCCTAAATTTGTAGCATCTTCCTGAATGGACCATGTCAAGGATATGGTATTCTATTACCCAAATGGGCCCTTATAGAATAAATAGGCAATAGAGTTCTTGGTATCTTACTCATAATTGTGTCTTCATCAATGGTTCCACCAGATCCTCGAATAGAATTCACAACTTCTTTAAGTCGGTTACTGTATTGTGTGATGTTTTCTCCTTCCTTCATTCTCATGTCATCAAAATTTCCATGAAGGCTCTCAGCTTTGGCTCTTATTTCATTTACATCTCCTCCATAGACTATTGTAAGCTATTCCCACATCTTCTTGGTCTACTTGGTAGTTGTAGATGACTTAATGTCCTCAAATTCTGAATCTGTAAGTGAAGAAGCAATCTCCACCATGATAAGGTTATGTTCATGTTTTTGTTTCATCTGATTTATTATTAAAGGTCCAGTCGGTAATATGAATTCATTATCCAAATAATTTTCAATCTCATCTCCAATCCCTAATAGGTATAATCTCAATCAAATTTTTGATGTTGGGAAGTTCTCCCTGTTTATATTAGGTGCATCTCTCTTATACAACTTTTGATATTTAGCTTAAGTCCTTTAAAACTATCTTCTAAGCACTGTCTGCTCTTTTATAAGCATTGTATGCTCCATTAAGCATTATATGCTCTGATACCAATTATTAGAATAACTAAGAGGGGAGGTGAATTAGTTAGAATTAGTTTCCTCCCAAATTTCTCCAAATGTATATCAAAACAAATTCAATCATATAATTCAACTTGGTGAAAATGTAATCTGTAAACTTAAACTTTCATCAATAGTGTTTACCGAGTATCAGTAAATTAATACTACAATTACCGATCTAGGTCAATAAAATAAAGTGTAAGGTAAAATAATAATCCAAAACATTCATCCACATTGACACATATATTTTTAACATGGAAATCATGCTAAGGGAAAACCACCTAGGATCGAAAACCCAAAATATTTTCACTCTTCTGAACTGAGCTCGGTGAAGAGCCAACCTACTGAAGACAATTATTCAATTGTGTATTTTCATTGATGTTACACATGTATATACACTTATGTAGTGATGTTTCACAAATGTCTACATTCAGACCGAGCATAGTTGGTGAATAGAATGAGTTGTTTTAGTGTTGACCGAGTTCAATAGGGTATTGAATAATTTCAGTTTTGACCGAGTCACTATGACATTTCACTCATGGTTGGGCATTCAGTGCCAGCTGACTAACAATGATTTACATTTTATAATTAATTGGTTATATGAGGCTGACTGAATTGTGATTTATTTTATGCAAGTATATTCAAGCCAACTTGATAGGGCTTACCATATATATGAAAGGTCAAGTTTGGATTGAATATGAAAAAGTAAGTGTAAAATTTGAAGCCAAGTGTAAGTGTGGAATTCTGTGCTATGAAGAGTGAAGGAAAAATCAGATAGGATTTTGACTAAGTATAGATCACTTGGAGCTGCAATAGAATATCTGATGATAAACAAGGATCCAGTCATAATCAAAACATAGATCTGAATCAGAAAAGACAATTGCTTACACATATAGGTCAATTCATTATTACTCTCTAATAATTGTAGTAGTTATCTCAAATCTCTTAACAAATTAGAGTTAATAGTCTTTTTGTAAATCCTCTCACAAGGTAGCATTTCTATGTTGAAGTGTTGAAGACCTCTAACAAGGCCACTCCTCACAGAGTGATTAAATCCTTTAACTAGGTCACACCTAACAACATGTTATTGTAACTGTAGACACCTAAAAATGGTTCATTGCCTATGCCCCATTTTTAACATGTCTTCTATATTGTGTGTTTGATCTTTATCATTCACTAATATTGTGTCATTCTTCCATGTCATCAATTACTAATAATTCTACTCTCTTTATCAAATCAATCATTTTCCAAATCATTTTTGGTCAACCCTAAACCGATCCTATTCGATCCTAAACCAATCCTATTTGATCCTAAACTAATCCTATTCAATCCTAAACCATTCCAAACCTTCCTAAATTAGTTCAAACCTATCCTATTATATTCTTAATCATTTGCAGAATTGTCTGGACTCATTTCGACCATTCTGGGGCATTGTCCAAGATCATCAATGCCTAATTAACCTAATTTCAAACAAATTGATCAAACCCTATTTCAATTCAATAAATCTTGTCATCATTTTAGGAGCATTGTCCAAGATCATTGATGCTTCATATCCTTTCAATCAACCATTTCATAACACTGTCAAAGATCATCGGTGTTATCGCTATCAATCTATCAATATCAATTCAATAGGGTTGTTCATTATTGTTAGTACGATTTCTGATTATCATTTCGGGAACATTGTCAAAGATCATCATTGTTTCCCCCTTTCAATTTCAATCTTATGATTCCATCAAAGTTCATTTGCGCTTTTCAATCATTTCCAATCATCATTATTGGGCACATTGTCAAAGATCATCGATGCCTCATGATTTCCTAAACTATTATGAAACCCTCGTAATTAACCCTAATCCTTATCAATATCATCAAAATCATTTCAATTCAACATTAACACCTTCAATTAAACCAATAAATCACTAATTTCCCCCTTTGGATGAATAACCCATAGTTTATCCTAAGTTCTAATTGAATAAATAAATAAACTTTATTTATTCCCCATTTCCCTAAGTCTCCAATAATTAATTAATTTTTATTAATTAATTAGCTAATTCCAATTTATGATATTTTAATAATTTCATAAATCTAATTTGGATTTGTGAGGAATATTGACTTATTAATTGAATTAATATCCTCCTAATCTCACCTTATTCCCATATCCCTTAATTGAGGATTCACATCCCTATTAAGGTGCTTCTTCAATATCTTCAATATCCTCCAATATCTCCTCAATATCTCTCCCCCATTTCATGCTTCCAAGCATCTCACCAACCAAAATCTGAATTTATGCAAGTATTTTGTGCAATCTCACCTAAATGTCTCTCATTTTCTATAAAATGGGATGCCTTCCTCTCATTCAAGGTTAACCATGAGATTTTGAGAAAACCTCAAGATCACTCATCTCATAGTAATTTTCATTATCAATCCAAGCTTTCAAGTTCTTTGTACAAATGTGTTTGTCAAAGAGCTACATATAAACCTCTATGGAGAAGAAAGGAGGCCATTAGAACTACATTTGAAGGGAGTTTGCTTGTGTTATCTTACATATATTTTAACTCTTGTTTCAAATGGTTTTAATGTTAGATTAGTTAGGGTAGCATATTGTTTAGGGTTTGTGGTTACCTAGATATGCTTTCTAACCCCTTTTCTGGTCTTAAATTTGGTAAACCTGATGTGAACATGCATAACCGATGAAATTTTTGTGTTTTTGTGTCTTTTTCAGGTTCTGGAAGAGAGCTGCGCAGGTAGTCACTCAAGCTACGCAGGTGGTCATAGAAGTTGCACAGGTGGTCACTGTTTCTATGTAGGTGGTTAAGTCCTATGTAGGTGGGACCCAAACCTACACACTTGGATCCCAGAGCTGCATAGATGGCTGTTTAGTTGCGCAGTTGGTCATATGGGATCCTCATCTAAGGTTTAGGATCACTTCTTGCATGTTTAGGAGGCTATTATGCATCTTAGGCTTTCCTTTTCTACTTTATCTCTGTTTAAAAGCTACAATGAATCCTAAACTGCTCAAATGAACCCTAAATTTGGTGAATGAACCCTAATAAGGATAATTAACACCAAAATTTGATTTTCAAGGTCTAAAATGAACATTCACATCTGTATTTGGGCTCTTAAAATGAATCCCATCTAGTCTCAGGTTTCATACTATCAAACTCTTTCAAATTTCAAACAAACTTGCAATCTAGCTTAAGTAGGGGTGGAAATGGACTATTTCATGCCAGATGAAGTTGACTAAGTTTCTAAAGGACCTAAAATGAACATGCACATCTGATTTGGGTACCTAAAATGAACTCTAAACTAGTTTAGGATCAAATGCAGATTTGGCCTTTAAGGTGTTGCTAAACTATTTTTATGCACATGCGAGCTAACTAGGGTTTCAATTTCTCTTCAATCTTTTGAAATCAACTTAAATGGAATAAATAATGAACCCTAGTTGTTTCTTTGATAGTATTACTATCTAAAATGTGCAAAAGACCTTTGATTTTGCATGTTTTTACCACTTTATAGGCCTATGATCAGTAGTTGCGTACTTGGTTGTAGGTTCTACGCAAATGGTCAGAAGCTGCACATGTGGAATCACATTCTATGTAGGTGGCATCACATTCTACATAAGTGGCATCACATTCTACGTAGGCGGCATCACATTCTCACATTCTGCGTAGGTAGTCACACATTCTGTGCAAGTGGTAATATTGCATTTTTGAGAGTTTCTTTCCTTTTTTTTCATTCCTATTCCTTTTTTTTCACTTGATAAGAAATTTTTATGTGTTAATAATGATTTGTGAAACATTTTAGCAATCATGGGAAGAATAATAAATCATAACAAACTATTAACGATTTCAATGCAGGACATTTGTAGAAGACCTTATGTTTTCCCAAAGTTTTGTGCTTGCTTTTTGTAGTAAGAAAAAACTTCATTTTGGTGCTTCAAATGACCCTTTTGCTTTCATGTGTCTAATGTGTTTTCTAGATTGTAAAACCCTAAAAATCCTATGAGCTTATCCTTTCCCCTCACCTTAGTGGATCTTGGGTGTAAGACAAACTCATATCATTCTTATAGAGTGGCTACCTCCCAAGTGCTTTAGTAGAGCCTGTCAGAGTGGATGCCCAGCAGGTAACAGGATAAAGTCAAGCCAATCTGAATCGGTATAGAAAAGATGCCATTGTGATTAATCTCTCAATAAACGGGTGTTGAATGAATTATACCAGGAATAAGATCTCCCTCAGTACCCTTGTGGTGCATGAAAACCTATGGAATGTAACTTTTGTAGGCTGGGAAGCCTCCATAACAGAGCTAATATGTAACACGTATAACCACCCAAATGGATGCCCTTATTAAACACCATGTCATAGTATCCAAAAACCTCTATCTATTGGCATGGAAGGTGGGAGAGAAACTAAGATGCCCCACACTTTCATGGCTATTAGTAGAGACAACAATCCCTTGGGAAGTGATGTCCCTTGGGAGCTGAAGCTTAGAGTGCCTGAGAAGTGAGTGTACATGTAAGGAGGAGCCCTTGCCTCCAAGCTTCTAGGTTTTCTGCTATTAGTAAGCATGGCTGAACTTTGGTTCAAGTGGGGATTCAACATATATTGTCCTTGCTATCCTTAGGAAGTGTTGTGTTTTTTCATTTACAATAGCCATTCTAAATGATGTGTCTTGTGTGGGTGTTCAAACCTTAATCAAAATGATAACATCTTAAAAAAAGTCTCCTTAAAGAACACTTTTTCCAAATCAATCTTCAAGAATAATCAAATGGTCACAACAAACCTTGTTTTTGAGTAAACATATGGAACCTTGAAATTTTCACTTGGAACCTATTGGGATGCTTGATAGCCTTCATATTGCATATTCATGACCTAATATCCTTGCATTGTGCATTTAAAAAAATTCCTTGCATTATAGACCTCATTTCAATCCTCATTATAGTCCTTTTGCAAAATTCATAATCATAGCCTTCTTGCATACTTAGCTCATTACTAGATCCTCCTTAAAAACTTTGCAAACAATCCTAGAAAGTATCCAAATCATGGAGGCTCTCTTTATGATGTTGAAAATAGGATCTTGACTTGATCCCCCTTTTTTTCCAAATTCCATACCCCCTGTCCTTGTCAATTGGTCTTATTTCACATTTTTCATGATGGATTTGACCTAAGCCTTTTTATCAAACTTGTCCTATATTCCAAAAATCCTACTTTTAAAGTCAAGATCCTTATTCAACCTCATAAGGCTATGCTCCTAGATATTTCTCCTTTCAAAATATTTATTGTCAAATTCCAAAAAACCAAAAATATAAATTTCACTAAGCCATAGGTTGCTTTGCATAAAATCATCCAAAGTCCAAATTTTCATTTACATAAAGTCTTTGCATATTTAGGGTGCATTTTCTATTAATCTCTAAGCTTTTTTGATGATTAATGACCAACACTTAGTCATTCACTTAGATAGTTTTATTTGGCTATCACTGTGGCCGAGCTAAAACTATCCAAGGCCGAACAACATTGTCGACCAGTATTCAGGTTGTTGAGTTATATCATGCCGAGCTAAGAAGGATACTTAGTGTCGAGCGATAGAGATGTTAAGTGCCGAGCAGAATAGTTTTTGTATGCATATCTGGATTGATTCAAACTTTGAGGATAAGTGTTCAGGCCGACTTGTATAATTTTTTTGGGCTGACTTATGTACGCATTTAATATTTTCTACAGAGTTAGTTATGCATTTAATTGTTTTATCCTATGCATGACCTATTGTAATCATTAATTGTAATTCCTTGGAGACATAAGTATTAGATCTTGATCATTGATCTAGATCTCTCTACCAGACTTGAATAGATATATAAGATTGCTTTTAAACACTATTTTGTGTGTGTGGAGAGAAGTGGTAACTACATTTTAAGGTGAAATGCATAGAGGGTTATTCTGTAAAGAAGCATAGATCAAGCAGAGTGACAGAACAATGAACAACAAAGTAAAGACATATTAGATTGTGAGATCATAGAAGGTACTAGAAAGAGGAGATCTGTCATCAACATCTGAGTGCATAACAAAGGATCATTACTTGAAACATTCTAATCATTGTGTCAGGTGAAATCTCTGAACAGAGTGGTTCTAGCAGACCTTTCTAAATCTCCTAACAAAGTGCTTACTTTATTGTAAGTTGAAATCCTTTCATACGGTAGATTGTAATGATCTTTAGCTCTTAACTGGGCAGACCTTGAACTAGGTAGATTACATTTTGTAATCAACTTTTGTAACCCTAACATGCACACTGTATTGTTTTAGTAGTGAAGAATTTTGTGGGTGTCATCCCCACCCCAGTTTCACCTATTTGGGTTTCTAGGTTACCAAGTTCTTGTTTTATGAGTTATTTATTTCATTGTATGAATTCTATTTGATGTTACATTAGATTCATATATGTATGAATGTGGATTAGTTTGTTTTAAGTGTTTAAATTTGAAGATCTGATTCACCCCCCCTCTTAGTATCTTGCTTTCCCATTATTATATTTCCAACAATTGGTATCAGAACTTAGTTCTCTAGAAAGTCATAATCAACTTGAGAATATAGATCTTGAGATTTTGATCTACAAGATGGGTAAAGTCATTGAGAATCAAAAGATTGATATTCAACTAGCACTAAAACAGCTTGAGACAGCAAGATAGGAATTAAAGAAGTGTTTGACAAAAAGGAAAGATTTGGACAAACAAATGAATGACACTCATTATCAGGAAGAGGACACCAAAAATCTATTTTAGAATGGAGATTCTACTGAGAGTGATGCAACAATATCAAATCTACTGGAGAAGAACAGTGCACTATGTGAAGAAGTCAGAAACTTAAAAAAGGAACAAGAAGCCCAATCAATAAGAATGTGTGAAGTTGTTGAACAAAAGAAGAAAGCCAAAGATGACAAGTCTATGGTAGAAGACAAAAGAATGGTGACTATCAGACTTGATGAAAGAACACATGATGTAAAAACAATGACAGTCAATCAAGTTGACATGGAAAATCAACTGCTACTTGTGAATCAGGAGATTACTAGGAAAGACTTAGAGATTGTAAATCTTAGATCTAAGAACAGTCAGTTGAAAAATGAATTGAGATCTGAGAAAGAACTTAACAATAGAGTAAATGATCCCAATACAGCTTTGAGCTACTTTGAACAACTAGCGGAAGCATCAAGAAGACCTAAAGATTCTTCTGGATTAGGTCACACTAAACAACATACAACCACTGAAGAACGAGAATCATCTAGGAAAGGTGAAAGAAGGTATGCAAAGAAAAGAAATAACAAACCTATTTTCCACCACTGTGGGAAACCAAGTCATATAACAAACATTTGCCAAAGCAGGAATGGTAAGTCCAATCCTAAAACTAAATTTAACGGTTATTGCTTTAACTGTAATTAATTTGGAAATCAAGCACGTGAATGTAAGACAAAGGAAAGCAATGCACCTTCCACACCTAGACTCAATCATAATTGTTATAACTATCAAAAATATGGTCATAGAGTACAAGATGGCAGATCTAAGGGTAAACAACATTGGACATCAAAGGCACAAGAGAAATCACCAAAAAAAGGAAATACTTACAATTGGGACTACAACACATGGCATATTTGTCATTATTGTGGTGAGTATGGACATGTTCCAGAAAACTGCATAAGGACACATTTCAGAGGAAAGTTTAAGAGTTGGATGAATGGAAGCCTAGTTTGTCACAGTTATCTAAAAAAATTTCATACAAGGAAAGATTGTAAGACTAGGGTACTTGCTCTTACTATTGAGAAGATTAGAGCATAGATAAACCAGACATGGGTTAAGAAATCTAAACCATGCAGAAGTGAAGCTAGTGTAGCGAAGGTCACCCAATCCAATGGATCAGGTGATCACACCATATCCAACTAAGCAAAAGAGGTATGTGAGGAACTGCATTTAAAATTCTTATCTTACATGAGTTCCTAACATGAAATATGCCAAAGTCCATATTTTCATATGTTAAGATGCAGCAGGACACATTTTGAAGACAAAAATGCTGAGAAGAACTAATTGCTCTATAGGTGCCGAGCACCAGTCATGGACACTAAGGCCAAGTTCTTTAGTGTGTGTCAAGTTTGTTGGCTGAGTAAGTTCTGTGATGGCTGAGTATGGTGAGCCGAGTGGGATGCAAGTTGTGTTAGAAAGCTGAGGACAGCTGGCTTGCACTAACTCAATGGGAAAAACATTTATTGCTTACCTACCTTGACATTTCGAGTCTATAAAGGATGAACATCTTATTCTTCATTTTACCTTGCGATTTTCAATATTCACAGACCAATTGAAGAAATTGCAGAATTGATCTTAACAAAGTTAGCATCAAAGATTTTGTTAGCATGTTGTCGGCAATCCAAAGGTGAATAGTATGAAGTATTACTGGCCGAGGTACTCTGTTCTTAATATTTTGAACCCTAATTTCAGAGATAACAGTAAAGAGGAAATTACACTAAACACTGGAGCCGTATGGATCAATAGAGATATGACTATCTCTACAATTAGAGACCTAGAACTTGATTTTGGAGTAAGAGAAATCACACATATAAGTTCTATCAGTCAAGTCGATTAGATAGTGTTCCTTGCACAGCTGTTGATCAGGCATGGAATATTGTTAAGAAGAATCATACATGTGATCTTGCCGAGCTACAACAAACACAACTAGCTGAGAACCTAGCATCAATAAAAAAATCCAAGAGCTCATCATGTAAGTTTGGTTCCTTACTAGTCTGCATCTTTTTCTACATTCAGAATACATTTCCTACATTGGGAAATATTGTTTGGAAAAAGGATAGACCCATTACAGTTCAGATAAGTGAATGTATTGAGAAATTAGGAAATAATTTCAATAGTATTATGGAGAGCTATTTTGTGAAATTTAAAAAGAGAATGAGATTGAGAAATAGGAATTCTAGATCACTAGTGGAGAAGCACTATGGAGAAATGTGTTTTCTAGTTGATACAGATAACACATATATCCAGGCTGTGACACCTAGGGTAGCATGTTTAGAACCATTTCCCTATGAAATTAACATTGATGGAGCATTAGCAGCCATCATTGTAATCCTAGCTGACGCAATTGATACTACAACAGAAAGATTTGGTAATTTTGATGAAGCTAAAATAAAAATTTCAAGAAGTTTAAAGGAGGGAACCATGGAGAGGAAAAGGAAGAAGATTTTAAAAAATCTAAAGAAAATGGTTGGTTTGGGAAGTGATGAAGAATCTAAGGATGCACCTTTAGGCCTATCCACTAGACAAGGAGAAGATATATCCATAGAAGAGGAAGTCAGTGCATCTGAGGAGATCACTAAGAAAGCTAAGGGTAAGAAACCAGCAATTGTCATAGTAACCAAGCCGAGTAAAGATAAATCTAAGGTTACACCTCCCATAGCTAATCATCTGAGGACTAGAGCATCTATTGTTACTTCTCCAGTAGTAAAAACAAAAGTGTATGGAAAGAAGAAGGTTGGAGAAAGTAGTTTTGGAAAGAAAGCTAAATTTGCTCCTAAGGCTGAGCCAAGTAAACTAGTAAAGCAACCAAGGAGGAAACTGCACTTGGAGATAGATAGTGATGATGAAAAGACTGAGATTGATGAACCCAGCAACATACCTACAACACAATTCAAGAAACTAGCTAATATTGATGAGGTATGTGACAATATAAGAAATTCAGTAGGGTTAGCTACTTTTAAATTCATTAAGCATGAGAAACTAAGTATTGGAGATAAGCATAAAGTTCACGAAGCACTTTTAGATATGATGAGTACTTTTAAGTTAACTCCTATAGAGATAGGAAACCATGTGCCGAATGAACTATATGAGTTTCTGTCAAGAAAATGGGAATTTGCACTTACTACAGAGAGACAGATCAAGGAAGGTACTTTAGCCAACGTGATACCTGAGTTGACATCAAAACAGAGAGAAAAATTTATTGAAGAATATAAGAATAGGTTTGTTCCTAAGCTTAGAGGTTATATTGTTTTGAAAAATGATATTGAAGGATTAGTATAGTAGAGTACAAGAATTTGGAAGGAAATCTTTGGATTGGTAGTTCCAAATAAAAAGAAATCTGATGAAGGAACATCTCAGCACAAGGATAGAGAAGTTGATATTACCCGTGAGCCATAGATGACTCAAGATCAAATTGCTATTGAAAAGACTAAAGATGCATTAGACTCAGAAAATTCATTTGATCTAACTGCAGACAGTCCAATTGACTTCACAATTGAGGATTCCTGCAATTTGAATGCCAAGGGATAGGATATGCTAAGTGGTACAAACACTGAGTCACCTATTAGGGAAACTGATACTGAAGGAGGAAAGACCACTGCATATGAAGAGAAAATTTATGAGATAATTGAAGTAATCAATGATTAGATAGGTGAAGAGAAAAAACAAATAGATGTACAAGAGGTAACTTCACAGAATCCACCTATTTTAGAGGTTGTCAAAACAGTTTTAGATAGTGGTGTAGTGATGAAGGATAATGTTGACAAGCCTAAGGAACAAGAGGCAGTGCAAGTGTTGGTTGATCTACCACACTCTGCATCATCCACTCCCATAGGTACTAAAACTAGAAGTATGCCTGATCTTCAGACAATCTTAACAGAATTGAAAGAGGCAATGGATATTGATACTATCATAGGAAAAGGTATTGATAAAATGTAGCTGAGCATCAGCTCACTAGAATTGAAGAGGAGGAAAGTTATGAAGAAGAAGTCTCAAATTCTCGATGTCACATTACATGAGGTAATTGTGATTCCACAATGGGATCCCAATGAATTGTCTTTTGAACAAATAGTGACTCTTCAGGAATTACTTAAGAGGAAGAAGAGACAGGAAGAAATGAAAATAGAACATAAGCAAAAGCAAGTGTTGTATCACATCAAGGATATATTTGCAAAGGCTTTTGACTTAGAAGATGAAATGCCTCAAGCTCCCATTATTGATCAGTTAGTTCACATTGTACAGAAGGTAACTGATGATGACATAAATAGCAATGAAAGACTTCTACAAAGGTTTGAGAGGATATTCAAGAGAAAAGTTCTTGAGAAAATCTCAGATTAGATTGCAACGAAACAGGTTGAACTTTCTACTCTTGTAGAAATTTTGGAGAAAGTTATAGCAAACATTTATTCTTTGTAAAGGAAGCTATGTGATGTTGAATTCTTCACAAAGGATAATCTACAGCTTGTTGAGAAGCTATAGTTATATTTGAACTCAACTGGAAATACTTTGGGTAAGGATGCTACCTCTAGCTCCTTACATTTTACTAATTTGATCAATGCTCAATGAAGAATTTTTGAGCTTATGGTTGAAGATGGTCGGATTAGGGCCAAATTGATCACCATTTAGACAAGCTTGTTGCCTCACTTGGAGGTAATACAGAAGGAAATTTTAGATGCAAAAGAGTTATCACAGAGAAATGCAAATCTCTCAACTGCAAAAAGTTTAGTGGGTCTAGCTGTCGAGGTAGAGATAAAATTGGAAGTTATGAAGATTGACAAGGACAGTTGGGATACTACATTTGCATCCACCCTACAACTTCATAAACAATTTTTGGACAAGTATAACTTAACCCCACCTGTAATCAATGACAAAAATAAGGGGGAAGTTGGTAAGGATATAGTATGATAAATCAATACAGAACAGGTACATTTGTATATATTTTGAAGGCATGTATTCTATGTAACTTTTTTGTATGTATAATGCCAAGTATATTCCTAGGGGGAGTACTTTGTATACTTAGGCAATATTTTAATGGAATGAAATGAAGAAATGATAAGTGTGTTTTTGCCACTAATATCAAAGGGGGAGATTGTTAATCTCTAAGTTTTGTTGATGATTAGTGACCAACACTTAGTCATTCACTTAGGTAGTTTTATTTGCCTCACTGTGGCAAAGATAAAAATATCCAAGGCCAAACAACATTGTCGAGCAGTATTTAGGTTGTCGAGTTATATCATGTCGAGCCGAGTAGGATACTTAGTGCCGAGTGACAAAGATGTTAAGTGCCGAGAAGAACAATTTTTGTATACATGTCTGGATTGATTCAAACTTTGAGGATAAGTGTTCAGGCCGACATGTATAAGATTTTTGGGTTGACTTATGTACGCATTTAATATTTTCCTACAGAGTCAGTTATGCATTTAATTGTTTTATCTTATGCATGACCCATTGTAATCATTAATTGTAATGCATTGGAGACATAAGTATTAGATCTTGATCATTGATGTAGATCTTGCCACCAGACTTGAATAGATATATAAGATTGCTTCTAAACCCTATTTTGTGTTTGTGGAGAGAAGTGGGAACTGCATTTTCAAGTGAAATGCACAGAGGATTATTTTGTTAAGAAGCATAGATCAAGCAGAGTGACAGAACAGTGAACAGTAGAGTAAAGACATATCAGATTGTGAGATCACAGAAGGTACTGGAAAGAGGAGATCTGTCATCAGCATCTGAGTGCATAATGAAGGATCATTACTTGAAACATTCTAATTATTGTATCAAGTGAAATCTTTTAACAGAGTGGTTCTAGCAGACCTTTCTAAATGTCCTAATAGAGTGCTTACTTTATTGTAAGTTGAAATCCTTTCATAGGGTAGATTGTAATGATCTTTAGCTCTTAACTGGGTAGACCTTTAACTAGGTAGATTGCATTTTGTAATCAACTTTTGTAGCCCTAACAGGCACACTTTATTGCTCTAGTAGTGAAGAATTTTGTGGGTGTCATCCCCACCCTAGTTTTACCTATTTGGGTTTCTGGGTTACCAAGTTCTTGTGTTATGAGTTATTTATTTCATTATATGAATGCTATTTGATGTTACATTAGATTCATATATGTTTGAATGTGGATCAGTTTATTTTAAGTGTTTAAATTTGAAGATCTGATTCACCCCCCCTCAGTATCTTGCTTTCCCATTATTGTATTTCCAACATTTTCATCCTGAAAGTCCCTCAAAAAGGTCAAAAATCTTTCATTTGAATATAGTCATCATGTCAATCTTCACTAGGTTCCAAGTATCCAAAAGGAAAAAAGACACTTATCAACCCATGTTTCCATCATCAACAAGCTCTACCTTTGCAAAAACAATCTTTTGAGCCAAGGGAAATGACATCAACATAGCTAAACAATCAATTCCATCAAGCCCATTCAAACATAATTCAAAAGTTGCAAACAAAATTGGCTAAAGAAAAGAATCTCTTGGAAGATAAGGTTACCAAGATGATAAAGAGTAGATAGGAGATGACCAAAATCCTTGGATGTCCAAGTGAATCTTTTGCTGAAATTGACACACAATCTCTCATTTAGAAATCAAAGATACCCAAACTCATTTCACAACTCAATGAGGCAAATGAACAATTTAACAAAACCCAATTCAGTCATGTGCAAAAGACAACTTTTTTCAACCAAGTTCCAGATCATTCTCAATTCAATCAAGTTTCAAAAGAGTGAAAAATAGTAACTAGTTACATTGGTGGTTTTTCCCATATTGGGTTTCCATGTAAATCTTGGTGTCACCTATGTACATATTATTTGTTTTATGCTTTATGTTTCTGCACTTAATCACTAAAGTATAATTGCATTGGATATTATAAAGATTGCTTTTAAACCCGAGTTACAATAGAATATCTTAATTGACCGAGTAAAAGTGTTAAAGTATTTAAGACATCTAAGGGAGAAAGGATTTGTTTTGGAGTAACTGGTTGACCCCTCCCCTCTCAGTTACTTATCTCATTTCCAACAATTGGTATCAGAGCTTCAAGTTCTTTTAGAGAAGGTTTCAAGACCTAAGCTAAAGATCAGATATGTCTTATAGAAGGGAGATCCCAAAGCTAAACAAAGACAACTTCCTAGCATGGAAAGAGCTGATGAAGCTACATCTATCTACTATTGGAGATGTTGGTTTGTATTTTTTGGAAAGAAAATATGTTGAACCAACATGGACTATGACTGTGGAATAGATGATAGAATGGAGGCTTCGTAACATAATGATGATTGATATAGCTTCTTCACTCAGCTACTCAAAATTTAATGAAGTCGAGGACTTCACTACAACCTATGATATGTGGAAGAAATTACAAGACATTCATGGAGGAGATGAAAATATAAAGAGAGCCAAAGTAGAAAGTCTAAGAGGACAATTTTATGAGATGAAAATTAAAGGAGAAGACATTAGAAGATACAGTGAAAGAATCAAGAAAATTGTGAGTGTCATCAGACTTGTAGGTAGAATAATTGAAGATACAATAGTGGTCAACAAGGTACTAAGAACTTTACTTCCTTTGTATGCTATTAGAGTTTTATATATTCAAGAGATCAGGTGCAATAAAGATATAACTCTAGATACATTAGTGGGAAAGCTTACAACTTTTGAGCTGGGAAACTTTCACAATTACTCTCCGAGCTCTAGCAATCTTGAGTCTGCATTCAAAGCTAAATTAAACCTTTGTAAGAAGGATAGATACTCAAAAGGGAAGAAGATTGAAAGTGACAATGATGATGAATCTTATGATGAAGATCTTGACAAATTTGATGCATTACTTGCAAGAAGAGCCGCAAAAGGAAAATATAGAGGAAAAATACTATTGATTTGTTTTTCATGCAATGAGGTTGGTCACATTGCTACAAAGTGTTTGAACAAAGAATACAAAGATGAGAAAAAGTTCAACAAATTCAAAAACAAGAAAGATGTCAAGAACTACAAAAGCTACAAGGATAAAGGTAAGAAGTCTTGTTATATTTCTAAAGATTCTAACAGTGATGAAGAAGAAGATGAAATGGTTAATATTTCTATTAAGGATGATTCCGATGAAGAAGATTTAAATACATCACTTTTCTCACACATCAATAAAAATGACACATGGATAATTGATAGTGGTTTTTGTCATCACATGACTAGTGATAAGAAAAAATTTGAACATCTTGAACACTATGATGGTGGGAGTGTCAGTTTTGGGAATGATGAACCATGCCCTATAAGAGGAAAAGGTTGCATATTTTTAATAGAAGGAATCAAATGTGATAATGCTTATTGGGTTGAAGGATTGAGGAGAAATATACTTAGTGTAGCACAGATGAACAACATTTGCTTCAAGGTATAATTCATGAATGGTAAGGCCAAGCTCTTGGATGGTAAAGGAAACCTAGTCGGAACTGATAGGAAAACAAAAGGTAATCTATTCTATCTTGATCTCACTGAAGGTTCATGCTTTATTGCACAAGTAGAAGAAAGTTTGTTATGGCATAAAAGGTTGTGTCATGTAATTTTTGATAATTTGGTAAACATAAGAAAGAACAAGAGAGTCAGAGGTATTCCTATATTGAAGAAACATGAGTTAGCAATATGCAAACAATGTCAAATTTGAAAGATGAGCATGACGAGTTTCAAAAGCAAGAATTAAAATACCGATGAAGTCTTGGAATTGATACATACTGACCTACGTGAACCAATTGGAACAACAAGCTATAATGGAGAGAATTATTTTATTCTATTTGTTGATGATCATTCCAAAATGATGAATTTCATGTTTCTTAGAGAGAAATCAGAAGCCTTCCATAAATTCAAATGGTATCTTGAAAGAGTTGAGATGGAAATAGGAAAGAAAATAAAATGCCTAAGATCTGACAGAGGAGGAGAATTCATTTCTAATGAGCTCAATGAATTATGTAATGAGAGAGGAATCAAAAGACAGGTATCTGCCCCTGGTACACCACAAAAAAATGGAATAGTAGAAAGAAGAAATAGACCCATTATGGATTGTGCCAGAACCCTAATGATTGAAAAGAATATTTCTGCCAATTACTGAAAGGAGGCCATCAGCACTACAGTGTTCACCTTGAACCGAGTTCAATTGAAGAAAGCTAGTTACCAAACACCTTTTGAATTATGGTATGGCTATAAACCAAATGTTCATTATTTCAACGTATTCAGAAGTAGGTGCTACATCCTGAAGGAAGAAAGAAATGGAAAACTAGATGCAAAAAGTGATGAAGGAATATTCCTAGGTTATTCATGTAAAACAAAAACATACAAATGTCTAAATCTTACTACTCATAAAGTCATAGAATGTGTATGTGTCAAGATTGATGAGTTAGTAGAAACATGTGAAGAGAAGAGTAGTAAAGAGCCTGAAGACTACATGAACTTTGTGTATCATGAACCTGATACTATAACTATGACTCAAGAAATGGTGATTGGACATCAGAACTGTCGACCACTAAATATACTAGCACAAACTGTGCAACCCAAATTGCAAGTTGTGCAACCCAAGATGCTGGTAGAAGAGACTAAGTCACAGACAGAGGGAACCAAGTCTCAGATAGAGGAACCCAAGGCATAGACAAAGGGACCTGAGTCACAGACAGTGGAACCTGAGCATGAGACAAAAGAACAAGAAAGAATGTTTGAGAATGATAGACCTAGTGGATCAAGTCCAGAATCTAGACTGAAGGATCCAGTTCTTTCAAAATATGTTAGAAGGCATCATGTACTTGTGAAAATAATTAGAGATCAGATAGAAGGTGCAATAACAAGGAACAAACTAAAAGGTACATGTCTACTAAGTGAATTTGAACCTAGAACTGTTAAAGATGCATTAAATAATGAAAGTTGAATACAAGCAATGAATGAAGAAATTGAGAAGATTGAGAAGAACCAAACTTGGACCCTTGTTCCTAGGACAAAGAACAAAAATGTGATTGGAACCAAGTGGGTTTTTTGAAATCAGATGAATGAAAATGGTAAAGTTTCTAGAAACAAGGCCAGACTAGTTTGTAAAGGATATGCTCAAGAAGAGGGTATTGATTATGGAGAAAATTTTACTCCTGTTGCAAGACATGAAGGAGTTGGAACTCTTCTAGCATATGATGCACATAAAGGATAGAAAGTATATCAAATGGATGTGAAATTTGCATTTCTGAATACAATCCTCGAGGAAGAAGTCTACATTGAACAACTTGAAGGATTTGTTGATCCTAGTAGAAGGAATATGGTCTGCACGTTGCTCAAAGCATTGTATGGACTGAAGAGAGTGCCCAGAGCCTAGTATGAAAGACTGCATAGCTATCTAGTAAGTATTGGATTTCAAAGAACCAATGATAACAATAGCCTCTACATCAAAGAAGGACCACAAAACAAAATAGTGTTAGCAAAGATATTTGTTGATGACATATTATTCATTCATTTTTATCACCTATGCAAAGCATTCTCTGTAGCTATGAGTAAAGAATTTGAGATGTCTATGTTTGGTGAGATCAAATTCTTTGTTGGATTACAAGTACATCAAATGAAGGATGGTATCTACATTACTCAATCAAAATATATCACGGAGATACTTAAGATATTTGGTATGGAAGATTCCAAAACTGTTGGAACACCCATGTGTACTGGAAAAAAATTGTCTAAGGATGATGATTCAAAAGAGGTAGATCAGACCAACTACAAATCCATGATTGGAAAATTTCATTTTTTGTTAACACCATACCTGATATTGCATTGGCTACTGGTATTGTTGAAAGATTTTTAGCTAATCCCAGAGATAATCACCTAATGGTTAATCAAAAGAATTTTGAGATATATGAAGGGTACTTAAGACTATGATTTATGGTATAAGAAAGGTGGAAAGTTTGAATTAAAGGCATTCACTGATGTTGATTGGATTGGAAGTGTCAATGAGAGGAAAATCACCAGTGGTGGAGCTTTCTTTCTTGGAAAGAGGTTAGTGTCTTGGACTAGCAAGAAACATAATTGTATCTCTAAGTCTACAGTAGAGGCGGAATATGTTGCTACAATAGTGAACTATTCATATGGATCAAGCAGTTGTTATCAAGAATGAAGGAAGAAGTAAAAGAACCAGTTATTATCTACTGTGACAACACTAGTGCCATTAACATTTCAAAGAATCCTGTGATGCACACCAAAACCAAGCATATATAGCAATAAAGTATCAGTTTTTTAGGGAATTGGTACAGAATAAAGAAGTAAGGTTGGAATATGTGAACACCAAAGAACAAGTTGCAGACATATTCACCAAACCTTTACCTAAGGATGCATTCTTGTATCTTAGAGGATATCTAGGGTTTCTTCCCCTAACTGAAGCTCACTAAAATACAATTTAATGATGCATCAACCTGAGAGACAGTGAAGATCTATCAGTTGATGCAGGTACATTAGAGCACATTGCAGATGAATTAGTACATTTAGGTACATTACAATTACAAAGTGAAATAGTATTGACTATTTCTATTTAGTATTTGTGGAGATGGAGTCTTTGGCATCTATTGTGAAAGAGGGAGAGTTTTCTATAATACATAAGAATAAGATAAAAGAGGGAGATTTTTCTATAATAAATAAGAATAATACAGTAAGAGGGAGATTTTGATGTCAGAGGGAGTTTTTGGATGAGAATCAAGATTAATTCTTTGTATTATGACATGTTGTGTTGCCATCAGTGTCAAAGAGGGAGATTATTGAAGACAATTATTCAATTGTGTATTGTCATTGATGTTACACTTATGTAGTGATGTTACTGAAATCTCTACATTCAGACCGAGCATAGTTTATGAATAGAATGAGTTATTTTAGTGTTGACCAAGTTCAGTCGGGTATTGTAGAAGTTCAGTGTTGACTGAGTCACTCGGGCATTTCAGTCATGGTCGGGCATCTAGTGCCATCCGACTATCAATGATTCACATTATATAATTAATTGGTTATATGAGGCTAACAAAATTGTGATATATTATTTAGAAGTATGTTCAAGCCAACTTGATAGGGCTTTCCATATATATGAAAGGTCAAGTTTGGATTGAATATGAGAAAGTAAGTGTAGAAGTTCAAGACAGGCGGAAGTGTGGAATTCTATGATATGAAGAGTGAAGGAAAAATTAGATAAGATTCTGATTGAGTACAGATCACTCAGAGCTGCAATAGAATATCTGATCAACAAGGATCCACTCATAAGAAGAACATAGATCTGAATCAGCAAAGATAGTTGCTTACACATACAAGTCAATTCATTGTTACTCTCTAACAATTGTAGCAGTGATCTCAAATCTCTTAACAGATTAGACTTAACAGTCTTTTTGTAAATCCTCTCACAAGGTAGCATTTCTATGTTGAAGTGTTGAAGACCTCTAACAAGGCCATTCCTCACAGGGTGATTAAATCCTTTAATAGGGTCACACCTAATAGTATTTTATTGTAACCTTTATTAGGGTTGGATCCTAATAGGGTTCACTTTAGAAGAGTGAAAAATAAGAACTAGTTACATTGGTGGTTTTTCCCATATTGGGTTTCCACGTTAAATCTTGGTGGCACCTGTGTATATGTTATTTGTTTTATGCTTTATGTTTCTGCACTTAATCACTAAAGTATAATTGCATTGGATATTATAAAGATTGCTTTGACACCCGAGTTATAGTAGAATATCTTAATTGATCGTGTAATAGTGTTAAAGTATTTAAGACATCTAAGGGACAAATGATTTGTTTTGGAGTAACTGATTCACACCTCCCCTCTTAGTTACTTATCTCATTTTAGCATGGAAACCGTGCTAAGGGAAAAACCACATGGGATCGGTTACCCAAAATATTTTCACTCTTTTGAAGTGAGCTCAGTGAAGAGCCAACCCTATTAAAAGTTATAATGCACACCGTTAAATGTTACATGGTTAGAGGATTTAAAAATAACCAATCTCTCTTGATCATGCATTCACTACGGGGTCAACAAGAAAACAATCAACATTCTTTGAATGTTATAATAAAGACTTCACTGTCCTACTCGATTAACAAATTTATCTGTAACAATAATTAAAGTGATATATTATTGATCTGATTCAAATACAACTCTGATTCACAGATATTCAAATCTATTCTAAGTACATAATACTTGTGATCAATTTTTTCACTTTAGTTCATCTCATTCTTCATACTAGTTTTTCTTGGTAATGTTCTTTCCTCTATTTGCTCGACGATGTCTATAGAAATGCTATGTTCTATCTTTAACCAGTTTGACTAGTCATGCATAAAAGTTTCATGTATGCATCATGTGTGTCGTGTAATTCAAAATGAATCTCTTGTCTCTTATATAGACATCACATATCATTTAATTTTCATCCTTCAAATCTTTCCGCTTAGTCTCCATCGCTCATTTTCCCACTTGATCCATCTTCAACACTTGTGTTAAAAAAAATTTTCAATCTCTTTCGTCTGATCTTCATTGAATTTTAATAAACATTTGATCAAATACTAAACTTTACCTTTTACCTCGAAATCATCAATTGCCAGCTCAACTTCCAATTCGGCCTCAGTTTGATTAAATTTTTTTATCAATAGTTGTGTCGTCAATCCCTTGCTCAGTTATCACTGTGCTCAGTATACACTATGTTTTACTCAGTGTTCACTGTTTCTTAGTGTATACAGAACTCTTCATTTACCGACCACATAAACATTGTTTGTTCCAAATATTCAATTCATAGCAAATGTTTTCCACCATAATAATACTCAAATAAGTTGACATCAATTGTCCAATAAATTAACTGCTAATGTTTATCATCACTTCTGCAACTCAGTTGAATATCAAAAAATGGATTCAAACATATAAATAGTTGTAGTTCATCATGCTTGTGTGGAGATTTGTGCAAAATTCTTTTTGATCCTACCTTTCTCTTGCCTCAATTCGTATTTACTTCCTTCCACCTTCGAATAGTTTGGGGTCAACCTCCTTGACTGATGGATATTCAATATCTACAAGATTCATCTTGCCTAACCTGGAGAAGCTTATTGGTGTTTATAGATTATTATAAATGGATGATCAAATCAATTGTAAGTGTGCAGTAGTTTTGAAGTGTGCGAGAAAATAGTTAATGCATATTAGAAGTATTGAGTTAAAGGTATCTACATTTGAATAATCCTTGAAGTGTTCTAGAGGTAGTGAGTGAAATGCTACAAATGGTTTGTATGTGTGGTAATAGATACGCGATACATTTTCATTATATTTTAACCTCTTTCTATCAAAATTATATTATAAGGCAATAGTGAACTTCATTTGATTGTAGCAATAAAAATAACATTCGGGAAGTTGTTGCTTCCTTCTATTACATCTCTAATATAAATTTGTAATTTTATTTTATATGTGAGATTGCTCGCTTGAATTTTCATGGATTTTTGACATAAATCTGGTGTTCATATGTACATTTATGTCGAACAATCTATTATATCAATATTACATTATTGTAAATATATAAACTAAATGTTTTAATAGAACATGTGGTAAAATATTTAAAGGTTTTATTAACATATTGGTTTACCTCTACCCCTCTCCCAAGCCTCCCCCGACACTCCAACAACTCTATATTTGTCTCTACATTAATTTTCCTTCCTTTATCTATCCATCGAGCTATTCATCACTATCCTCTTCTCCATGTTTTTATATCTATATTTATTTTCCCTTCCGTGTCCCCTTCATCTCTCTATCTTTCTATCCCTATGTCTACCTATCTTCCACTTGCTTCCTATTACAAACATAGCATGGGATTTTTCAAACTAGATTATAGTTGATTTGAAGCTATCACTTCTCGTTTAAGGCCTTTGTTGCACAAAAAACATCACTGTCTAAATGAACTACCAATTAACCTTGTGTACTACACAACTTTATGCAAAAATAGACCAAATATTTCCCTATTTGACCTTCCTCTCCTTTCCTCACTTTTTTAGTATACCCATTGCATGTAAAGATGTCATTGCTAGTTTTAAATTATTTGTATAACATATGTGACCATCATAGTTCATGTTCGAATATAGATACTTACCTATCATAGAAATATTTAATGACTGTTTGGTTATATAATTGCCTTTCAGTTTATGATTTAAGATAAATACCATTTGTGTTTCAATAAGAAATGAAAATTTTTGGTGATATGAAAATATTGTAAAATTAGAAAATAAGTATAAATTAGAAACATATGCAAAAGTTTAAGTTTTTTGAACAAATTTTTAAATTTATATAGAAACTTTTATTTGTGATAAAATAATAGAAAATAGAAAATAATTATAATTTAGTAATATATATAAATAAATATCAATATAATTAAGAAAGTTTATAAGTTTATATATCATATATATTATAAAATAACATATATTTATACTATTAAATAAAATATTATATTAGTTACAACAGATTATTGACGGTTTATTAATAAATTTAGGTACCATATTCACAGTTTTATCAAAATTTAATAAGGTCCAACAAATTTTCACCTCAAAAGTGAAAAAAAAATCAATAGCGCCATCAAATTCCAGGCGTGGTTGAGAGTAAATGTTTTTCCCATCTTCTTGCAGATAAGTGTCCATCCTTGCGATTCAAAGTGAAGATAAGAATAAGAAACATCCAGATTTTATTCTTATTTTTTCGTATGAAATATTGTGATTTCTGGGAGTGGATAGAAAAGTTAGCTTTAAAAATCCTTCGATTCGGATGCCTTGCCCATTTCTTTAGGCTTTTAATCTTATCGTGATTCCTATCTTTTCTCTTGCCTACATCATCCCAGAACAATATTTATTTCGGTGTTTTCGTCATAGAATACATTCTCCTTTCGAATATTCAAAGCAGACAATTTACGTCCACTCAACTTTGGCAAATTCATTCGTTCCAGGCCACACTCCCTTATTTCCAACGCAAACTATCTTGGTTTTCAAGCGTAGCACGGTCTTCGGATTAGCAGGATATTAGCGAACTCGGTATGCTTGAAATAATTTTCCTCTCAACTCTGATCTGAATGTTTGTGGCAACTATTGAGCTTTTGTGTTTGACTGGCAGTTCAACTGTGCAAATTAAGAATGACAGCGAAACCCACAACTCTGGTTTTGATGGGGCGCACTGGGAATGGAAAGAGCGCAACTAGCAATTCCATCCTTGGACGCGTTGCCTTCAAGGAATGTGCGAGCTTAGGGTCGGTTACAAAGGAGTGTAAGATGGAACAGACCACGCGGAAGGATGGCCGAATAATAAATGTGATTGACACTCCTGGTACGAAGTTTGTAACTTTTTCCTGCATGTGTTTTTTAATTTTTAATTTTGATATATTTAATAATATTATTATTTTCGGATTTAAAATGTTAAAACTGTTTTAGTTTTGCTAGAATTGTGTTAATTTAGTTGTGCTTCTGACTAAATTATAATGAGATGCACGTCTTTGATGTCAAAATTGAAATTTTGAAAAAAAATTCTGACAGGGTATTTTAAATTTATTTTTTTTTAAAAATAGTATATCTATTTGTTGGTCTTTTTTTTTTAATTTATTTATTTTAAAACAGTATATCTGTTTGTTTGTTTTTTTTAAATTTCGGAGGAATAAATTAGTTAGGTTTAAAAGTTTTAATCATTTAACAATATTTTAATTTATGAATTTTTCTTTAAATTTTCCATGGAGTATGATTGAAAATGTTATGAATAAATGGATCTTTTTTAACTTAAAAACATACAATCAGCCAATATCATAGACTCTTAAAATTTAATGATTTTGAGTAATTCATATTGTATTTTAAATAAATAATCTTATTAATGTTTTTTTAAAATATAATTATGATACACAATCTTAACAAAGAGATAAAGCTCTTTGTTATTATTATTATTTATTTTGTATTCTTAAAAGCAAAAAATAAATACAATAATTTAATTTAATATGTCATACATCTTTAAATTTGTAATGCTATCTCTACTTAAATAACTTTAGTTTAAGATAATGGATGAAATTTTAGAGGCATAGTGTGTCTATAATTAATTAGGTTTTTATAAGAATGTATAGATAAATATAGAAACCTTAAAGATAATTTATAAAAAAATATTAGAGAAGGAGTAGATACAAGGATTTCTTTAAATTTGATTATGATGAATTTTTTATTCCTACATATTATTAAATTATATTTTGAATGCTTGTTGGATGAATAATTATGTATTTGTATTAAAGTTAGAATGAAATATCTTTAGAATATAATAATAGTCTTATAGTATAATTGTGAGCATTACTCTAATTTTTATAATATTTATTAAAAATTATTAAAAATAATCTATGTAAATTTGATAATCTTTAAGAGAAATATTATTATATTAGTTATGCAATGAATTTTTCATTCTAATAATTAGTTTGATCCTTATATGTAACTAAAGGATTTATAAAGATCATATAGAATTATCCAAATTAAACTGAAACTTCTAAAGTGAGTGATGTGGAACGATTTAATTATTCTATGAAATAGATAAAGAAAGTAGAAAACTTAATCATTATCGAAATGATTTTCAAAAATAAATTTAAAATTAATTATTCAAAAGTAACAGGATGCTTTCTCCCCTAACCACGTCATTTTGTATAAAGGAAATTCTTACAACTAGCATAATACAATAGAAATGGTTAGGGTTAACATGTTGGAGTACTATTTTGAACTAAATTCAATTTTCAACATGGGCGAGAGCGAGAGTTTGAGCGAGAGGGGAGCATTTTCAAATTCAGGGGTTTCTGAGGATGGAGACCAGGATGACGAAGATGATCCAGGTGGATCCAAGGAGGTCTGGAAGGTGTTTCTACTCTTGCGAGCACCTCCTAGTGTTTGGGATGTAGACGATGTGTGGATGGACCCTCCTTGTTTTGGGTTTTGGCCCTGGCTCTGGCACCCTTTGTTTTCAGGGGTTTTGTTCGGCGCTAGTGTGGTGGGGCAAGGTCTCTACTGCTCCTTACAATGGTGGTTGCATCTGCTTTGTCCCTGCTAGAGTGAACTGGGTTAATGACCCTCTCCAGTCTCTTTTGTTGCAGGCCCCTTGTATTTGGGGATTTCTGCTAATTTTGCCTCTTCAGGCCTATGTTCCCGACACTGTTCATGAAGGGATGGTATGGCCTGAGATCTATGGGTGGACATATTCTACCTCCTCTGTTGGCAGTCTTGGTGCCTCTGTTTGTTGTGGTGCGACAGAGTTGGTCCTCGTGGAGATTTTGAGGAGGGGGAGGCACTGCGCCAACTTTTTCGGTGTTTTGACATGATGGAAGACCTATTTCCCTTGACCATGGACCAGTGGCTAGTCATGGTGAGGCAGGTGGGAGGATCTCTAGCATGATGGAGAAGAAGTATACAGGGTGGGGACTTACAGCAGTCGGTGGATGCCCTTTTAATGTGCTGGGGTAAGGAGGATGTGGCTTGGAAGTCTGCCTACTGGTGCTGTGGTGGCTTCCCCTGGGGTTGTATGCATTGCTGTAGAAAGTTGGGGGCTATTGAACCCTTGCAGTAGTGGATGGTGGATAGTCTACTGATCATGGTCTACATTGACTCTGCTCATGGTTTGGTGTGGGTTCAGGTTTGGGATCAATCTCTGCTATGGAGGGGTTTTGGTTGGCTACTCCTAAAAGTATCTTATCTCAGGCAGGGATCATACACAAAGTTTTTTTTATCTCTATTGAAGTTGTGGGTGGTCTGGCTCTAGATGGTCAATTTATTGGCCTTTGGTGGTTGGTTGCCTTTCTTCGGCTGGATGCCCTTTTTGTGAGATGGTTTACTGAAGATACTCTAGAGTTCTGGACGTGGTTGTTGTCTCTTCACCTTGAAGAGAAGTTTCGTTTGCTGATGATGTGATGAGGAGGGCTTTCTCTTCCAGTTCCTTTTTTTCTTTTTGTGGGTCTATCCTTTCTACTTGGTATGGACAGTGTGTTTCCTTTCTTTGTTGGCAAGGTGAATGCTGACAGTTTTCAAGGGCTCAACTTGGATGGTTGTTTTTGGATGAAGTTTGCAGCCGATTTGGGTGCTTTCCCCAATCTCGTGGATTTGGATTGTGAGTGGTTTTTTTCAAAGGAGGGCTTGGTACTGTCTGTTTGTTTCTTCTTTTACAGCTCCTATGGAGGTGGAGTTGCCTCCTATTGAGGGGGAGGTTTTCGTGACTTTGGAGGTGTATGAGTTCTAGTCTCTCTTCTGCGGTAGGTGGTTTTACAGTTTTTGACTGGTGTTGTTGATCTCCCTCCTCACTGCTCCTATTAAGGTGGGCCCCTTTACTATTGAGGTGGAAAGGGTTGTTGCTGTTGGAGGGCGGATCTACAGTTAGGAGGTTGTTGTTGTTATTCATAGGGAAGACCCTTGATAACCTTGCTTTTCTTAGGGAGTTTGGAAGTTTCAACTAATATTTTGTTGGTTGAGCTCTGTTGATGGTCTTCTTGACCTTGTTGTTCTTTATGTTTCATTGTTGGGCTCTCTGGATATGATTAATGTGTTGTTAATGTGTATCTAGTTTGTTGCTTTTGTACCACGGGCCAGCACCCTCTTGCTGCTGCTTATTTCAAAAACATGTTGGAGTACTAAATATCAACCTTATGTATCACTATCAAATATTAGATATAATGATTTAGTACTTCTACTAAACTTCATGCCCACTCTCCATAAAGAAGGGATCCTATAATCTTGGGCAATAGATTCTAGACTAATTAGATATCATATATTCCACTATAAGAAATCTAAATCTTATCGAAAAGAGTTAAAAAAAAGGCTAAGCCGGATAGACTTCTCTAAGTAATCATTACAATTTTTTGAGTTTTTCCATACTTCCTTGTGCTGAATCTAGCCATTCTACAAAGAGTCATGGATTTTGCTAGAAGCAATCCATGGGTTCTTATCTTAGCAAGTTTTATCATTTGTATTCCTCATGCCGCAATTACAAAACAAAATTTATCATCGATGAAAATAAACTAAGCTTGAGGTGTGTACTCACCCAATTCTTTTCCTTATCTCCACTATTCTATAATATAACTTTGATAATCGACCAAAACATATGTTTATTGATGTATAGAAAACTATGTATAAATCTATAATAGATTTTTTTTTGAGGTCTTGAACATCTATAAATATGATGGCATTAAAATTGAGAAATTGAATATTTATATTAATTGTGAAGCTATCCTGTACTTACATTCATTTTCACTATCTAAAAACTTTTTCTTTAGGAAAACTAGTTCATCATTTAAATATTGGAGCCACTAGATTTTCAAGTTATTCCTTTGACAGATATGAAAATAAACACGGTAAAAATATTGGTCAAACTTCATGTCTAGTCCTCAAAGCTTGTAGATGATTTTTTCATATCATTCTTGAACTTATGCTAAGATTCTAGCATGGCATGCAAAAAGTGAACTGAAACTAAACATTTAAATTCTAAATTATATGCACTCGAGTGAGTAAAAATTATCCCTTCATCTGTAATTTCCTTACCATTAAATTTCAATATTTGAGAAGACCTTTAAGCTGGACACCTATATTTCCCCATAACTTAGTTAGATGGTGCCAAAAATGAATCTCAAATCAATTCTTTTACTTATCCATTCAAAAATTTTCAAAAATTAAAGATTAATTAACAGTGCCAAGTTTATTGTTCTAAATATTTATTACCCTTTTGATTATTTTTTTTTTGGGTGGGATATCTGCCATATTACAATCCCTATAAAGATGAAAGTAACACTTAGACATTTTATTTCTTCTATAGAAATATGTATGTTTTGTTCAAATCCAGAGTAGTTAAGGAGCTCAAAAGACTTAAAAATATATAATCTTTTGGAGAACAACATTAACTTAGATACTTGATCTTTTGTACTTACTAGATGTATTTAGACTGTACAAATTGTTTTACACATCACTTGCGTTCATTTTTCTAACTTAGGAGGAATAGTGAATTTTTATGCATAGCTAAACATGTGAAACATGCGATTTTTAGACTTTGTTAATATGGGATTACAGTTATGGCATTTAATCCATTCTCAATATTATAAGTCCTTCAAATATTATCATGTTAAATTTAATCATTATATCGACTAAATTTAACAATTTTTGTTCAATGTTAAAACATAACTAAATTACCCTACAATTATAGAAGTTAATTTTTAAAGCTTTAAGTTTGAGTCATAAATTAAGTGGTCATTTTGGAGTGATGAGGGCATTTCTAAATTTGATGTCAAATTCGTATACAACTTGTATTGTGTTATATTTTCATCAGCATTGCCTACATAATTACTCATATTCACTTTGATATAGACTACTTTTGGAACTGTAATCCTTCAAATATAGCCTTAACTCTATAGCAATTTCTTTGGACATGCTAGATCCATTCGGACTTTGTAATCAACATTTACATCATTTAAAATTATTGACTTTAACTTAGGTGATGTAATAAATTTTGAATATCAGGTAAAGAGTGATAAATTATGGTTTGTATAATTGATTAACATGACAACAAGATTGTGGCCGTTAATCTTTTTTTGCGATTGAAAATTCATCAAACACTCATATTCTCAATTTCATTTTTATTTTCCAAGGATTAAATAATTTTTATTTTATACATTCAAAATATGAAATAAGAGGTCATATTAGAGGTATATGGAAATTAATATATGTCAATTCCAAGTTTATAGACAAATGGTCTATAGTGATTTTTTATTATCAACATCTTGTATGCGTAGTGAACATCCCTCATATTTAGAAATATATTATCTTATGAATATATAATAAGTCTAATCAACATGGAATCAATCCAATATCTAAAGAAACATTTGTGTAAATGAAATAACATTAATCTAAAATTATATTTCTCTTAAATTATGTTTTCTTCAAAAAGGGGTGCAAATTTATTGAACCATAAAGAATAGTACAAATGAAAGGGAAAATAAACCTTGAAAAGAAACAACGACTAGAAATATCAACAAGATAGTGACCCCTAATGGGCCCCAATTATCCAATTATTTCTTCCATAACAATCTTCTCAGATTATTGAACAGACTCAAAGGGAAATTAACTCAAATATCTAATATGACAAGCATCCAATTATTTAGAAGCCCACTTAACTAAATAGTTTGTTTCCATATTCCACACCCAGGGAACATAGAAAAGGGAGTCCAAATCCAAGAATTCCCTCAAACTAAGAATATGTCTACTTGGGAATATGTCACTCAATATCATCCACCCTCTACTTATTTGGCATATCCACATCAACCTAGGACTCAAAGTCACAAATAATCTTTCTCCATCCAAGAGCACAACCTCTTTCTAGTACCAAGAGAACAAGAAGAACCTTCTTATAGTTATTTTTCAACTACCCCTTACATATAAAATAATAAATAAAATCACATATCCCAATCTATCTCTATCAACTCCTTTGATTCATCCATGCCTAGAATTTCCTAAACCATTAGTATTGATCTTGAGGACCACTTGAGACAGAGGAGACCACTTACCATCATGGTGAACTTTCTTTTTGGCATGTCATCTCCTAAAAAATGAGCCTCTAAGGACCTCACTAACAAAATTTAAATGATCAACAGTATTTAAATCAATAGGATTCAAATCCAAAAATTGATCACACTTATCTATCAAAGTTTCCAAAATCATTAGAGTAACTCCCAACCACACTTGTTAAACCAACATATTCTTATCCTAGAAAATATTTCTTTTTTAAACGTAATTTATAAATAATAAAATAGGGTCTAATATATCATACCACATGGAGGAAGGATGCCTTAGTAGGGGTCTACATAGACTACTACAAAGTTCAACTAAATAATTGGCATCAACATAAGCATGCTTCTAAAATCCCTATGACAAATGACATTTTTTCCTAATGAAATAAAATTGAAAGAAAATATGAGAGTTACTTTCCTAATTATTGTGGAAAACACAAATAGAACGCCCCTAAAATCCCCTCTTATGAAGATTCTCCGAAGTGAGGCATCTATTCCTCACAACTAACCATAAGAAAAAATATGCATTGGCCAAGCCAACCTATTTGAAACCTGCTTCCACGAATGAAAATTCACCTTCCCCAAGGTCAACCTATCCAACTCTAGGTATACCAAAGCCACCCAGAAGTTACCCTTTCAATCATGGTCCTAAGAAATAATATCTACTCCTTTTAGGGAGTTACATATTATTTTAGTAATGATCGTAGCAAGATCCTCCCTAGCATCTACTCATCATATAGACGCTCGTTGGCATATTGACAAAGATAGAAGATGATTGTGTTGGTATTCATGTCAACATAGCAGAAGGTTTGATTAGAAAAAAATTATGCCTATTACTAACTTAACTATTGAAAGTAGGCCACTGGAGTAGAATGTTAAAAGGTCTGGTACAAGGTATATATTGCAGAGATGAAGTCACGCATGTAGAGAATGAAGGATGAAGGTGTTTAATTAGTTCACCCAAAGTTACAGAAGGTTTCATGATGATTTGGATAGGTAACTAGGTTACACAAGGTAACTTGAAGATAGGGTGACAAGTTGTGTTGATAGGAAGATAGAAAGAGGTTCGGTGTGCTCAACAAAGTTATAATTTCATGGAGAAAACCTAAGAGTGTGTTGGAGACATACTCAGGTGTCTTCAACTCAAAGGGTTTATACTTTAGATGTCTGCAAGGCATAATCTTATTGTCTCAGTGACTTGTTGATAGTGTTCTTCATGTTTGGTGGTAAAGAGCTAGGAAATCCAATGGCTGTGGTGGATTTGAATGTTTGAGTATTTATAATGATGTTATAGAATGTTCCTAAAGTATGTGCTTGATTAGTTGGTGATATACATGGATCATAAGGATCAGATTGGTAGATATTTTGGTTAATAATAATATTTTTATTATTAGTCATGTTCTTGACTAACTTAGTTGGTAAATTGTGTTGCGCAAGTGGTAAACAATCAAATTTTGGAGATTTACGATCTCGAGGTGGTTGTTGTAGGATGTGGCTATGATTTGGTGGTCAGAGATAGATTTGAATCAAGAGATTTGGTGCATTTATTGGAAGAGATGGTGAATTAGGGTTTGTGACCTAGTTCTTGGTATAAGATGATGAATTAGGGCAAATATTGTTAGGCACAGAAGATGAATTTTAGTTATGACCACCAAAGATTGATTGTAGAGAAGTTATGAAGATCTCTGGAACACTAACCTGCTTATCTGAAGGAGTCAAAGAGAGTTAGATCATAGATCTTTGTTGTTCTTAAATGGAACTGACTTTTGCATTAGGTAGTTGTTGTTATCAAGTTTACAAACACTTTTAGATCATTATAGTGATCAGATTGTAAGGAAGTGAGCCTTCCTAAGGGTTGCAGCTCGAGGAATTTTATTGAATCAGTGAGCTCTAGGCAGTGAGCTTGAATACATGTGCATTCCCCATACATTGTAATAAGGTTACACTTCTAACAATGTATTCTCTTATTGTGGGTAATCAGCCCCACCATAGTTTTTCCCTTAACAAGGTTTCCATGATAAAAATATTGTGTCAACTTATGTGGATGTGTTTCTGATTTGTATATGCATGCATGTTTTATACTCTATTTATTCTGATCAAATTTAAGGGTACACAATTTTTTGAGTTTTGAGGTTTAAGGGTTTGAGGTTTAAGGTTTTGGTAACAACTAATTCACTCCCTCCCCTCTTAGTTGTTCACATCGATATTATCAATAATTGGTATAAGATCTTTGGTCCCTTGAAGGAAGCCTAACAACTTGAGGGAGATTTGATATGAAAACTTACAAGAAGGATAGTCCTAGGTTTAAAGGAAAAAACTACACTATATGGAAAGGATAGATGATCACTCATATAAAAGTGGCTGCAAGAAGTTGAGCCCAACTTTTGGGAAAAAAGTGGAAGTGTTTTCCCTATTTTTTAAATTTTCTATCAATTGATGTCAAAATTTGAGGCATTTAGAGATTGAATCTCAAAAAACATCACGATTAGAAATTGTAGCGCTCAGAGTCTAGTTGTCAAATAGGTAGAAATTGTTTTTAAGTAGGCATGATTAAAAACCACTTTTTCAAAATGTTTTTTTCAAGACCATACCACACGTGTATGACCACTATATTTTGACCTAAATAAATGATTTTTTGTCAATCCTTCTAGGGGAACATACCTAAGACACCAAAGTTTGATGACCATATTTTTTTTTTGTTATTCAAGATTATTTTTTATTAATTTTTAATTGATTGTAAAGTAAATTTTTGAAACCTCTAGTGTACGACCACCAAATTTGATGAAAAATTCACATTTAAAAGAAAAGTTATCTTCAAGAAATTTGTATGTAGATTGATGTCATACAACTTATTTTCAAAAAAATGTAAAAACAAAAAAGGTATTGAAGTTTTAGTGAACCTCACTATTTTAGGTTTAGGTACCACTTTGGATTAAAAAATATTGCAAAAATAGTAAATTGATGATATCACTATGAAATTTATACTTTTGAAATATAGACAATAAGAACTCTAATGAGTTTTCATTTCATCAAAAAATTTGATTAGGAAGGCCCTAAAAAAATTATGGCAAGGTAGAAATTTGGTATTTCAGTGCCTTAGCCATTAATTTTGAGGTTTTTCAGGCATAGACTTGGTCCCACCAAGCCTATCCCAAACCGAAATCCAGTGCAAAGGGTGGCTTGAAAATTCAACTTTTAAAAAATGGGTACACATTTAAAAATGTACACCCATTATTTATATATAATAAATCAGTGTGTAAAAATGAGTGTCTAGGCATAAATGTTTTTAAAAAAATTTAGAAACAGGCACCCATTTTGAAATGGGGACACATTTTGAAAAATATGGCCATCCATTTTGAAAAATGGGCACCTATTTTGAAATAAACTGGCACGCATTTTTTCAATTTTTTGATCTGACGTCTGAGCCTAAATCTGGCACCCAATTTTTTCAAAATAGGTGCCTATTTCTAGCATCATTTTCAAGTCTAGAAGACTTCTGCCAAATTGGGACCCAACTTCTTGCACTTACCCCCAAGATGCATTGGAGTAGAATACTAAACTATCATAAAGAACACCTACACTCTTGCAGATCTATCTATGACAACACCATATGAGAAGAAGCAGTTTGAGTATAACATCAAAGCAAAGGAAGCATTGCTAAGTGCCCTATCACATATAAAGTACACAAATGTGATGTAATTAGAGACTGCTCATGAGATTTGGAAAAATCTAGAGACTCTTCATGAAAGTGATGTATGTGTCAATAAAGCTAAGTTACAAATCCTAAAAGGAAGGTATGAATCATTGAGAATTTTTGAGGGTGATAAGATAAACTCTTATATGTTGAAGAAAAATTAATTAGTTTGTAGCATTAGATTTTTTGGTGGTGTATTGGACAAAACGAAGATTATTTCAAAGGTGTTGAGATCTCTGTCTCTAGCATACAAGATAAAAGTTTTTGATATTGAATAAATTAAAACTGTTGTTGTTGTGACAAGAGATACTTTGGTTGGTAAGTTATCTTCTTTTAAAATGATTGAGTTTGGTGATTCTCTACCCAAAGTTGAATCATCCTTCGAGGCCAGTATATCAGGAAGAAATATGCATAGATCACATCAAGGTGAAGGATCTACAAGAAGGGTGTCAAAGTATGAAAAAGAGATGAGAAAACTTGAGGAAGAAGAAACAAAGCTTCATGAATTGGAAACAATAGTGACAAGGAGACTATCTAAAGGATCTTATAAGTACAAAGGAAAAATGCCTTTTAAATGATTTTTGACAAAAATATAGGACATTATGCCTCTAGATGCACAAAGATATTTCCTAATTACAAGTCTAATAAGTCTAAAGATGATAAAAAATGTTATTATGCCACTGATGATGAATCAGATAATCTTAAGAGTGAAGATGAACTCATTTTTGTTGCAATTGTGAAAAATGAACCGAAGACTACAAATATGATTTCAAGTGCTATTGCTAGAAATATTGGTTAAAATTCCATGACTAATGTTACTAACAATAGTGTGATCAAGGATGCAATCTCAGCTACTCAAGAAGGTGAGATATCTCTAACTACTCAGAATGTCAAAGAAGATAAATGAACTATTGGTGTTAGAATAGGAAAAACCCTATTCTCCCAAGAACACCTGCATGCAAACCTATCACATGGAAGAAGAAAAGACAGAAGATAGAAGAAGCTAGGGAGGCCAAAAAGCCAGAGGAGACATCATATGCACAGGAAAACAATATATTAACAATATGTTTCTAGATTACAATGAGATGTGAAAACTCTGTGTCTAAAACAAAAGAGGTGAATCCTTATAAAGGAATCACGAAACCCTAAAAGGGAAACCCTAAGGTTAGCTAAAGCAAAATAGAGTGAATAGATGAGTTAGTAATTAGATCAAAATAATTTAATTAATAACTCAAAGGACTATTACTCTAACACCCCCCTTAAGATAAGCTTAGGGAGAAGCAACAACCTAGGAAACTACTGTAGAAAGCAGGAAAGATGGGTCCCGGAAAAAAGGCCAGATTAGGTACCCAAGTATAAGAAATAAAATAGATGAAGGAAACTGAGCCTTCAATCTAGGGAAAAATGTCCCAGAGAGAGGAACAAGAAAGAGCAAGAAGCATCTCTAAATCATGTAGCTGTAAACTCTGTCAGAAGAAACTGATGGAACCCCCACTGAAGTGCATGACTAGGTAGAGAAGACAATGTTTGAAGAGGTAATCAATCAAACCAAGGAAGCAATAGAACCAATAGGTGAACCCCCCCATATTTTTGAATAGGGAGAGGTGATAGGAACATTGAAATGCAATGCTAGAAACATCTGTAGAAAGAAGAATCAGGAACACCAACAGTGCAGCAGAAGTACAAGAATAGGATAAAGGGCGGTGTCATCGACACATAGCATGGGCTAATGTCATGGAAGGTATGCTCACTTGACAAAGGTGGATGAACACAAAATGGCAAAACATCATAACCCCCAATGGCACTTTATAACTGAGTGTGAGTACAAAAAACACATAAGGTACTTGAAATCCCAGATATACAGAGGTAGGCACTTTATCTTAGTTCATTTACATAAATTAAATGCTACAGAAGAGAAGCATACAAGCTCATAAGTCAGAGAGAAGAGTGAGCCAAAAGAGCAGAAGAAGAGATCCCAGGACCTGTAGAACCCAAGTAATCCACCAGAGTGTGAAAAATGACAAACTTAGAGGGGAGAGAACCTAGAGAAAAATCTAGGAAAAATACCCCTGTAACTGAGAAGTTCACTGAACTAGCTTTTCGATGATATCTGGTTTGCCAAAAATAGAGTCTAGATGAGCCAAATAGAGCTCCCGGAAGGTAGAAGATAGAAATTGGACTTTGACAGCAAAAAACACTTTCAAAATGGTAGAACCCAAAACCTTAACCTCCATCATTAGAAAGTTCTTAGAAAGAGCTTTGCGACGGTATATGGAAGTAAAAAAAAATGCTCCTGTATGCTCAAGATAGAGCAAAAATAGTCCAAGAGGGTCAAAAAGGCCTCAAAAAACAAAGTTTAAGCTCCTAGGGCTAAAAAAACTCTGGCCCTTGGGTGCATGGCATGCACAGGGGGCTGGGGCAGAGCCCCTAGTCACCCGTGTGACCATCCGCTAGGTTAAAAGTGGTCGCATGGTATGAAAAGTTGTCGGGCAACACTGTGGGTGGCAGAGCCTAGGCCGAGTAGAGCAGGCGGTGCCGGAGTGGGGCAGCATAGCGAAGAAGATGTCGGTGGAGAAGCGGGGCCAATGGAGGTAGGGCGTAGGGTGGCGGGGGCCTCATGGTGGGCTGAGTAGTCTGTGGGTACCGAAGGAGCTGGCCGGTGGTGGTGGAGCGTCAGTGGCCCTACGGTGGCAATCGAAATGAAATTGCACTGCACGCATTTTAACATGCATAAAAAACCTTAAAAAAATAAGGTTTTTTAATTTTTTCTCAGTTTTTGTGCCCGTATGGCACTAAAAACCAAAATTTTTTTGCCTCGAAGGCAAGTTGTCCAAAAGGGACAAACTTTATATGGATTTTGGGGTTTTTGGGCACTCTAAAAAACTAGGAAAACTCCCAGCTTCTGAAACACTTTGACAAAACATGAACAACCAGCTATAGGATGGCTCTGATACCATGTTAGAATAGGAAAAACCCTATTCTCCCAATAACACCTGCATGCAAACATGTCACATGGAAGAAGGAAAGACAGAAGATAGAAGAAGCTATGGAGGCCAAAAATCCAGAGGAGACATCATATGCACAAGAAAACAATATATTAACAATATGTTTGTAGATTACAGTGAGATGTGAAAACTTTGTGTCTAAAACAAAAGAGGTGAATCCTTATAAAGGAATCATGAAACCCTAAAAGGGAAACCCTAAGGTTAGCTAAAATAAAATAGAGTGAATAGGTGAGTTAGTAATTAGATCAAAATGATTTAATTAATAACTCAAAGGACTATTACTCTTACAATTGGTAGTAGGTGCTCGAATGTCATGACTGATAATATAATTTTTTTTATGGAATCTAAGATTCATGAAAGTGATATTGTCAAGAGGGAAGATAAGTTCAAAGGTAATAATACTACAATTCATACTTTTTCAAAAGATTCTACTAGAGAAACTATGAGAAATATTCATGATAATTGTGCTATTGCGAAGACGAAGTCCAGTAATATTTATACTAGAAATGTTTATTCATGTAGTGTTGATGAAAAGGTTACCCTTGAGAATTCTATGAGTTTTATTATTGAAGAAGAATAGATTTCAGTCACTCAAAGGAATAAGAAAAATGATTGGCTTATAGATAGTGGATGTTCACATCATATGACTGGTGACATAAGAAAGTTTGTGAAGTATGAAGAATATGATGGTTGTATTGTTAGATGGGGTGACAACAATAAAGGGAGAATTAGGGGTAGAGGTTCTATTTTCTTAGATAAAGATAACATAATATATAATGTATTTCTTGTTGTTTATTTGACTTATAATCTTCTCGGTGTTAGTCAATTAGTTGAAGAAGGATACACTCTACACTTCAGTAATGAAGGATACAAGATTCTAAATAAATTTTGGAAGTGAAGTTGGAGCGGGATGAAAGAGAAAAAGAAACATTTTCCCTTTGAGTAATAAAGGAATAAATTATCAGATCACTCAAATTAAACAAATTCAAACTAGATGATACAAATATTAACAATGTATCAACCTTAAAAAGGTACTACACCAGCAATATCTAAACATATGCACAGGACCTCACAACAAATTATTGATGAAGTTGATGCAAGAAAACAAGAAGGAGAAATGCTAGAGTCACAAGTTAACCAAATGGTATTAAGGTATGAAAATTTGAATTCTTTAGAAGATAGTCATGTACTTATTCACTATAATAGACATCGGTCTGGTATTTACAAAGACAAAATAGAAGAACAAAATGTAGGAATACTTTTTATAGAAACTTATAATAAGAATCAAATTGAGAGTGGTGCAAAAGAGTTAGTAGATGTAGATATAAAATTAAATAAAAAGGGATCAACAAATTGCGATAATTTAAATGATAAAAGTCAAAAGGATTCTGATGTCAGACAACTCGAGAATAAAAGCATAAAGATAGTTGAAGAAAATCTTAATTCACATCATCAAAAAATTGTGGAAGATCAAATCTATTTAATATCTGAGATTGATTCCAAAAAGGTGTACTAAGCCTACATAGATGATCAATGGGTTGGAGTCATGGAAGAAGAACTTAGAATTGCAAATGATCTTAAAACAAACTTAAGATTAGTTCAGCTAAGCTTGAGGATTTGTTTCTTCAGAGAAGATCAATAAACAAAAGTGAAACTAGAATAGAAAATGGAGAGTTCTCTAAGACTAGTAAGAATGAGTCTAAATTAGAGAGGAAGAAGAACAAAAATAAAAGAAAAATTCAGAAAATAAGCCTAAGAAGTTCAGAGGTAATTCCTTTAAAGATGAACACAAAGAAGATGATTGTAAAATGAGATATCTATGTTTTGATTATAGAAGGAATGATCATGATCCAAGAATATGTAGTAGTATGAGAAAGAGGAATAACTCTCATAAAAGGGAAAAGGATAAATATTTTCCATGCAAGAAGTTTAGTCACATTGCAAGACAATGTACTATTTAGAAGAAAGGTAAGAACAAACAGAGAATTGTTTTACAAATTAAATGAAACATGTCTAAACTTATTCTTGGAAGTTGCAGAAGAAAGGAAGTGGAAAAAGACAACGCCAAAGAAGAAAACATGAAAATGAGAAGAAATGGTCAAAATAGAAAAGTAGAAAACATGGTAGACAAACATGTTAAAGGGAATATAAAATTGAAGAGAAAAGAAAAGGAGACAAGGAACATAAGCACAAGAGGAGGAAAAGAAGAAAGAAGAAGAAATATGATTTAGAAAAGGGATCTACTTTTGTGAATCCGAAAGGCAATTCAAAAGGAGTTTCTCCTCCCATTCAAAACAAAGATATAGAAGGATGCATCAGTTTAGAAAATCTTCATGAAGATATCATTAAAAATGGATGGATGTATGGAGGCTACTACTCAGGGGGAGTAGTATGCATGGTGAAGGGGTTGATAAGATCTAGAATTAATTTTTTTAAGAAAATTTCGTTTAATTACAGAAATAAAAAAAGATGAGTTGTTAATGCTTGAACAATAGTTGAATGTATTTAGTGGATCTGAGATGTGTGTGCAAGAAAGTGAGATAAACTTGACAAAGTTGTAGAAGTAGAGAAGGGAAAGGATGCTAACATTGGTATGACATAGAAGGTTACATAAGAAATGAAGGTACACCTTTGTCATTGATTTCAAAAGGGGGGATAAGTTGCAAAAAACTATGGTAGAGAGTGAAATCTAAAAGAATAGATGCAAGAGAATTAGATGTGGAAGACAACAAGATATCATAAGATAAGATTAGAAGGAAGTATATCAACTGAGAGATGCAAGTTTATGTATATTTTCACATAAGAAAGAAGTTATCTAAGATGTGTGGTGTATATCTAAGGGTGATAAACTGATGGAGAGAGGTGTATGTAATAAGAATAGAATAGAGGGGAGCATGTTCTCAAGGGGAGCAAACCCAAAGCTGGGAAGTGTTAGAGGGACTTTGAAAGATAAATTAAATATTGTTGGTATACCTGTTGATTATCTTTCTAGGAGGGAGATTGTTGGTTTCTAATTGTATTACTATTTTTTCATATCAGATGTTTCCATCAATGCCAAAGGGGGAGATTGGTGGCATATTGGATGATTGTGTTGGCATTGATTCCAACATAGCAAAAGTATTGATTAGAGGAAGTCATCAGAACATTTATTTTCTTATTGCTAACATAATTATTACAAGTAAGCCAGTGGAGTGAAATGCTAAAAGGTCTAGTAGGAGTTGGAAATTGCAAAGATGAAGTCGTGCATGTAGAGAAGGGATGATGAATGTGGTTAATCAGTTTACCCAAATTTACAAAAGATTTCACGATGGTTTGGATAGGTAACCAAGTTACAAAAGGTGAAATGCATAAAGGTTATGCTTTCAGAAATGCATAAAAGTCCAGTATTTACTAAGTGACAAAAAATACTGACGGAGTACACACCGATGGACAGAGAAAAGAAGAATAGTCATAGTGATACCCGATGATTATAAGTATAGTGTTTCCTGATGAAGCAAAATCACAGGATGCCCAACGAGCAAAGTCAGAAGGTTGTTCGATGAGCTAAAGACAGAGTTGCCCAATGAGTAAAATTCCAATGATTCTCGATGGACAAAGATCACAAAGCTAACTGGAGTCTCACCAAAGGATCAGTCAGTTTTTATTAATGACTAACTATAGTGGTGACCGACAGAAAAGAGAGTACAAAAAATGACAAAATATCTAGCTGGCAGAGCTAAATAAGGACTTAACTGGTTGTCTACTTTGTTCTATTCGACCATAGATAATTGATTGATTTAAAGATAATTTATACAGTTGGCAAGAAGATATCTACAAGACAAATCAGGAGTTATGCTTTTAATCTAATTGGCTGGATTGTTTTTCATGCCAAGAATCAAGAACCAAGAAACAATGAATATTATGTCTATATAAGAGACAAGATTAATTCATTTACGAATGGGATTAAGGGGAGTGAATAAAAAGAGGATGTTGAAGAGAAACTGATGAAAAACAACTTCATACAGTCCTAGTTAAATGATCTGAAGGAGAGCTAAGGAATTCTATAGACACCGATGAACAGTGAGTACAACATCACAGAATAGAAATTATGGAGCACAAGGATTGAATTGATACATTGGTCAGAGAGGTAACGTACTTAAATAGATCTAAAAATATTCAATTCAAAGTGGCAATATGAATAGGTCATAGTGTTTCAGTTTAACCATTGAAGCATCAAGTCTCTTAACCAAGTAGTACTTAACAGTCTTCTATATATTGAGGTACATCTCAAAGAGTGCCAAAAAGGTTGATTCATGAAAGTAGCATTGGAGTTGCTCGAGACCTATTAACAGTCTAAGAAGGAGGGTGATTCAAGGATGATAGCAATAGATGCCTGATACTAAGTGATGACCTCTATGTATAAAATCCTCTAACAAGGTCGCACTTAATAGTGTGTTTGTAACCTTTAACAGGGTTGGCTCCTAACAGGGCTGACTTTAGAAGAGTGCAAATTTGGGGTACCAGTCCCAGTAGTTTTTCCCTTAACAGGTTTTCCATGTTAAAAATTCATGTGTTATGTGTTTATGATTGATATTTCTTTACTATTTTTAATCTTACATAGCTAACTCTTGATTGATCGGTATACTATTCTTATTTATTGAGTTTCGGTAAATAGTTATACTACTTATCGGTAATCAAGAAAGAATAAGGATTGACAGAGAAAACCAACAAACAGTTAATCATTATTAGTATTTCATGGCATGCATCTTGTAGGGACATAATAATCTAAGATTTATTGATTGGTGGTTAAGTTTGAAGGATAAATTTTTGAGGCCATTGATTCACCCCCCCTCTCAGTTATTACTAACAGTGACATGTCCTCCTACTTGGACTAGAGGAAAAGAACAAAATATGATACCTTGGTTTATCCTTTAAATACATAGTTCACCAAGGAAAGATTAATTTCTAACAGTTTCATTAAAATGATGAGTTATGCTACATTCAGATGGTTCAATCTGGTACTTCTCATATGTATATGTACAAATAATCAGATTGAATGTTTTGTATGAAGTTTATACATTCATAGGTTCTAAATACATCCACCGCATCCCCAATATTTTTTTGAGTATATTTACCTACATGATCATGCATACATATTCAAACTCCAAGCATCAAATACATATAAATGACCATGCATATACATGCTTGAACATGTATATATGTACAAAACTATTTAGATATATGTATATGGATGCATAATTATGGATGCAATCTGGACTATGATGGAATTAAACCATGATTGTCTCAATGAATTCCATCTCATTCAAATGTTTAATAAAGGTTGCATTAAAATGCTACAATGTTGTAGCCATGTGTGCATAATTACATATCTAAATTATATGCCTCTACAACCTTATTTCCTCCACTCTGCAACCTTCATATAACATTACACTGATCAAGCATGGTTCCTTTCTTGTATGTATAGAAATGGAAATGAATAATGATTATTGACTGTGAAATGACTAATCCCATGTAGGTACACATTCATGGCTCAAGGTAGAGGTAGAGGTAGAGGCAAAGATAGTGGTGGGGGTACACTAAATTCAACATTGGGAGGTAGGAAGAATCATAGAGGTAGAGGTTTACATATAGTCAGAGTTAATACTTGACTACACTTCATAGATGTAGTGGATAGGACCTATAGAGACAAAATTCATGTTTTGGACTATGGTGGAGAAAAAAATAGTGGATGCCACAATCATCCTAATGTGGAGGCAAAGGGATTTGTTCAAAATCTTTGACCTATTTGTCAATCAAATTTGTATGTGAAGTGGTCAAAACTACAAATGGAAGAAGCAATTGCATGTGTTGAAGAGAAGGGGATGACAATTAGACATGCATCAATCAAGTGTGTTGTCCCCAATATGAGTTTGAGATCATGGCTTACTCAGATTTTAGCAATGACCCAAAGGGGATAATGTACCATTTTATTTGAAGAGGAGGAGGTTGTACTTGTCCATTGGCACAAGGAAATGGTTGAAATTGGTCACAGTTTGCAAATCAACAAACTATAATCAATCATTGTTGAGATTTGTGGAGATAGGCCAAACCCGTTCAATAATGGTGTGCCAGGGAAATCATGGTGGTCTTCTTTTCATAAAAGGAACCCTGATTTGACTATGAGAATAGTTGAAGGAGTGGATAGCGACCAAGAATTTATGTTGTGACCTTCTCTTGTGTCCTCATTCTATGACAACTTGGCTAACATTTACAACTTGCTCCACTATGGATCAAGCAGAATTTTGAATTGCAACAAGAATGGTATTGAAGATGGCAGGAACTTTCAAATGAGAGTGATTGATAGATTGGGGCATAGGTGTGTTCCAAACTTGATATAAAAAAGTAGAGAGTGGATCATGGTTTTGGATTGTATTACTGTAGTTGGTAAGAGTATTCATGGGTTTTACTTGTTCAAATCAAAGAGGTACATCAAAAATTACATAGAAAATTGTGAGGTAGGTGCATGCATGTTGTGGCAAGAGCATGCATAGATAACAAAGGAACCGTTCATTAATTGGTTACAATATTTTGCAACATCCATACCTATAGGGGTTTCACCCACTAATAGGGACATGCTTATCTTTGATGGTCACGGTAGCCACGTCACCTTCAAGAAAATTAAAGAAGAAAAGCACTTGGGCATTGACTTGCTAACACTACCTCATCATACTAACCATAATTTCCAGTCATTGGACATCAGTGTTTTCTCTCATTTCAAGAATCACTTCAAACAACAAATAAGTACATGGATGTCAAAAACCCCCATATTGAAGTTGGATGAGAAGAGTTGGCAATGCTTGCAAGTAAGGCATTCAAGGAAGCATTGACACCATGGAACATTATGAGTGGGTTTTGCAGGATTGGCATTTGGCCACTAAATAGGTCTACACTAGACAACAATATGATGCCAAGTGAGGCATTTCATGTTGAATAACAAGAGAAAACCGCTGGAATAGAGGATGATGGAGTTACATTGGAGACTAATCCAGAACACATTGTGGTAGAGGCCTTCATGCATTTGGCAGGATGGACTGAAGAAAAAATTAATTTATTAGTGCAAAATCACCCACCCAATATAGACAATGTAGATGGTTCAGCTGAAGCTGTGCAAACCACATCATCTAAAGGTGTTAGTGATCCACCTTAACCAAGAAAAAGGTTTTGAAAGTGCACCAGTTGATCTCAGCCTTCCAACACAAGCTAACCTACCTGAGTGGGTCACACAAGAAGCCACTAACATAGGACTATAGACAAATTTCATGTCAGAAGACATCACCCTTTCCATGCCAATCCCTCCCAAGATTGATCCAAGAGAAGTAAACCATTATTTCACCTGTAGTACACAGGATTGGAATGATGAGGCCCATGCAATTTGGGATGATGATATGGGGACAAGTGATGAAGAAGATAGCTACATGGCATGCACCCAACAGGATGGGCAGCAACTGACAACATCAACAAGCTAATTCTTGAGACTTCCAGTGCAGCGGGTGACTCCTTCATCAAGGGGAGGTTGAATAGGAGTACTTCACCTTAGTAGGAAGTCCCAAATTTTGACATCTGATCAATACATTGAAATGTTCAATTCTCAAGAGTCATAGAGGAAGAGGATTGAGTAGTTGCAAAGGAGAAAGAAGCAGTAAATGATGGACAAGACGGTTGAATGTGAAGCACATCAAAAAGAAAGGGATCTATTAAGAGTAGAAAAAGTTGTGAGAAAAGTGCAAGAAGATGATGAGAAGAGGAAAAAAATAAGAGAGGCTATAGAGAAAAGAGGAGGAAAAGGTTGAACAAGAATGCAAGGCATCTGGAAAGAAAGGAATACAAGAAAAGAAAGCTAAACAAAAGGCCTTAATAGAGGAGTTGAGACAATCGATTGTGAATAGTATGATGACCATCTACTCCTCAATATATGAAGTTGTGAGCTTCTTTCCATTTGGGACTACCCCTGGAAACATCCAACTTAGTACAGAAGTGAAGGAAGAATTTATTGCTCATATAGAAAGATGCCTACAAGGCTTGCCTATTGAACAATTTGTTGCTACAAGTGGGATGGACTTTGCTGCCCAGGGATTTCTGACCCCTACAACTTTTCAAACCGGTATGGTAAGTTGAAGAAGAGTTAACTGATGTGAAATCTATTTTATCATTGATGAAGTTTTTTTTTTTCATATTTCATGCAAAGAATATCCCACACCATGGATTGATATGAGCTCCTTTTGATCCTTATATGGATGCAGTTTCAGTAATATGAGATATAACTCTGATATAATTAGAAAATTAATTAATGCCATTGGTGGTATATTTTAGAACTGTCTTTCTCAAGAGTAATGTGAATTCCATGCCAAAATGTAATGTTAATGCAGTAGATATAATTGGAACCTTATTTTTAATTGGAAGTGTTTTGTAATACTCTCATATTCTCTTTTATCTATTGTTTGTGAATGTCTTCTACTGGTTATCTAATTATTCTCTACATGTTCTTGTGTATTTTCCTCTACATTTTATCTAATTGTTCTCTACCTATTATTATGTAATTATTCTAATCTAATAGTTGTCTGATTTAATGTATTATTGCAAGTATAAAGCACAAATTCAACTTTCTATATTGGAACTAAGAACATCAAAGCAAGATGAAAATAAGAATCTACAATTAGGTAAGTAGAGAATCAAATCTATAGGCACAAATATGGCTTGCAATATTAAGAAATTATTATCTAATCTAATTGTTCTAATATTCATTTGAACTTTTTTCACACACACACACACATATATATTTGTGTGTGTGTGTGTTGGAAATAAGATAAGTAACTAAGAAGGGAAGGCTGAATCAGTTACTCCAAAACAAATCATTTTCTCCCTTAGACATCTTAAAAAATATACCACTGTTACTCGGTTAATTAAGATATTCTTTTGTAACTCAGGTGTCGAAGAAATCTTTATAATATCCAATGCAATTATACTTTACTGATTAAGTGCAGAAACATAAAGCATGAAAGAAATAACATATACATAGGTGACACCAAGATTTAACGTCGAAACCCAATATGGGTAAAACCACCAATGTAACTAGTTACTATTTTTCACTCTTATGAAGTGAGCCCTATTAGGAGCCAACCCTGTTAAAGGTTAAAAAACACAAATTTTTAGGTGTGACCTTGTTAGAGAATTTAAATCACCATGTGAGGAGTCGCCTTGTTAGAGGTCTTCAACAGTTCAACATAGAAATGCTACCTTTTGAGAGGATTTACAAAGAGATTGTTAAGTCTACTCTATTAAGAGATTTGAGACCACTGCTATAATTGTTAGAAAGTATCAATGAATTGACCTGTATGTGTAAGAAACTTTATTTTTTGATTCAGATCTCTATTCTAATTATAACTAGATCCTTTCTAATTAGATATTCTATTGCAGTTTTGAGTGTTATGTACTCAATCAAAATCCCATCTGATTTTACCTTCACTCTTCATATCATAGGATTCCACACTTCTGCTTATCTTAAACAATTTCCACACTCTCTTATTCAATCCAAACTTGACCTTTCATATATATGATAAGCCCTCCCAAGTAGGCTTGAATACACTTCTAAATAACTCATAAATCATAGTTTAGTCGGCCTCATATAACCAATTAATTATAAAATGTAAATAATTGTTAGTCGGCTAATACTGAATAATCAACTCAATGAACACTGTGTTTCTTTAATTTCCTGACCATGATTAAAATTCCTGAGTGACTCGGTCAACACTAAACATCTTCAATACCCAACTGGTCTTGGTTTAACACTAAATTTTTTTTTCCATTCACCAACTATGCTTGGTCTGGATGTAGAAATTTGTGTAACATCACTACATAAGTGTATATACATGTGTGACATCAATGAAAATACACAATTGAATAATTGTTTTCAACAATATCTTTCCATGGCATTGATGGCAACACAACATGTCATAATACAAATATTTTTAGAGAAACAGAAAACTTTCTATAATGTCCTTAGCTTCATTTTGATTCTCATCCAAAAACTCCCTCGGTCATCAAACTCAGTCTCTAATAATATTTCTCCCTTTGAAATCAAAAACTCTTCCTTAAGTAATTTCTTTTGTATTATATCACACTCTCCCTCTTTGACAACATATGCCAAAGACTCCATCATCACAAATACTAATATCAATACCAATAGTCAATAATATTTCTCTTTGAAGTTGTAATGAACCTAAATGTACTAATCCATCTGCAATGGGCTCTGATGTACTTGCATCAACGGATAGATCTTCACTGTGGCTTGGGTTGATACATCACTAAACTCTATTTTAGTGAGCTTCACTTAGGGTAAGCTCCACTAGCTTTCCTCTAAGATACAAAAATGCATCCTTAGGTAAAGGTTTGGTGAATATTTCTGCAACTTGTTCTTTAGTAATCACATATTCCAACCTTACTTCATTATTCTATACCAATTCCCTCAAGAAATGATACTTTATTGCTATTTGTTTTGTTTTGGTGTGCATCACAGGATTCTTTGAAATGTTAATGGCACTGGTGTTGTCATAATAGATAATGACTGGTTCTTTTACTTCTTCCTTCATTCATGATAGCAACTGTTTGAACCATATGACGTTTGAACAATTTACTACTACAACAACATATTCTGCCTCTACTGTAGACTGAGAGATACAATTATATTTCTTTCTAGTACAAGGTACTAGCCTCTTGCCAAGAAAGAAAGCTCCACCACTAGTGCTCTTCCTGTCATCAACACTTCCAGCCCAATCAACATTAGTGAATTTCTTCAAATCAAAGATCCAACTTTTCTTATACCATAAGCCATAGTCTTCAATACCCTTCAGATATCTCAACAATTCTTTTGATTTCCCTTATGTGATTGTCTCTAGGATTAGCTGAAAATCTTGCAATAATACCAACTGCCAATGCAATATCAGGTCACACTGTGAACAACATATTGTAAGTTTCCAATCATGGATCTGTAGTTGGTCTTATCTACCTCTTTTGAATCATCATCCTTAGGCAATTTTTGTCCAAGACACATGGATGTTCCAACTATTTTGGAATCTTCCATTTCAAATTTCTTGAGTGTTTCCTTGATATATTTTGATTGAGTGTTGTAGATACCATCCTTCATTTGATGAAATTGTAATCCAACAAAGAAATTAATCTCACCAAACATGGTCATCTCAAACTCTTTACTCATAGCTACAGAGAATGCTTTGCATAAGTCATCATATTCAGTGAATAATATGTCATCAACAAATATCTTTGCTAACAATATTTTGTTTTGTGGTCCTTCTTTGATGTACAAGCTACTATTATCATTAGTTCTCTAAAATCCAATACCTACTAGATAACCATGTATTCTTTCATACCAGGCTTTGGGCACTTGCTCCAGTCCATACAATGCTTTGTGTACTTTGAAAACCATATTCCTTCTGCAAAAATCAATAAATCCTTCAAGTTTCTCAATGTAGACTTCATCTTCTAGGACTCCATCCAGAAATGTATATTTTAAATCCTTCAAGTCTTGCAATAGGAGAAAAAGTTTATCCATAATCAATACCCTCTTCTTGAGCATATCCTTTACAAACTAGTCTGGCCTTGTTTCTAAAAAACTTTACCATTTTCATTCATCTTACTTCTAAAAACTTGCTTGGTTCCAATCACATTCTTGTCCTTTAGTCTAGGCACAAGAGTTCAATTTTTGTTCTTCTAAATCTTTGACCTATTCGTCAATCAAATTTGTATGTGAAGTGGTCAAAACCACAAATGGAAGAAGCAATTGCATGTGTTGAAGAGAAGGGGATGACAATTAGACATGCATCAATCAAGTGTGTTGTCCCCAATATGAGTTTGAGATCATGGCTTACTTAGATTTTAGCAACGACCCAAAGGGGATAATGTACCATGTTATTTGAAGAGGAGGAGGTTGTACTTGTCCATTGGCACGAGGAAATGGTTGAAATTGGTCACAGTTTGCAGATCAACAAACTATAATCAATCATTGTTGAGATTTGTGGAGATAGGCCAAACCAGTTCAATAATGGTGTGCCAGGGAAATCATGGTGGTCTTCTTTTCATAAAAGGAACCCTGATTTGACTATGATAATAGTTGAAGGAGTGGATAGTGACCAAGAATTTATGTTGTGACCTTCTCTTGTGTCCTCATTCTATGACAACTTGGGTAACATTTACAACTTGCTCCACTATGGATCAAGCAAAATTTTGAATTGCAACAAGAATGGTATTGAAGATGGCAGGAACTTTTGAATGAGACTGATTGATAGATTGGGGCATAGGTGTGTACCACACTTGATATAAAAAAGTAGAGAGTGGATCATGGTTTTGGATTGTATTACTGTGGTTGGTAAGAGTATTCATGGGTTTTACTTGTTCAAATCAAAGAGGTACATCAAAAATTACATATAAAATTGTGAGGTAGGTGCATGCATGTTGTGGCAAGAGCATGCATAGATAACAAAGGAACCATTCCTTAATTGGTTACAATATTTTTCAGCATCCATACCTATAGGGGTTTCACCCACTAATAGAGACATGCTTATCTTTGATGGTCACGGTAGCCACGTCACCTTCAAGACAATTAAAGAAGAAAATCACTTGGGCATTGACTTGCTAACACTACCTCATCATACTAGCCATAAGTTGCAGTCATTGGACGTCAGTGTTTTCTCTCATTTCAAGAATCACTTCAAACAAAAAATAAGTACATGGATGTCAAAAACCCCCATATTGAAGTTGGATGAGAAGAGTTGGCAATGCTTGCAAGTAAGGCATTCAAGGAAGCATTGACACCATGGAACATTATGAGTAGGTTTTGCAGGAATGGCATTTGGCCACTAAATAGCTCTACACTACACAACAATATGATGCCAAGTGAGGCATTTCATGTTGAATAACAAGAGAAAACCACTGGAATAGAGGATGATGGAGTTACATTGGAGACTAATCCAGAACACATTGTGGTAGAGGCCTTCATGCCTTTGGCAGGATGGACTGAAGAACAAATTAATTTATTAGTGCAAAATTACCCACCCAATATAGACAATGTAGATGGTTCAGCTGAAGCTGTGCAAACCACATCATCTAAAGGTGTTAGTGATCCACCATAACCAACAAAAAGGTTTTGAAAGTGCACCAGCTGATCTCAGCCTTCCAACACAAGCTAACCTACCTGAGTGGGTTGCACAAGCAGCCACTAACATAGGACTATAGACAAATTTCATGTCAGAAGACATCACCCTTTCCATGCCAATCCCTCCCAAGATTGATCCAAGAGAAGTAAACCATTATTTCACCAGTACAAGGGATTGGAATGATGAGGCCCATGCAATTTGGGATGATGATATGGGGACAAGTGATGAAGAAGATAGCTACATGGCATGCACCCAATAGGATGGGCAGCAACTGACAACATCAACAAGCTAATTCTTGAGATTTCCAGTGCAACGGGTGACTCCTTAATCAAGGGGAGGTTGAATAGGATTACTTCACCTTAGTAGGAAGTCCCAAATTTTGACATCTGATCAATACATTGAAATGCTCAATTCTCAAGAGTCACAGAGGAAGAGGATTGAGTAGTTACAAAGGAGAAAGAAGCAGTAAATGATGGACAAGATGGTTGAATGTGAAGCACATCAAAAAGAAAGGGATCTATTAAGAGTAGAAAAAGTTGTGAGAAAAGTGCAAGAAGATGATGAGAAGAGGAAAAAAATAAGAGAGGCTATAGAGACAAGAGGAGGAAAAGGTTGAACAAGAATGCAAGGCATCTAGAAAGAAAGGAATACAAGCAAAGAAAGCTAAACAAAAGGTCTTAATAGAGGAGTTGAGACAACCCATTGTGAATAGTATGATGACCATCTACTCCTCAATATATGAATTTATGAGCGCCTTTCCATTTGGGACTACCCCTGGAAACATCCAACTCAGTACAGAAGTGAAGGAAGAATTTATTGCTCATATAGAAAGTTGCCTACAAGGCTTGCCTACTGAACAATTTGTTGCTACAAGTGGGATGGACTTTGCTGCCCAGGGATTTCTGACCCCTACAACTTTTCAAACCGGTATGGGAAGGTGAACAAGAGTTAACTGATGTGAAATCTGTTTTATCATTGATGAAGTTTTTTTTTCCATATGTCATGCAAAGAAGATCCCACACCATGGATTGATATGAGCTCCTTTTGATCCTTATATGGATGTAGTTTTAGTAATATGAGATATAACTCTGATATAATTAGAAAATTAATTAATTCCATTGGTGGTATATTTTAGAACTGTCTTTCTCAAGAGTAATGTGAATTCCATGCCAAAATGTAATGTTAATGCAGTAGATATAATTGGAACCTTATTTTTAATTGGAAGTGTTTTGTAATGCTCTCATATTCTCTTTTATCTATTGTTTGTGAATGTCTTCTACTGGTTATCTAATTATTCTCTACATGTTCTTGTGTATTGTCCTCTACATTTTATCTAATTTTTCTCTACCTATTATTATGTAATTATTCTAATCTAATAGTTGTCTGATTTAATGTATTATTGCAAGTATAAAGCATAAATTCAACTTTCTATATTGGAACTAAGAACATCAAAGCAAGATAAAAACAAGAATCTACAATTAGGTAAGTAGAGAATCAAATCTATATGCACAAATATGGCTTGCAATACTAAGAAATTATTATCTAATCTAATTGTTCTAATATTCATTTAAACTTTTTTCACACACACACACACATAGATATATTTGTGTGTGTGTGTGTTGGAAATAAGATAAGTAACTAAGAAGGGAAGGCTGAATCAGTTACTCCAAAACAAATCCTTTTCTCCCTTAGACGTCTTAAAAAATATACCACTATTACTCGGTTAATTAAGATATTATTTTGTAACTCAGGTGTCGAAGAAATATTTATAATATCCAATGCAATTATACTTTAGTGATTAAGTGCAGAAACATAAAGCATGAAAGAAATACCATATACATAGGTGACACCAAGATTTAACGTGGAAACCCAATATTTTTAGAGAAACAAAAAACTTTCTATAATGTCCTTAGCTTCATTTTGATTCTCATCCAAAAACTCCCTCGGTCATCAAACTCAGTCTCTAATAATATTTCTCCCTTTGACATCAAAAACTCTTCCTTAAGTAATTTCTTTTGTATTATATCACACTCTCCCTCTTTGACAACATATGCCAAAGACTCCATCATCACAAATACTAATATCAATACCAATAGTCAATAATATTTCTTTTTGAAGTTGTAATGAACCTGAATGTACTAATCCATCTGCAATGGGCTCTGATGTACTTGCATCAACGGATAGATCTTCACTGTGGCTTGGGTTGATACATCACTAAACTCTATTTTAGTGAGCTTCACTTAGGGTAAGCTCCACTATCTTTCCTCTAAGATACAAAAATGCATCCTTAGGTAAAGGTTTGGTGAATATTTCTGCAACTTGTTCTTTAGTAATCACATATTCGAACCTTACTTCATTATTCTATACCAATTCCCTCAAGAAATGATACTTTATTGCTATTTGTTTTGTTTTGGTGTGCATCACAGGATTCTTTGAAATGTTAATGTCACTGGTGTTGTCATAATAGATAATGACTGATTCTTTTACTTCTTCCTTCATTCATGATAGCAACTATTTGAGCCATATGATGTTTGAACAATTTACTACTACAACAACATATTCTGCCTCTGCTGTAGACTGAGAGATACAATTATATTTCTTTCTAGTACAAGGTACTAGCCTCTTTCCAAGAAAGAAAGCTCCACCACTAGTGCTCTTCCTGTCATCAACACTTCCATCCCAATCAACATTAGTGAATTTCTTAAAATCAAAGATGCAACCTTTCTTATACCATAAGCCATAGTCTTCAATACCCTTCAGATATCTCAACATTTTGATTTCCCTTATGTGATTGTCTCTAGGATTAGCTGAAAATCTTGCAATAATACCAACTGCCAATGCAATATCAGGTCACACTATGAACAACATATTGCAAGTTTCCAATCATGGATCTGTAGTTGGTCTTATCTACCTCTTTTGAATCATCATCCTTAGGCAATTTTTGTCCAAGACACATGGATGTTCCAACTAGTTTGGAATCTTCCATTTCAAATTTCTTGAGTATTTCCTTGATATATTTTGATTGAGTGTTGTAGATACCATCCTTCATTTGATTAAATTGTAATCCAACAAAGAAATTAATCTCACCAAACATGGTCATCTCAAACTCTTTACTCATAGCTACAGAGAATGCTTTGCATAAGTCATCATATTCAGTGAATAATATGTCATCAACAAATATCTTTGCTAACAATATTTTGTTCTGTGGTCCTTCTTTGATGTACAATCTACTATTATCATTAGTTCTCTAAAATCCAATACTTACTAGATAACCATGTAGTCTTTCATACCAAGCTTTGGGCACTTGCTCCAGTCCATACAATGCTTTGTGTACTTTGAAAACCATATTCCTTCTGCGAAAATCAATAAATCCTTCAAGTTGCTCAATGTAGACTTCTTCTTCTAGGACTCCATTCAGAAATGTATATTTTAAATCCATTTTATATACCTTGTATACTTTATGTGCAGCAAATGCTAGAAGAGTTCCAACTCCTTCAAGTCTTGCAATAGGAGAAATTTTTATCCATAATCAATACCCTCTTCTTGAGCATATCCTTTACAAACTAGTCTGGCCTTGTTTCTAGAAACTTCACCATTTTATTCATCTTACTTCTAAAAACTTGCTTGGTTCCAATCACATTCTTGTCCTTTATTCTAGGCACAAGAGTTCAATTTTTGTTATTCTCAAACTGCTCAATTTCCTCATTCTTTTCTTCTATCCAACTTTCATCTTTCAATGCATATATAACAGTTATCGGTTCAAATTCACTAAGTAAACATGTACCTATGAGTTTTTTCCTTGTCATTACACCTTCTTTCTGATCTCCAATTATTTTCTCAAGTACATGATGCCTTCTAACATATCTGGAATGTATTGGATCCTTCAGTCTTGATTCTAGACTTGATCCACTAGGTTTATCATTCTCAAACATTCTTTCTTGTTCTTCTGTCTAAAGCTTGGGTTCCACTATTTGTGACTTGAGTTCCTCTATCTGTGACTCGTGTCCCTCTGTCTGTGAATCTGTTACCTCTGTTTGCAACTTGGTCTCTTCTACCATTAGCTCAGGTTGCACAATTTGTGTTAGTATATTCAGTGGTTGACAATTCTGTTCTCCAATCACCATTGCTCGAGTCATAGGTATAGTATTAGGTTCATGATACACAAAGTTCCTGTAGTCTTCAGTATCTTTATTGCTATGTTCTTCACCTCCTTCTACAAAGAGATCAATCTTGATATGTACACTTTCTATGACTTTATAAGTAGTAAGATTCATACATTTGTATTCTTTGCTTTTACATGAGTAGCCTAGCAATATTCCTTCATCACTTTTTGCATCTATTTTTCCATTTCTCACTTCCTTCAAGATGTAACATTTACTTCCAAATACTTTGAAATAATTCATACCATAATTCAAAATGTTTCTAGTTACTACTTTTCTTCAGTTGAACTCAATTCAAGGTGAACATTATAGTGCTTATGGCCTCCTTCCAGTATTTTGTTGCAACATTCTTTTCAATCATTAGGGTTCTAGCACTCCATATGTGATCTATTTCTTCTTTCTTCTATTCCATTTTTTTTTGGTGTACTAGGGGAATATACCTATCTTTTGATTCATATTTCATTACATAATTCATTGAACTCATTAGAAATGAATTATCCTCCTCTATCAGATCTTAGACATTTTAGTTTCTTTCCTGTTTCTTTTTCAACTCTTGCAAGATACCATTTGAATTTTGAAAAAAGCTTTTGATTTTTCTCTGAGAAACATGATAGTCATCGTTCTCTAATGATCAAAAACAAATAGAATAAAATACTTTTCTCAAGTATATATTTTTGTCACAATTGGTCCACATACCTCAGAATGTACCAGTTCAAAGATTTTATTAGTATTGTAATTTTTGCTCTTGAAACTTGTCTTTCTCATCTTTCCAATTTGACATTGTTTGCAGATTGCTAACTCGGGCTTCTTAAAAATAGGAATACCTCTAACTGTCTTTTTCTTCCTTATGTTTACAAGATTATCAAAGTTTACATGACAACCTTTTATGGCATATCCAGCTCTCTTCTACTTGTGCAATGAGGCATGAACTTTCAATGAGATCAAGATAGAATAGATTAGCTTTTGTTTGCCTACCAGTCCCAACTAGGTTACCTATACCATCCAGGAGCTTGGCCTTACCATTCATGAATTATACCTTGAAACCAATGTTGTTCAGATGTGCTAAACTAAGTAGATTTATCCTTATTCCTTCAACCCAATAAGAATTATCACATTTGATTCCTTCTGTCAGAGTAATGCAACCTTTTCCTTTCACATAGTAGGGTTCATCATTTCCAAAACTGACACTCCCACCATAATAGTTCTCAAGATGTTCAAATTTTGTCTTATCACCAGTCATGTGATGAGAAAAACCACTATAAATTATCCATGTGTCATTTTTACTGATATGTGAGAAAAGTGTTCCTTTTTCATCTTCTTCATCTCACTCATTCTTAATAGAAATATAAATCATTTCATCTTCATCATCATCACTGTCAAAATCTTTAGCAATATAAAAAGACTTCTTACCTTTGTCCTTGTAGCTCTTGTAGTTCTTGAAATCTTTCTTTCCTTTATACTTTTTGAACTTTTTCACATATTTGTCTTCCTTCTACGGACACTTGACAACAATGTGACTAACCTCATTGCATGAAAATAAAATCAATGGCATTCTTCCTTTGTATTTTCCTTCTGCAGCTCTTCTTGCAAGTAATGCTTCAATGATATCTAGATCTTCATCATTAGATCCATCATCACTATCACTTTCAATCTATTTTCCTTTTGAGTATCTATCCTTCTTACCAAGGTTTAATTTAGCTTTGAATGGAGATTCAAAATTGCTAGAGTTAGGAGAATAATTTTCAAAGTTGTCCAACCCAAAAGTGTAAGCATTCCAACAAATGTATCTAGAGTTATATCCTTATTGCACCTCATCTCTTGAATAGCCGAAACTCTAATAGAATAGATAGGAAGAAAATTTCTTAATACGTTGTTGACCATTGTTGTATCTTCAATTATTCCTCCTGCATCTCTGATGACACTCACAATTTTCTTGATTCTTTCACTATATCGTGTAATGTCTTCTCCTTCTTTCATTTTTATCTGATCAAATTGTCCTCTGAGACTTTCTTCTTTGGGTCTCTTTACATTTGCATCTCCTCCATGAATATCCTATAATTTCTTCCACATATCATAGGCTATTGGGAAGTCCTTGACTTCATCAAATTTTGAGTAACTGAGTGAAGAAGCTATATCAATCATCATTACGTTATGGAGCTTCTGTTCCATCATCTATTCCATAGTCATAGTTGTTGTTGGTTCCACATATTTTCTCTCTAAAAATTGCAAACCAACATCTCCAATTGTAGATAGATGTAGTGTCATCAGCTCTTGCCACACATGGAAGTTGTCTTTGTTTAGCTTTGAGATCTCCCTTCTATAAGACATCTATGATCTTTAGCTTAGGCCTTGAAACCTTCTCTAAAAGAACTTGCAGCTCTGATACCAATTGTTGGAAATGAGATAAGTAACTAAGAGGGGAGAGGTGAATCAGTTACTCCAAAACAAATCCTTTTCTCCCTTTGATGTCTTCAACAATATACCACTATTACTCGGTTAATTAAAATATTCTTCTACAACTTGAGTGTCAAAGCAATCTTTATAATATCCAAAGCAATTATACTTTAGTGATTAAGTACAAAAATATAAATCATGAAACAAATAACATATACCTAGGTGACACCAAGATTTAACGTGGAAACCCAATATGGGAAAAACTACCAATGTAACTAATTACTATTTTTCACTCTTCTAAAGTGAGCCCTTTTAGGAGCCAACCTTGTTAAAGATTACAAAACACACTGTTAGGCGTGACCCTATTAGAGGATTTAAATCACACTGTGAGGAGTGGCCTTGTTAGAGGTCTTCAACGCTTCAACATAGAAATTTTACCTTGTGAGACGATTTATAAAATACTGTTAAGTCTACTCTATTAAGAGATTTGAGATCACTTCTACAATTGTTAGAAAGTAACAATGAATTAACATGTACATGTAAGCAACAGTCTTTGCTGATTCAGATCTCTATTCTGATTATAACTAGATCCTTGTTGATCAAATATTCTATCGTAGTTCCAAGTGTTTTGTACTCAATCAGAATCCAATCTCATTTCAGCTTCACTCTTGATATCACAGAATTCCACACTTCTTATCTTCAACTTTTTTGACACTCTCTTATTCAATCAAAACTTGACCTTTCATATATATGATAAGCCCTACCAACTTGGCTTGAATATACTTCTAAATAAATCATAAATCATAATTCAATCGGCCTCATATAACCAATTAATTATAAAATGTAAACCACTGTTAGTCGGCTAACACTGAATAATCAACTCAGTTAACACTGTGTTTCTTTAATGCCTGACGATGACTGAAATGCCTGAGTGATTCGGTCAACACTGAATATCTTCAAAACCCGACAGGTCTTGGTCAACACTAAAAAACTCTTTCCATTCACCAACTATTCTCGGTCTGGATGTAGACATTTGTGTAACATCACTACATAAGTGTATATAAATGTGTGACATCAATGATAATACACAATTAAATAAGTATCTTCAACAAT
>MU227636.1:1372652-1385554 GCA_018584345.1 Thuja plicata | reverse complement strand
TATATATATATATATATATATATTCACACATGTACATATATAGAGTTTTAGATTGCGTCATTCAAATGTAACCCTTCATGGATAGGGGAAATCATTTTAATAAGATCGACCATTTAAGAGAAAATATGGAGAAAAGAAGTAAAAATGCAAGAATACATAAGCAGATTTCATCATTTTAATAAAACCCTATATGGATATGGATAATTATTAACCACATAAATTAAACCCTCTATGAAATATATGAAAGAGTAAACCTTTTAATATAAAGGTCGGTATTCAAAGCAATGATGAAAAAATAAACCACGTAAAGCATGATGGAGTAATGCAGAAACAGATTTCATCATGTTTATGTAACCCTATATGGATATGGTTATCACTTACTAGAAAAATTAAACCCTTACAACCAATATGAAAGGGGTAATAATTAGTTTAATAAGTTTGACCACTTATGAGAAAATGTGGAGAAAAGAAGGCAAAATGCAGGAATGCAGAAGCATAGTTCATCATTTTCATAGAACCCTATGTGGATACAGATAATCATTCACAACAAAAATCAAACCCTCTATGACATATATGAAATAGTAAATATTTTAATATAATGGTCGGCATTGAAAGCAATGATGAAAAAACAAACCACATAAAGCATGATGGACTAACACGGAAGCAGATTTCATCATTTTAATGTAACCCTATGCAAAATGCAAGAATGCAGAAGAAGAGTTCATCATTTTAATGAAACCAAATATGGATACAGATAATCATTCACCACAACAATTAAACCCTCTATGAAATTTATGAAATAGTAAACATTATAATATAATGGTTGGCATTTAAGCAATGATGACAAAACAAGCCACATAAATCATGATGGACAAACACAGAAGCAGATTTCATCATTTTAGTGTAACCCTATGCAAAATGTAGGAATGTAGAAGCATAGTTCATCATTTTAAAGAAACCATATATGGATATGGATAATAATTTACCACATAAAGCATGGTGGACTAACGCAGAAGTAGATTTCATCATTGTAATGTAACCCTTTAGTCACACGGATAATCAATCAACAGAAAAAAGAGACCCTCATCGGGATATTAACATTTTAATGAAACACAAGGCATTGAGACAATCATTTTGTAGATTCATAGTTGTGCATAGAAGAAAGTAAGCATGATTGAAGTCGAAGACATTACCTACATAGGCAACAGTGATGGTTGCAGAGCAGTGCAGACCAAAAATTATTGTGGCGGGAATGAAAAATGATGAAAATGGGTGAAAAATGAATGTTTTTAGGGCACCAATCTTAACATATGCGTGGCCGATGATGAACCACATATAGTGAAAGGGAATGTTTGCGCCCCCACTTTCCTAACGTCAAAAAAGAACACGTGAACCGAGCGAACAACTTAAACACTTTAAATTAGATATTTTTATCTTTCATACCTGGTTTTTTTAAAACTTTTATCGACCACTTTATGAACTTTTACTGGCAATAAATGCATCTACTATCGATCGACACCTTTTTTGAGCACTTTTAGACGTATGTTCACTTAACAACTTCTGTGGAGTGGAGCGTTATTGGTAAGAAGCCCAAAACTTAGCTTTAAGCAATTAAGGCGCATACAGAAACAACTAAAAAAATTGGCAAAATTCAACATCGTTTGATACCTCAATTGAGTGAGTGAAGTTAGCTATAGACACAATTGGTCCCTTTCCCCTATTCTGAAAGCATAGATTAAAAACAAATTGTTAGTATAATTACAGTAACATTAAATGCACTGGATGCCACTGTGGTCTTGTCAGAGTTAGATTGGTACTCGGTTGGGTTGGGTGCCTGACATTGGCTTCGTTCCTTCTGTTTGCTATCCAAATTATGTCCTTTTCTTGAAGTTTGGGTTCTTAAAGATCTGTCCTATGTTAGCTAATTATATGGTACACCTCTATGGCACTGTCTATGCAGCCGACTGGATCATCCAAATTAGACAGTTTTTCATCATTTATTAAATAATTTAAAAATTAGAAGACAACTGCATTGTGCTTTTCTATTTAAATAATAAATTAAAAAAATTAGTCTTATCATATATAATTTGTCGGCTGTTTAGCCATTTCACACCTCTGTCTTAATTCAGTTGGCTTATTCTGATATTGGCGCCTACTTTTGCATTCATTGGAAATCGATTTTCTTATGCTGCTATACTATTGATTCTATGGCCATTTATGGCATGGATTTGATTTGATTTTCCTCTCAAATGTGTTTTTTTTTTTTTTTTTTGAAGAGAGTACTTGCTTTTTCCAAAGGTGTAAAAGTGATATTGAATAGCCGTGATTGAATTAACTTGTCTTGAAAATAATTCATACAGGACTGTTTGATACCAATGTACCTAGAGAGCTTGTTGAAAGCGAAATTGTCAAGTGCATAGAACTTGCCAAGGACGGGATATATGCAGTTCTTTTCGTGCTTTCTGTTAGAAATCGGTTTACTGATGAAGAAGCAGAAGCTATGGATGAATTGGAAATGTTGTTTGGGCCAACAATTGTAAACTATACCGTGATTGTCTTCACCGGTGGTGACGAGTTGGTTGCAATGGGTAAGACATTAGAACAGTACTTGGAATGCTGTCCAACAAAACTCAAGGTTAGTGTTTTCTTGCTAAAATGTCTTAATTTTTATGTTTTGGTTCTCTACAATTCTCGTTGTAGTCAAATGTGAATGTATATCCATGATTTGCAGATCCGATATCCCCTCCTACATATAAATGTAGATAAATTTAGATTCAGGTTGAGACGCCCTTATTTTTCTTTAAAAATTAATGCCAAATAATTTGAAAATCTAAAATTCAATAGGTGCAACAATTTAATTGAATAGAAGGTTACATGAAGACTAACCACGTGTTCATCTGAAATAGAGTACATACAAAGTAAAAAAAAAAAAGGAGACGTTTTAATAACGTAGAGATATGTTAATTTTTTTTGAAACTGAATGTTTATTGCTTCATTCTATTATTAGTTTAAAAAATCATTAACATATTTTGTTTAGAAGAGAAATAATATTTCATACTATATATTATATTAGTAATTGAGAATGTCCTTCAATGTAATTATGTGAATAATTTGCATTAATATTTTAAATCTTGTTTTATGACCTATTCATTTTTTATTTTCTATTTTTAAAAATAATTTAATGTAAATTTATTTTTCTATCAATATTTTATATTACATACAGAAAAATAAATTAAGCATAATCTGATTAAATAAGCAAACGACAAGAACAAACAACAATGATAATGTAATATCTTGACAACAATCTAACAACACCAAAGTGAAAGTGGAAGCCAAACATGAAAATTACTTGAAAAAATAATTAACCATCCAATACAAGGTACTATAAAATCAAAATACTTTGACTATGGGATGAAACACCACCTCTTAAGATAACCTTATGATTTCTTAAATAATGCTTAAATATGTCCTTTCAAAACATATATGACTAGAAGGAAAAAATAAACCAAAACAAGGCATAGGGCAAAAAAGTTGCTTTCCCTAATTCTTTGAAATCCTTTTTAAACTAAGACTACCATTGTACAACTCATTACAACCATCCACTGGACCATTCAAATTGTGTTGAGCCCTACCATATAGCTTAAACAAATAGAACGAATTTGAAAGAGCTAGAATTGAAGAAGTGGAAACATCCTCAAGACAACACCTCGTAGACATCAAAAAATTGGTATATTCATGAGAAGAAACTACTTGGATATTTTTCCTCCATAGGTCATGTTCTCTTTGATTTTCACAACTCATAGTATGATGTTCACATTTAATTTAGCATAGTACAAAGTCTCTTCATAAGATTAATAATATACACATGCCCTATTTTAAGGATAAGTTACATTTTGTTGATTTAGTTTTTTATTAAAGGAAAAATTTGTTTCATAGGGACCAAAAACCCAAGTTTTTACTACAACAATAATAAAGCATTTTCAAAACATAACAAGCAGCCAACCATCAGCAAACCAAAACCAAAAAAGATAGAAAACAGGGAACACCGCCCCCACTGAAGCTACAAGTTATTTACCAGACTTATATTTTCTTGATATACTCTAAATTAATAACTTTAACCTATTCACAATGTTGTCGATACAGGTGGTTCCTTTGTATTTTCTCCTCGGTCATGTAGTAGGCTCGAGCATGGCATCCATATCCATCCTTTATGTAGCAACCTCAGTGCTCTTTGTATTCCCAGTGCTTCCATAATTAACTTTCTTTGCAGACTTAATACAAACTAAAGGAGAGTTAGATTCACTCTTTGATAGTTGTTTAAAGGCCTCAATTTTTTTATTCAGCCTCATGTTTTTATATGGAGCCTAATCAAACATGGAGGTTAATTTTCCCCACATTTATCACTGCAGTTTTCCCCCAAATTATTCAATTGTGGTTTGTGGATAGTGCCCCCAAGATGGGCTCAAGGGGTAACAAGCATTGCAGGATCCAAGGGAAGTGCCCCTAATGCACTCCCTATCGCGGTATATGGTCCAATCATTGGGCATCACCTTTGCTAGGTTTTTCAAGGGCAACGCCCCTCAAAGCTCAACCAAATTTTATTATTTTACAAAGGTGTTAGGAGTTAATTTTTTATTGGCTAACACATTCTAACCTAATTTTTGTAACCAACATAAGTCTTGATAAAGTGTCGTAGGGTTTTCATCTGAGAAATTGGTAGCATTTTGTTGCAGCATTGAGTTGCAAGGGATTGTTGATTGTAATTGGTTGAAATTATTAGATAATAATATTGGACTCTTTGTTTGGTGGATGTAGCCCGAGATTGAGTGAACCACATTATATCTTTTGTTTCTGCTTATTTTCAGTTCTTTGTGTGCTTTATTCCTCTCTTTTATTGATTGAATATGTATTTGACTATTAGATATTTGTCTTCTAATCCTAATACCACATATATCCTTCAATAGTGTTGTCCATGGCCTTTTTCCTAACTACAACAAAAATCCTAACCTTGTCTTAGATAGTTTTCAAACTTTCCTCCAATGGTTGATTCTTTGTTCACGATCAACTTCAGCTCACTAATACCTTTCGCAAGTGTTTGGGTTCTCACCATAATGGTATCCAATTTGTCATTAGAAAGGGACTTTATGTATTTCAAACTATTGATCTATGCCACAAACCAAGAAAACACCAAATTTTGATGATCCATAAAACTTTTAACCTCTGTGTTTATGTTAAGATTTTCTAAAACTAACAATCCTTTTTTGATAGGGGTGTCCTTCCCCATATAAATTTGAATCTCAAGATGACTATCAAAATCCACTTCATTCAACTTTTGTGGAGGAGAAACATGGGAAATAGGGTCCATAATAGTATTGGGCTTAGACATAGACTTTTATTATATAGAATATTTTCTTCTACTCCCAGTAGGGCATGACCTAGACGGATCTAGATATCCAAAAGTATTACAAGATGTATAAAATCTTATTTTTCCTTTCCCTTTTTTGTCAACACATGGGTCCACAAAATTAGAGACAATGTCAAGAGAGGGGACATAATTTGACCCATCATCATCAAATAAAAATATTTTTTATGATATGAGGAAGAGGCTGAGGGTTTTTTCCTTTTCCCAACATTAAAAACCTTATCTCCTTCCCTAGCGTTATTTTTAAATTATATACCCCTTTTGGGAGGAGGGTTACTTTCTAGAATTCAAATCCCTAGCACGCTCCATAAGAAGCAAAATCAAGCCCTCAAGGAGGACAAAGGATGAAGGGTTTTTAGCATGATCCCATCAACTATTGTGTGTAGAGAAGGTAACAAGTAAAAGGGAAAAGAAATGAACTTGGCGTCCCTAAAATATTTCAGGATAACAAAATAATAGCTAAAAATGCTATTGAATTTACCATCCAAGGTGAGGTAGAACATAATTACCTGCTCAACATTTTCCCATGAAGCTTTGAGGGAGGTTCGGTTGAAACCCTAGTCCGTATTATTTCTCACCTCATCTCTCTCTCCAAGCTAGAAAAATTTTCAACTATGTCATTGACACTCTTTTGGTCTCTATAAAAATTCTTCTATTTAATTAAGGTGCTCAAAAATTTAGCCATTAGTACCTCATTGATCTCTAGCTCCAAACCATATACATTTAGAACACCCTCATTCCATGCTACAACAAAGACTTCAATAACTTGAATATCTACCCCATGGAGTGTTTCCATATATCTATTAAGCCCTCTAAATAAAATTTTTGACCACACCAAATGCTTCTTCTATCATTTGTCTTTGACGATGGGCTCCATTCTATTGAGGTCTCCTCCCATTCTATCTACACAAATTTCTCTCCCAATTTGAGAGATAAAAAGTGACTTAATAATTAAATCATTTTTGATTTAATTAATAATCGAAAAGGTGACTTAATAATTAAATAAATAATGATTTAATTAATAAGTGAAATTACCTTTTTACTCTAACAGAAGTGACGACTTCAAAATGATTGTCACTTGTCTTTGTAAAATTTATTGGAAGGTGAGGATCTTAGAATAACTTGACCTTCTATTGTTATAGACATCTTATGATGTATGAAACGGATCATGATAGATGATATCTTTCATGGTGGATTAAGCTTCTTAAGTAGACCATGACCTTCTATTGTGATGGACATCTTATTATGTTTGAGACAAATAATAATATATTATATCTTGCATGGTAGATTAAGTTCCTTAAAATAAACCATGAATGTTTATGTGGTAAGTATCCTTGAGGATACATGTGCACATTGCCTATGGGAATTTTTTGAGTACTTAATGAGTATCATGTGTCTTGATATTCTGAGGCCATTACTCTGAGACATGGTGAATATCATGTGACTTGATATTATGTGGTCATTACTCTTGATATCATGAGATCATATCTAATAGTGTATCTTCTTATCAAAGATATTCTTAAACATGTCATTCTTGATATTACGTTGAGGTAATATCATATCTTGTTTTTATCCTCCCTATCTAATAGGGAGTGTTGATGTTTTGTAGCTTTTGTTGGATAAATTCTATGAGACTAATATATATATATATATATATATATAGTGAAATAATATATCTAGATATATCTAAAATAGTATTAGGATAAATTAATATAATAATGATTCAGAGATATTAAGTGTGCGCACATGTGTGTTTGTGTGTACTCACATAATCAATCATCATTACATTAATCACATAATAATGAATAGACATGCCCCATGAAGGGGAATTTCTCTCCTTCCCTCATCCTCAATATAAATACAAGAGAGATCGCTGCATTTTAAAGACACAGAAAACATAGAGTGATATTACATTTGCAGCTATCCTAAAACTTAACAACTCTAACTAATCAAATATTGTAATGCTTGATGATAAGTGTAAAAAAAAATTCCTTAGGAAAAAAATAATGTCTCCACTTCGTCAAAGCTTGAACTATGGCATAGAATTCTTGATCATAAACTTAACATCTTCTCCTAGCATCGTTTAACTTCTAATTGAAATAAATAGTAGGTCTACCTTCTTGAGTTAACACTACTCCAATCACATTCCCACTTGCATCATACTCCACTTGAAATACTTTATTGAAATCTAGTAAAGCTAACACATGTTGTTCAGTCACCTTTTGTTTCAATGATGCAAAATGCTTGTCTAATCCATGTGTCCACTTGAATCCTTTTCTATCTCCTCTCATTGTCTCAATTATAGGATTACAAATTGAACTAAATTTTTTTATGAACTTTCTATAGAAACTAGTCAATCCATGAAATGATCTTACCTCTCCAACACTTTTAGGTGTAGGCCAATCAACAATACCTTTAAGCTTCTTAGGATCCATCTTCAATCCATCAACAGATATCAAAAAACCCAAGTACACACTCTCTTCTCTCATGAAAGAACACTTCTTGATATTTATCATCAATTTATCTTCCTTTAATCTCTACAATACCTGTCTCAGATGTAACAAATGATTTTGCTTTCTCTTACTAAAAATATGACTGCCATCAAGATTAAAAAATCACAAACTTACCCAGGAATTTATTCAACAATCTCATGACAATACCTGATGCATTACTCAATCCAAAAGGCATCACCAGGGTATGTGTAGTATCATGGTATGCCAAACTAGGCCTTAAGTGGCAATGAAAATTCAGAAAATTAGGGTTCGGAAAGTTGACAAAAACATTTGGACAAGTTATCAATCTTATATCAAAAATGTGTAAGAAGAGAATCTGTAGAAAATTGAATCTAGTTTCTAAGCTACTATCCCTTCTTTAAAAAAAAATATTCTATATGGTCAAATTTCCTATTTCAATGCAGTAGTATGAAAATTTTAGGAAAAAGATAAGAAGAAGGTGTATATTTGTCCACCTTAAACACGATCAAATGATAATATTGTTTTACAAGGTTCTAGATATAAGTAGCAGACTCATGTTTGGATGTGACACATATTTGTTTGTAATTTTTTCCAAGTAAATAGTTAATTATGAATTTTCTGCTACAACTTTTCTAGAATCAAAAAAATCTCTTGTCTAACCACCTTAACTTAGTCTAAAATTCAACAAATTGAATTTTTTTTAGTTTTTAATTGTAATAGGATAATCATAGAATGTGTCTCTTTTTTTGGATTTCAAAAATGTTATACTTTTTGAAAGTTATAGTTATTTTTCAATCAGTCTATCAATCAGGACTAAAAAGATAAGAAGTAGGCGTATGTCTAACCACCTTAAACACAATCAAATGATAATATTTTTTTACTAGATTCTAGATATAAGTAGTAGATTAATGTCCAGATGTGACGCATATTTTTTTGTAATTTTTTCCCAAGTAAATTATTAATTCTGATTTTTCTTCTAGAACTTTTCCAGAATATAAAAACTCTCGTGTCTAACAACGTAAACTTAGTCTAAACTTCATTAAAATCATTTTTTTTGTTTATTTCTTGTATTAGGTGAAGCATATAATGTAACACATGTCTCAGATTTAAAAAAATTATATACCATTTGGAAGTATTAGCTATTTTCAATCAGTCTACCAATAAGGACTTCTTTTTCACATCGCCACTTTTTTCCATACCATGATCCTACATATACCCGTCAATCACTCATATAATCCTTCATTTGTCTTAAATGTAGGCTTCCACTCATCTCCTTCTCTAATTCTTATATGATGATATCCACTCTTCAAATCAATATTTGTAAAATACTTTGCTCCACTCAAACAATCCATTATGTCATCCATCTTAGGCAATAGAAACATATACTTCACCATGATCCTATTTATAGCTCTGGAACTCGTACACATTCTCCAGACTCCATTCTTATTATGTGCTAACGGTGTTGACACTACACAAGGAATCAAACTTTATTTGATCAAATATTTCCTCAATAATTCTTTAACTTTTCTATTCAATTCTTCATTCTCTGCAAGTGTCATTCAGTGTGCTTATTTATTAGGAAAACTAGCTCCAGGGATTAGATACATGAAATGACAAATATTCCTAATAGGTGGTAATCCATCAGGGTAATTTTTTGATATTATGTCTTCATGCTCTATAAATAATTCTTTCACTTCCTTAGGTTGTTCTTCAAATTTCAAATCCGACTTCTTAGGAATCAAAGCATAACACATACTGTCACTTTTCAAACCATCCAAAAATTTCCTTCCTTCAACCAAAGAAATTCTGAGACTAGTACAATTCTCATTCTTAGGAGCCTCAACAAAGGGTAAAATTCTTGTCTCATCCCATTAATCCGAATAGTATACTCATTCTTTCTACTGTCATGTAAAGATTGTGTATCAAACTACCATGGTCTACCCAACAAAACATGACAAAGATCCATAGGTATAATATTACAAACAAGTTAATCATGATAAGATCCTATCTTCAATTTAACCATAGATTTTTCACTTACCAGTACCATCCAATTTGATAAGGTTTCGACTGATTCAACCTTTGCATCTTCAACTTATCCACCAACTCCTCAGAAGCTAGGTTTTGTGAACTACCACTTTCCAACATTTTCCTTCAAATTTGCATCTAGTCTTGAAACAACTTCTTCTTAGAAATAGATCTTGATCTTCCTTTTCATGATACATGACTCTTCTTTCCATTAGGGATTCTCTAGCTTCAGGTTGATTTAAAGGTTCACCAAATTCTTCTTCCATAAAAGCTTTTTTTCCACTAGTCTTAGTCTTCTTGTTTGAACTTCCTTAGGTGTATTAGAAAGCTCGATCTCCTTCTCCACCACACTTAAAAAAATTTCCTCTAAACACTATTTTTTTATCTCTCTTCTAAATTCTTGAGCCTCCTCCTCTCTTGAAATTTTTGTCATCCTTTCGGTATGAGTTCTCTTCCTTGAATTAAAACTTTCCTTTATTTTGATCCGAATAAGATCTACATCTCTAGGATCATCCACCTCTTCCTGTTTGTCTTTTTTCATGTCTTTTGTTCAATTTCTCCTCATCTTTTAGGGAATATTGATAAGATTCCTCTACACTTTGCAATTTGACCAAACTAATCCCATCTTGAATAGATATCATTAAACCATTTAAATATCTTCCAACCCTTTCAACATCGTCATCTATATGAATAGATCTAATATTCAACCTATAGAATTCCTCATTATAACTTTTCACACTGAGATCTCTTTACTTCAAATTTTTCAAATCCCTAAAAAAAATTACTAGGTAATTAGAAGTTAAAAACTTAGCTTTCAATTTGTTCATTATCCGATCCCATGCTCTGATTTTATCCTTGCCCCTTCTTGTGTCTATCGGTCTACAAATGTTCCCACCATAAGGATGAATGTCCTCTCAACTTTGTGTTAGCATATTTCACCTATTTATCATCATCGATACCTTCATAATAAAAGTACTTCTCCATCTTTGTGATCCAATCAAGTAATTCATCTAAATCCAAGATACCAGGATAATGAGATGGAATGAAATGTGGTCTCGTATTAACTCTAGTTATGGATTTTATGAACATGTCATCTTCTTATTCAAATTCAAGTTTAGGGTACTCTTCACCACCTTCAGCTCCTTCTTCATTTATTTCTTCCTCTTCATCACTTACATCTTAAAAATGTTGATCTCTTCTTTAGGCCATCTCCATAGATTTTAATCACCAACCAAAGAATTTTAGATCTCAAACCTCAACTCAACCCTAAGGTCTTCAAATTTTCTCTTCACACTTCTAGGGTTTATCTTCTCCAATTATTTCTCTCCCTTTACATGGTGCAAATGCCTCTACTCAGTGATATGACTCCAAGATCTCAATTGCCTCTAGCTCAGTGATCTATTGAACATGCCCACAATCTGCCTCGATTCGACGATCTACCCACGAATGGGATGCCACACAGAATGCAACCCATCCCAACCTTCACAATCAGCAATAAATACTCTCTGAACCATCCTCCCATTAATCCTATGTTGTCATAGGTCAAATCCACACTTTTCCACCTCACAACAAGCCATTGTGGATTTCGTAAGATCAACAACAATGATCTACTATTGCAGGATTAAATATCACTTAGAAAAACTCATACAAGACAACATGAAATCCTTCCCTGACAACCTATTGTAAGTCCTCAGTTAGTGCGGGCCAGACCCACTCTCTGCTACCCCACAACCAACACATCAAGGGATTCATAAGTTTAGGAACATAGATTTTAAATCAGAGGAATGATCTCACTCTGATACCACATGTTATAGCCAAGGATATGAGGAACCTCAAAGAGATCAGTCCAATCCTTGAAGCATGAGTCACACAATGAAAGAAATAGGTTAAAAAAAAAAGAGATATATACGATAAGTCTTCTTTATTTATCAAAAAATCATATACAAAGGATCTATAACATGTAGTCATACATGTGTATGTGCAAGATCATGAGTGGCCAAACTATGTCCTTAAGTGGCAATGAAAAATCAACAAATCACGGTTAGTCAAATTGACATGAAAATTTGAACTAGCTATCAACCTAATATAAAAAATTTGTAAGAATAGAATTTGTAGGAAATTGAATTTAGTTTCTAAACTACTAGGATTTTTCTAAAAAAATATTAATATGATTGGTCAAAAGTGTAGATTTCAATGCAGGAGTACAAAAATTTTAGGAAAAAAATAAGTAGGTGTATGTCTAACCGCCTTAATCATTATCAAATGATAAGATTTTTTACAAGATTTTATATATAAGTAGTAGACTCATGCCTGGATGTAACGCATATTTTTTTGTAATTTTATTCCAAAAAAATAATTAATTATGAATTTTCTGCTACAATGTTTTTAGAATAAAAAAACTCCCGTGTCTGACCACCTTAACTTAACTGAAAACTTTAAAAAATAAAAAAATAAAAAAATTTCACTTATAGTAGGCAAAGCATAGAATGTGACGTCTTCTTCATATTTCAAAAATGTTATATTGTTTGAAAGTTATAGCTATTTTTCAATCAATATATATATCAACACTTTAGAGATAACTCAATTATAAAATAACTAATTATTTCTTACCAAATTCAAAATTTGATAGTAGTTATATCGATAGAAAGTTGATAATGTCCTTAAGATACCCTTTTCATTTCATCAAATTTGGGTAAAAAAAAGTCGTCTACTACATGGTCGAAGTTTGGAACTAGAAAAATAGGGGAAAAACATGCCTTTCTGACATTGTTAGAGTTGACCATGTAGGTTTCGTGTACAAAGCAATACTGATCCTAATTGGGTACCCGGAAAAATTGGGTACCCGATATTTTTGGCTACGTAAAAATGATAACAAAATTTTGATTTTTAAATTTTCCCTCCCCTTTCCCCCTCTTATATATATGTGTGTGTGTGTGTGTGTGTGTGTGTATATATATATATATATATATATATATATATGT
>MU227636.1:1347293-1369348 GCA_018584345.1 Thuja plicata | reverse complement strand
TGTATTTGACCCCTAGGGACAGATTGGAACACTCAAGTGTGTCCCAAGGGGTCCTACGACCCCTTGGGACACACTTGAGTGTTCCAATGTGTCAGCGGGGGTCATGGAGGGACTTCCTAGGGGTCCTAATGCGTAACAAGCTGTACTAGGACCTCTTAGGTCCCTCTTTGACCCCAGGAACACATTGGAACACTTAAGTGTGTCCCAAGGGGTCCTACGAACCTTTGGTACACACTTGAGTGTTCCAATATGTCACCAGGGGTCCTAGGGGTCCTAACACGTGAGAAGGTGTACTATGAGCCCTTAGGACCTTGTGTGACCCGCGGGGACACATTAGAATACCCATGTTTGTCACATGGGGTCCTATGACCTATTGGGACACACTTGAGTGTTCTAATGTGTCAAAAGGAGTTCTAACATGTGAGAAGGTGTACTATGAGCCCTTAGGACCCTGTGTGACCCGCGGGGACACATTAGAATACCCATGTTTGTCACATGGGGTCCTATGACCTATTGGGACACACTTGAGTGTTCTAATGTGTCAAAAGGGGTGATGTGGTCTTCCTCAGAGTCCTAATGCATGAGAAGGTTTACAAGGACCCCTTAGGACCCTTTTTGACCCTCAAGGACACATTGGAACACTCACATGTGTCTCAAGGGGTCCTACAACCGCTTGGGACACACTTGAGTGTTTCAATTTTTGAAAAGGGGTCATGAGGTCTTCCTAGTGGTCGTAATGTGTGATAAGGTCTACTAGGACCCTTTTTGACCCCTGGGGATACATTGGAACACTCAAGTGTGTCCCAAGGGGTCATATGACCTCTTGCGACACACTTGAGTGTTCCAATGTGTGAAAGGGGGTCATGAGAACTTCATAGGGGTGGTAGTACACCTTCTCACATGTTTGGACCCCTAAGGAGACCCCATGACCACTTTCAACACATTGGAACACTCAATTGTGTCCCAAGGAGTTCTACAACCTCTTGGGACACACTTGAGTACTGTAATGTTTTGAAAGGGGTCATGGGTACTTTCTAAGGGTCCTAACACATGATAAGGTGTTGTAGGACCCTATAGGTCCCTCCTTGACCTTCTGGAACACATTGGAACACTCAATTGTGTCCCAAGGGGTCCTAGGACTTCTTTGGACACACTTAAGTGTTCCAATGTGCTGAAAGGGGTCACAGGGTCTTCCCAGGTGTCTTAACACATGAGAAGGTGTAGTAGGACCCCTTAGGACCCTCTTTAACCCCCGAGGACACATTAGAAAACTCAATTGTGTCCCAAGCGGTCCTATGACCTCTTAGGACACACTTGAGTGTTCCAATATGGTGAAAGGGGTCATGGGGACTTCCTAGGGGTCCTAACATGTCATAAGGTGTACTAGGACCCCTTAGTTCCATGTATGATCAACGGGGACACATTACAACAATCAATTGTGTCCCAAAGGGTCCTTGATGCAGGAGCATCCTAGGTGTAAGGGCAATCTTGCATCACCCAAAAAAATGTGTTTTTCTATTCAATAAGGGCTATTTTGTACAAAGCTGCTATTTTTAGAAACTTACTATTTTTAGTAAGTTGGTCGTTTGAGCTTAGAATGTTCTAATTTTCCACGTGAAGGTTCATCTTAGTCATATAAGAATGCCAGTTGAATTTCATTGCCAGATCATCTGTATTGGCGAAGTTATTAAGGATTTACTGTTGAGATTTTAGGGTTCAAAACCTTTGAGCTCAATTTTCAGGACCTTAGATGCTCCAAATCGAGGTTGAACACCTAGCTGACTAGTGCTTTGCTTGTCAAACACTGTAGATCATGATCTCCGCTTTCTAAAAAGTGGTTATAATAGCCAATCGGAGCTACGGTTCAAAAGTTATGGCTTCCAGAAGTTGGGCTACCTAATCTCATGTTTTGTAAATATTTAAAGCCGACCCTTTTGTAATAAAATTGAAAAATAATTAAATGCTAAGGGTAGTCAGCCTTAATGGCTAGATTTATGGAACCTTCTCGGGTGGTGGAAAATTGCCTATTTAAGGAAGGCCTGTGGTGTTTTCTAGGGTAGTTCTGGGTGGTTATTTGAGGCTTTGTCCTATAGATTATTGTAAGGGATGCTCATGTGGCTTTTGATATTGTAATTCTGAGGTTTGTAATTCCACATTTGTGGAGCCAATAAGAAGCCAATTTTCTGTTCTTGCAAATTTTTGTTGTTTCTCTTTGTTTCTGTCGTGTACTTGGGGTATTAAGGGGAGTCCCCTTCATCAATCCTACAACCTCTTGGGACACATTTGAGTGTTCTAATGAGTCAAAAGCAATCATGGGGACTTCTTGGGGGTCCTAACTTATGATAAGGTGTACTAACACCCCTTAGGTCCCTCTTTGACACCCGGGAACACATTTGAACACTCAATTGTGTCCCAAGGAGTCCTACGACCTCTTGGAATACACTTGAGTGTTCCAATGTTTCAAAAGGGCTCATGGGGTCTTCCTAGGGGTCCTAACATGTGAGAAGGTGTACTAGGACCACTTAGGATCCTCATTGACCCCCAGGAAAACATTGGAACACTCAAGTGTGTCCCAAAGGGTCCTACAATCTCTTGGGACAAACTTGAGTGTTCCAATGTTTCAAAATAGGTCATGGGGTCTTTCTAGGGGTCATAACGTATGACAAGGTGTACTGGGACCCCCTAGGACCCTCTTTGACCCCTAGGGAGACATTGGAAAACCCAAGTGTGTCCTACAACCTTTTGGAACACACTTGAGTGTTCCAATATTTCAAAAGGGGTCATGGGGTCTTCCTAGGGGTCATAACGTGTGAGAAGGTGTACAAGGACCCCTTAGGATCCTCTTTGACCCCTGAGAACACATTGGAACACTCAATTATGTCCCAATGGGTCCTATGACTTATTGGGACACACTTGAGGGTTACAATACTTCAAAAGGGGTCCAAGGGTAAAAGAGGGTCCTAAGGGGTCCTAGTACACATTCTCACATGTACAGATGGTGGAGGAGCACACCTAGCTAAAACCCCTAGCTCTTTATTTTTGCATTGTACTTATTCTATCCAAGTTAGGAGAGTTTGTGTAGACCTTATAAGGTCATTTGTTTTATTTCCCTAAGATGGATATGACTAGGTCAATCCATGTCTAGATAGGTTGCTTAGTTGGTTTCCTTTAGTTTTGTATGTGTGTGACAAAGTTTGTAAGCCTCTGGAAATCCAACCAAGGCATCAGGAACTTTGGATAAGCTACTTTGTATCACTGGCACTCAACCTACACTGGTGCCTAGTAGCTCAGCCTACACTAGTGCCTAATAGCTCAGCCTAAACTAGTGCCTAGAAGCTTGGCCTACACTGGTGCCTAGCAGCTTGGCCAACATTGTAACTTGGTTTTACGTTACTCTTGCTCAGCAATATTTTGTCGTAACAACCCATGAAAAGTGGATCTTGTCTTTTATGGACAGTGTGATCAGTTGTAACAGTTCCTCAAGAGATGCGTGTGAATAAGTGGGTAGTTAGGGTTATTGCAATGGGAGGATGGATACTAATAACATCCAAAAGCCTTCATTTTAGAGATCTAGAAGGGAGAGATTGAAGAAGAGGAGAAGCAATAGGAAAGTTAGAGATTTGCATATTATTGTATTGTTTTGTTTTGTTTCCAGTAATGAAAAGTTGAAGATAGTGTGTTTAGTGGATATCAAGTTTCTTTGTGGTTCCTTTTGCATGCAATTAGATTAGTTACTTTATTTTCTATTTTGTAAGTTGTTAGTTCTTCACCCATTTTGGGTTGTAAGCAGTAATGGCCCCTCGAGATTCCTGAATCCACGCTGAGGATCCTATGTTGGGATGGAACTTGAGAGGATCTCTTGTACATAGTTTCATTTTTGTTTTCTATAGGAGAAGCAACAATAAAGAGTCTGGAGATCTTACCCTAGGTGAGCTTGGTAATAGTGTGGCTAGGGAAGAGAATGAATGCAATGTTCATAAAAAATTGAATAAGCGAGTAGAATGAATCTATTTGTGTAGGTTCAACAAGAAGGAGATGAAAAGCATTTCGATGGGGAATTGAGTCTTGAAGAGTAGGTAAAGTTCAGAGTGACTTACCTGATTTTAGGGTTGTGAACACCTTAAGAGATCTAGGAGAAAGATCTCTGAACAGAGCCAAGCTGGTTCTGTAGTATCAACGAGACTTCTGCCGACATCAGATTGGTATCAAAGCCTAAATTGATTCGGCTTGTGGTAAATGTTCCAGCCAATAGTATCAGTAGATGAAAACAAGATGGTCACTAATGTAGAGCTTGCAAAGGAAGTAGATGAGAAGAAGAGAGTAACGGAGGATCAAAGGGAAAGGAGTAGAATCCTTGAAGAAGCCCTAGATGAGATGAAGGTAAAAATTCAAGAAGTTGCAGATGCAACTAAAAGAAAAGATGGAGTTGAAGTAAGCAGTAGCAAAGGGAAGGAAAAAGTTGATGAAGAAGACATAATACTTGAACCAAACCCTGCAATGAGCGAGGAGCCATTTCTAAAAGCTCTCAGAGCCCTAGGTGGAAAAATTCTTGAAGGAATTCCATTCTTTAATGGAAAAATGGACAGTGAACTAGTTGTGGAATGGATAGAAGGTATTGAGAATCAATTTGAATGTGAGTGCATAACTGAAGCACAAAATGTAAAAGTTGCAAAGTCAAGGCTAAGAGGTTCAACATTAACATGGTAGAAATACCTCCAAGAAGAGAGGGAGATGATGGGTAAGCATCCAATTTCAAATTGGAAGCCCATGTTAAACAAGGTAAAGGAGCAATACCTACCTGAGGATTATGAAATCTAGTTACACAACAAGAGGCAGAGTTTGAAACAAAAATATTTGGATGTGGCTATGTATATAGAAGAATTCCAGAAGTTGTGCTTGAGTGAAGAGTCCAAGAGGATGAGACTATGAAGGTGCCTAGGTATCTTGGAGATCTAAAATGGAATATCTAGGAAGAAATCATTTTATGGACTCCCACAACCATCCATAAGTGTTTCCAACTTGCATTGAAAGTGGAAGAGAAGAACAAAAAGAAATCAGAATCAAACTTCAGAAGAAGAGGAAGAGGAAGAGGTAGAGAAAGAAGAGGACAAGGAAGCTATGGTGGAAGAGGATTAGATTCAAGGAAGAAAAGTGAGAACGAGCTCACTAAAAATCAGGAAGGAAAATCAAATAGAAGAGGTTTCAATAGAGGTAGAGGCTCTAACACTAGTTGGAGAGGAAGGAGCAGCAGCAATCAAGGAAGAGAACCATCCTACTTTGCCACCCTAAAATTATACCATTGCAATCATCTAGGGAATGCTACCAATAGGTATCTTGAAAAAGGTCCTACTTCTCAAGGAGGTGGAAAGAGAGTTAACTATGTCCAGGAAGAATCAAGTTGTAGCAGCAAGCCATCTGAGGTACCATTAGAATCAGAGGAAGGTGAGAATCTCATGATAAAGAGGACCTTAATCAGAGAGCCAAGCAAAGAAGAACCAAGCCAAAGAAGAGAACTCTTTAGAGTGAAGTGCAAGATCATAGGAAAGGTGTGTAGAGTCATTATTTATTTAGGCTCAACTAATAATATCATTAGTGAAGAGGCAGCCAGCAAGTTAAATTTGAAAAGGATTCCACATGACAATCCATACAAGGTTACATGGCTCAACAAAGGACAACATGTGTTTGTAGGAGAATAAGCATGAGTAGAGTTCACCATTGGAAAGTATAAAGATAGAGTTCTATGTGACATTCTTCCCATGGATGCATGTCACCTTCTACTTGGAAGGCCATGGCAATTTGATAGGCAAGCCATGCATGATGGAACCAAGAATGCATACTCATTCAAGAAAGATCGGGTGAATTTCAAAATTTAGTCCTTAATAGAAGAAGGAGAGATGAAAAAATCTTGTCCAAGTATGCTCATGGTTGATGAGAAGGAGTTCTTAAAGACTCTACGAGAAGGAGAAGGAGTTGGATTTTCTTTAGTATTGAAGCCAAAAGATGTAGTTGCTGTCAAGAAATCAGAGGTACCAAATGAGGTAAAAGAAATACTTGAGGAGTATAGAGACATTGTGAATGATGGCCAGCCCACTCCCCTACGTCCTAAGATACTTGTTAGCCAAAAGATTGACTTCATACCTTGAGCTACCTTACCCAACAAAGCTTCCTATAAGATGACCCCTCAACCAAATGAGGAAATAGCCAAGAAAATCAGAGGGTTATTAGACCAAGGCCTAATTAGAAAGAGCATAATCCCATGTGCAGTCCCTACTATTTTAGCACCTAAGAAAGGAGGAGCTTGTAGACTTTGTACTGATTCTAGGGCCATTAATAAAATCACCATTAGGTATAGGTTCCCAATACCTAGAATTGAAGACCTAATGGACTATTTAGGGGGGCAAAGTACTTCAGCAAAATTGACCTTAAGAGCGGCTACCACCAAATCAGGATAAATGAAGGAGATGAATGGAAAATAGCCTTCAAAACTACAAAAGGTTTTTATGAATGGCTTGTAATGCCATTTCATTTCTCTAATGCTCCCTCAACTTTTATGAGGCTTATGAATGAGGTATTGGTAGAATGCATTGGTAAGTCTGTTGTTGTATACCTAGATGACATTTTAGTTTTTAGCAGAACTAAGGAGGAGCATATTAGGCATTTGAAATTTTTTTTCCAGAAATTACATGATGAAAAGCTAATGAACAATTTCAAGAAGTGTGACTTCATGAAGCAGGAGCTTGTATATCTCAGTTTTTTTTTATCATAGGGTAACCTCAAAATGGACCAATAAAAGGTGGATGCCATTCTAAGCTGGCCTACTCCCAAGGCTGCCACTAAGGTGAGAATTTTTCATGGTTTAGCTTAGTATTAAAGAAATTTTTTTAGACATTTAAGTGGGATCTGTGCACCTATGTTAGACACCATAAAAGGTGGGATGAAGACAAAGTTTCAATGGACACCACAAGCTGAAAAAGGGTTTGAGACACTCAAGGAGAATATAGCAGAGCTTCCTACTCTAGCTCTTCCAAGCTTTGATAAGATTTTTACAGTAGAATGTGATGCAAGTAATGTGACCATTGGGGCTGTCATAAGCCAAGAAGGAAGACCAGTAGCTTTCCATAGTGAGAAGCTAAATGATGCAAAGAAGTACCCTTCTTATGACTTAGAGTTGTATGCTCTAGTCCAAGCACTCAAGAAGTTGAGGCACTACTTGCTGGAAAAGGATTTTATAGTATATACTGATAACCAATCTCTCATCTTCCTTAATTCTCAAGACAAACTTAGTAGCAAACACATGAAGTGGGTGGAGTATCTACAAGCCTACACTTTCCATATCAAGCATAAAAAGGGAGTACAGAATAAGATTGTTGATGCATTGATCATAAGGCTTCTCACAGTCCAAGAAGTTCAACTACAAAGCATAGGTATTGATAGCTTCAAAGACCTATATGTTGAAGATGAAGAGTTTTCCCAAATCTACAAGGTATGTAAAGAGTTTAAAAACAACTTTGATGGTGAGTTTTATGAATATACTTTGTAGAATGATTTATTGTTTAAAGGAGGTTAGCTTTATGTTCCTAAAAGGTCTATGAGAGAGAATTTGATTCATGAAAAACATAATGGAGCACTTAGTGGTCATTTTGGAGTCAGTAAGACTCAAGAGCTAGTCACTAGGTTTTATTTTTGGCCTAGAATTAATATAGATGTTAGATACTATGTTGAAAGTTGTGTAGTGTATCAAAAAGAAAAGGGCACATCTTCCAATGTAGGTCTTTACCAACCACTTCCAGTCCCAACCAGACCATGGGAATGCAAAAGCATGTATTTTGTAGCTTGTTTGCCAAGAACAAGGCAAGGATATGACAGTATTTATGTTGTTGTGGATAGATTTAGTAAGATGGCACATTTTATACCTTGTAAGACCATTCATGATGCTTGTAACATTGCTCAATTGTTTTTCAGTGGAGTGGTGAGGATCCATGGACTCCCACTTAGTATTTTTTCAAACATGGACACAAAATTCATTAGCCACTTTTGGAAGACCTTATGGAAAAATCTTGGCACTAACTTGTCTTTTGGATCTACCTACCATCCATAGACAGATGGCCAAATAGAGGTGGTAAATAGGAGTCTTGGTAACTTGTTGAGATTCCTCACAAAGGATTATGGTCAAGCATGGGACCAACTCATTAGATAAGTTGAATATGCATATAATGATATAGTGAACATATCAAGTGTTAAGATTCCTTTTCAAATTGTTTATGGCTTTCACCCAAGAGGGATTTTTGAAATTAGATAGTTGAAGGAAGGAATGCATGGTAGTGGATATGTTGAGGAATTTTCTCATTCAATGAGAGAACTCCATGAAAGTGTGAGAAAGAATTTGATTGAAAATGCTGAAAAGGTAAAGCAAATGGTGGATGCAACAAAGAAGGATGTTTAGTTTAAGATTGGAGACTTTGTGATGGTACACTTGAACAAATATAGGATGAAAAAAGGTGTTCCTCACAAGCTATAGAAGAAGGGGCTAGGTCCATGTAATATACTTGCAATGTATGGAAATAATGCATACAAGGTGGAGCTTCTTGAAGACATTGGGTTGTCACCGGCTTTCAACATTACAGATTTGGTAGCATACAAAGGACCAATTCAAGATATTGATGAGAACCTTCAAGAGGTAATAAAAGAGGTAAAATATCTTAAATTAACCCATACTCCATCTATGATAGCTGAAAATATACTAGACTCAAGGGTCTACAAGAAGACTAGGAACAAAGACAACATGGAGCACCTTATCAAATGGCATGAAAAACAAGATGTTGATGCTACTTGGATCAGATAAATAGACTTCAAGAGGTTGGGAATTGATCTAAACATGCTCAAGTGAAGGATTTATTAAACATTCTTTTTTCTGGGGGAGTATGGTGCAGGAGCAGACCTAGCTCAAACCCTTAGCTCTTTATTTCTCACTTCTACTGACTCTAGCCAAGTCAGCAAAGTTTGTGTGGACCTTAGAAGGTCATTTGTTTTATTACCCTAAGATGGATATGACTAGGTCATTCCATGTCTAGATAAGTTTCTTAGTTGGTTTCCTTTAGTTGCATGTGTGAGAGAAGTAGTTTGTAAGCCTCTAGGAATCCAACCAAGGCATCAAGAACTTTGGATAAGCTATGTGGTATCACTGACACTTGACCTAAACTATTGCTTAGCAGCTCAGCCTACACTAATGCCTAGCATCTTAGCCTACATTGGTGCCTAGAAGCTCAACCAACACTGGAACTTAGTTTTACATTACTGTTGCTCAAAAATATTCTGTCGTAACGAACTGAGAAAAGAGGATATTGTCTTTTATGGACAGTATGATCAGTTGTAATGGTTCCTAAAGAGATTCTTGCAAATAAGTGGGCAGTTAGGGTTATTCCAATGGGAGGATGGTTACTAATAACATCCAAAAGCCTTCATTTTGGAGATCTAGAAGGTAGAGATTGAAGAAGAGGAGAATCTAATAGATTATTGTATTGTTTTGTTTTGTTTCTAGTAATGAGAAGTTGCAGACTGTGTGTTTAGTGGATATCAAGTTTCTTTGTGGCTCATTTTTCATGCAAGTAGATTAGTTAATTTATTTTTTGTTTTTTAAGTTGTTAGTTCTTCACCCATTCTGGGTTGTAAGCAGTAATGGCCCCTCGCGATTCCTAAATCCATGGTGAGGATCATGTGTTGGGATGGAACTCAAGAGGAGCACTTGTACATAGTTTCCTTTTTGTTTTCTGTAGGAGAAGAAATAATAAAGTGTCTTTTGATATTACCCTAGGAAAACTTAATTATAGTTTGGCTAGGGAAGAGAATGAAGGAAATGTTCAAAAAACATTGAATAAGTGAGTAGAATGAATCTATTTGTTTAGTTTCAGCAAGGAGGTGAAAAGAATTTCAATGGGGGACTGATTCTTGAAGAGGAGGTAAAGTTGAGAGTAACTTACCTCAGTTTAGGGTTTTGAATACCCTAAGAGATCCAGGAGAAAGATCTCAGAACATAGCCAAGCTGGTTCTATAGCAGCAACAAGACTTCTGTCCACATCATCAGACCCTGAAGAAGACCTTGTGACCCCTTTCGACACATTGGAACACCCAAGTGTGTCCCAAGAGGTCATAGGACCCGTTGGTACACACTTGAGTATTCTAATGTATCCCTGGGGGGTCATAGAGGGTACTAAGGGGTTTTATTACACCTTCTCACATGTTAGGACCCCTAGGAAGATCCCATGACCCCTTTTAAAACATTGGAACACTCAAGTGTGTCCCAAGAGGTAGTAGTGCCCCTTGGGACACCAAGTTGTCGTATGACCTCTTGGGACACAGTTGAGTGTTGAAATGTGTTGGAATGGGTCATGGGGACTTCTTAGGTGTCCTAACACATGATAAGTTGTGCTAGGAACCCTTAGGACCCTCTTTGACCCCTAAGGACACATTGGAACTTCAAGTGTGTTTGAAGGGGCCCTATGACCTCTTGGGACACACTTGAGTGTTCCAATTTTTCAAAAGGGGTCATGGGGTATTCCTAGGGGTCCTAATGCATGAGAAGGTGTATTAGGATCCCTTAGGACTCTCTTTGACCCCATTGACACATTGGAACACTCAAGTGTGTCCCAAGGGATCTTACAACCTCTTGGGACATAGTTGAGTGCTCCAATGTGTTGAAAGGGGTCATGGTGACTTCCAAGGGGTCCTACAACTATGATAAGGAGTAATAGGACCCCTTAGGTCCCTCTTCAACCCCTAGGAACACATTGGAACACTCAATTATGTCCCAAGGGGTCCTACAACCACTTTGGACACACTTGTGTTTTCCACTACTTCAAAAGGGGTCATGGAAAGTCCCAATGACCACTTTTGATAAATTGGAACACTCAAGTGTGTCCCAAGGGGTCATACAACCTCTTTCGACCCCTAGGAAGACCTCATGACCCCTTTTGACACATTGGAACACTAAAGTGTGTCCCAAGAGGTTATAGGACCCTCTGGGACACATTGGCATATTCCAATGTAATCTTGGGGGTCACAAAGGGTCCTAATGGGTCCTAGTAAACCTTCTCACGCGTTAGGACCCCTAGGAAGACCATATGACCCCTTTTGAAACATTGGAACACTCAAGTATGTCCCAAGAGGTTCTAGGAATCCTTAGGACACACATGAGTGTTCTAGTGGGTCCCCAGGGGTCAAAGAGGATCCTAGCGGTCCTAGTACACCTTCTCACATGTTAGTAACCCTACAAAGACCCCATGACCCCTTTCGACACATTGGAATACTCAACTGTGTCCCAACGGGTCCTATGACCTCTTGGGACACACTTGAATGTTCCAATATGTTGAAAGGGGTCATGGTGACTTCCTAGGGGTCCTAACACATGATAAGGCATACTTGGACCCCTTATATCCATCTTTGACCCCAGGGGGCACATTAGAATACTCAATTGTGTTCCAAGGGGTCCTATGACCTCTTGGGACACACATTAGTGTTCCAATTTGTTGAAAGGGGCTTTGGGGACTTCTAAGGGGTTCTAATGCATTACAAGATGTAGTAAGACTCCTTAGGTTCCTCTTTAACCCTTCAGGAACTAACTGGAATACTCAATTGTGTCGCAAGGGGTCCTATGACCTCTTAGGACACACTTGAGTGTTCCAATATTTCAAAAGGGGTCATGGTGTCTTCCTAGAGGTCCTAATGCATGAGAAGTTTTATTATGACCCCTTAGGGCCCTATTTAATCCCCAGGGACACATTGGAACACTCAAGTGTATCTCAAGGTGTCCTTCAACCTCTTGGGACACACTTGAGTGTTACAACATTCTCAAAGGGGTCATGGGGTCTTGCTAGGGGTCCTAATGCATGAGGAGGTGTACTAGGACCCCTTAGGACCCTCTTTGACCCCCGAGGACACATTAGAACACTCAAGTGTGTCCCAAGGGTTCTTATAACCTCTTGGGACACACTTGAGTGTTCCAATGTGTTGAAAGGGTTCATGGGGAATCTGAGGGGTCCTACGACTATGATAAGGTGTACTAGGATGCCTTAGGTCCCTCTTTGACCCCTGGGAACACATTGGAACACTCATTTGTGTCTTAAGGGCCTCTACACTCTTGGGACACACTTGTGTGTGCCAATGTTTCAAAAGCAATCTTGGAAAGTCCCTATGACCCCTTTTGACACATTGGAACACTCAAGTGTGTCCTAATATGTTGTAGGACCCCTTGGTACACACTTGAGAGTTTTAATGTCTCCCCGGGGGTAAAAGAGGGTCCTAAGGGGTCCTAGTACACCTTCTGACATGTTCAGACCCTAAGGAAGACCCCATGACCTCTCTTAATACATTGGAATACTCAAGTGTGTCCCAAGAGATTTTAGGACCCCTTGGGACACACTTGAGTGTTGTAATGTGTCTCTAGGGGTCATAGAGGGTTGTAAGGGGTCCTAGTACACCTTGTCACACATTAGGACCCCTATGAAGACCCCATTACCCCTTTTGAAATTTTTTAACACTCAAGTGTGTCTCAAGAGGTTGTAGGACCCCTTGGGACACATGCAAGTGTTCTAATGTGTCCCCAAGGGGCCGTGATGTGAGACTGAAGTCTCATTGCTACTATAGAGTCAACTTGGCTCTACTTTGAGATCTTTCTCCTAGATCTCTTAGGGTATTCACAACCCTAAACTAAGGTAAGTCACTATCAGATTTACCTCCCCTTTAAGACTTGGTCCCCATCAACATGTTATTTATCCTCTTTACTGAACCTACCCAAATAGATTCATTATACTCACTCAATAAATGTTTTTAGAACATTGCTTTCATTCTCTTCTGTAGCTCGACTATTACTGAGCTCACTTAGGGTAAGATATCTAGACTGATAATTGTTCCTTCTTCTACCAAAAACAAAAAGGAAACTATGTACAAGGGCTCCTCTTGAGTTCCATCCCCACACATGACTTTCACCATGGATTCAGGAATCTCAAGGGGCCATTACTATTTTCAACCCAGAACAGGTGAAGAACTAACAACTTGCAAAACATAAATAAAGTATGCTAATCTATTAGCATGCCAAAATGAAAAAAAAATCTTGATATTCACTAAACAGATAGTCTTCAACTTCTCATTAATAGAAAATAAAACACAACAATACAATAATCTGCAACTTTGTAACTTCTCCTCTTTTGCAACCTCTACTCCTCTAAAAAATGAATGCTTGGGATGTCATTATTAACCATCTTATCAATGGAACAACCCTAACTACCCACTCAATTGCAAGCATCTCTTCAGGATCTATTACAACTACCCATACTGTCCATTAAAGACAAGATCCACTTTTCATGGTTTGTTACGACAGAATTTTCTGAACAACAATAATGCAAAACTGAGCACCATTGTTAACTGAGCTCCAGTATTAACTGGGTGCTAGTGCTAATTGAGCACCAATGTTAACTAAGCTACCATGTTAACTAAATGTTAGTGTTAATTGAGCATCATTGTTAACCAAGTGTCAGTGTTAACTAAGCATTAGTGTTAACTAAGCATCAATGCTAACTAAGCATCAGTGTTAACCAAACATCAGTGTTAACTGAGCTTCAGTTTTAACTGAGCATCAGTGTTAACTGAACATCAGTATTAATCAAGAAGCTTTATGAAAGGTTCTGGATGCCTTGGTTGGATTTACATAGGCTTACAAACTACCTCACACACACACAGCTGAAAGAAACCAACTAAGAAACTAGAGTGTTTGTTCATCACCTTGACATATTTTTCCACTTGGTCATTACAAGAGTGAATGAAAAAAACACTTTACAAACCAACAAATCTAATCTAAGAGTTCTTAAGGATCTTTCACCCTAGTTCTTTAGGTGCTCCTACACCATACTCCCCCAACATAGAGAAATCAATTTCCAATTGATTGGATCAGGTCAGGGTCAGTGCCCAACTTCTTGAACTCAATCTCCTGCACCTATGTGGCTTTAGAATCAGCTTGTGCTTGCTACTTGACTAGATGCTCCATGTATGTCTTTGTTCTAGTCTTCTTGGAAATGCTTAAACTCAAAATCTTCTCTTCTCTTGGCTTTGTGGCTACTGGAAATTTTAGTGCCTTGAGATTCTCTATTTTTGTTGTTAAATCAAGGTCTTCTTCTAGAATTGGTCACTTATAGGACACTAGATTTTCCACATTAAAGATTGGAGATAAACTTATATCAGTAGGAAGGTCAAATTTGTAATCATTAGACCCATACTTCACCAAAATTGCACAAGGGCCTATCTTTCTCATCTGAAGCTTACTCAAGACACTTTTTTGCAACCATACTTTGTTTAGGTGCACCATGACCAAATTTCCAACTTGAAACTGAACATCTCTTTTCCTTTCATCTGCCTTCTTCTTGGTCTGAGTTGTACTCTCCACTAATGTCTTCTTCACAGTACCATGGACTTCTTTCATGGACTGAGAAAAATCTTTAGCATAACCACTCTTCTCTACATTGTTTCCAAGATCCCTTAGTTCACATCTACCCCTGGGATGTATCCCATATACTATTGCAAAAGGGATTTTTCTAGTGGATCTATGGACTGTATCATTGTAGGAAAACTTTTCCAGTGCAAGTAATTGATCCCATGACTATCCATATTCTATTGTGAGACATCTCAAAAGATTTCCTAAACTTCTGTTCACCACTTCAGTCTGGCCATCAGTTTGTGGGTGATATGCTGAGCTAAAGGAAATATTTTTACCGATCTTCTTCCATAAGGTTTTTGAGAAATGACTCATAAACTTAGAGTTTCAGTCTGATACAATACTCTAAGTTAATCCATGTATCCTCACTACTTCTCTAAAGAAAAGATGTGCTATATATTATGCATCATGTGTGGTCTTGCATGACACAAAGTGAGCCATTTTGTTGAATCTATCCACAATCACAAAAATATTGTCCATTCCTAGCTTGGTCTTAGGAAGGCCAACCACAAAATCCATGCTAACACACTCGCAAGGTCGGTTTGGGATTGGAAGTGGTTGATGAAATCCTATATTTGGTGAAGTACCCTTGCCTTTTTGACAAACTATGCAAGTCTCTATATACTTCTAAACATCTTTGCTCATTCTTGTACAATAGTAGTACCGATGCAACAATTCTAAGGTTTTATGCACCCCAAAATGTCCACTCATTGAACCATTATGCTTCTCTTGTAAAAAATTCTCCCTCATTGAACCTTTTGGTACACAGAGTTTTCATCCTTTAAATAGAAGACCTTCTTGTATGATGAAATCATAATACTAACTATGAAAGTGATTTTGGAAATCTTGACATACCTTGCATGCTGCTGAAAAATCTTCATCTACTAAATATAGATCCTTGAAGTTGTCTATACCAATGCTTCTTAACTGAATTTATTGCACAGTGAGAAACCTTCTACTCAATGCATCTTCTACCTTGTTATGTACTCCCTTCTTGTTCATGATGGTGAATGTGTAGGCTTGAATGTACTCTACCCATTTCATATGCTTATGGCTTAGTTTGTCTTGAGAATTAAGAAAACTTAAAGCCTGATTGTCGGTAAAGACTACAAATTCTTTGGGAAGGAGCTAATGTCTCCATTTCCTTATTTCTTGTACAAATGAGTACATATCTAAATCATATGAGTAATACTTTCTCTTTGCACCATTCAATTTTTCTCTATGAAAAGCTACTGGTTTTCCCTCTAGACTCAAAACTGCACCTATGGCAACATTGCTTGCATCATATTCCATAGTAAACAACTTATAAAATATGGGAAGTGTAAGAATAGGTTTATTTTCTATCCTTTTCTTCAAATCCTCAAATCCTTTATCAGCGTACTCATTCCATTGGAACTTTTCTTTCATAACTCCTTTTATGGTATATAAAATAGGCGCACTTTTTCACTAAACTGCCTAATGAACTTCCCATAGAACTGTGCTAATCCATGAAAGCTTCTTACTTCTGTGACTGAATTAGGTGTAGGCCAATTCAAAATTGCTTCCACCTTTCTGATATCCATCTTCAAGTTACCTTCTGAGATAACAAAACCCAAGTATATGAGTTCTTTCTTCATGAACTCACTCTTCTCCAAGTTGATTACCAACTTCTCTTCATGCAATCTTTGCATCACCATTTGCAGATGTTTGAGATGATCCTCCTTGGTTTTTGTGAACAATAAAATGTCATCTAAGTACACTACAACCCATTTTCCAATGAATTCTTTCAACACCTCATTCATTAACCTAATAAATGTGCTCGGGGCATTTGATAACCCAAAAGGCATAACAAGACACTCATAGATTCCCTCGGTAGGCTTAAAAGTAGTCTTCCACTCATCTCCGTCTTTGATTATTATTTGATGATACCCACTCTTAAGATCTATCTTAGAGTAATACTTATCTCCTCCTAAGCAATCCATCAAATCCTCTATCCTAGGGATTGGGAATCTATACCGAATAGTGATCCTATTTATGGCCCTGGAATCTCTACATAACCTCCAAGTACCATTCTTCTTTGGGGCTAGTACTATGGGAACAACACATGGACTTATGTTCCTTCTAATCATTCCTTGATTAAGAAACTCTTGAATTTGGTTGGCTATCTCTAAATTCTATGGTGGGGTAATTTTATAGGAAGATTTATTAGGAAGTGAGGCTCTTGGGATGAAGTCAATCTGATGACAAATGGATCTCTCAGGTGGTAGACTAGTTGACCATCACTAATAATGTCTTGGTATTGACTCAACATCTCTTTCCCTTCTAAGGGTAACTCTTTCTACTTATCCTTTTTGTCATTCTTTGGATTTAGAACCAAAGAAAAAAATACTCCATCTTCTTCCTCCAATGTTTGTAAGAACTCTTTCTCACCTAATAAAAATATGTTAGGACCCTCTTTCTTTACTTCACCTTCTTCCAAGACTGACTAAATCTTGAGAATTACTCCATCTTTCTTAAATGAATAGGATTTCTTAGCTCCATCATGCACTACATCTCTTTCAAATAGCCAAGCTCTACCTTATAATAGATGACAAGCATCCATGGGCAGCATATCACACAACACTTGGTCCTTATATCTCCCTATGGAAAATTCTACCTGAGCTTGTTCATTAACTAATACATGTTCAACTTTAACTTTTCAATAGTGTCTAAAGAAACAATGTTATCAGTAGAACCTGAGTCTATGATAACTTTATAGACCTTACTGAGTACCTTGCATTTGATTCAAAATAAATATCTTCTTTGTCTTGTCTCTTCTTTGCTGGGTTCTTTGAGGAGTGCTCTGTGAATCATTAGATTCTCTCCATTCTCTGAATCTAGAGAAACTTCTATTTTCTTGTTTCTAGAAGACTCTTCTTGCACATAGTGGACTCTCGTTTCTCCTCCTTGTGATGTAGAACTATTCTCAGGACACCGATATGCAGGTGTCCAAATTGTTGACAATTGTAACACTTCATTAAAGAGAAATAAGATCCTCTTCCTTGGTTATTAATTCTTCCTCTTGAACTACAATTTGAACCTCTTCTTTGGTTATAAAAACCTCTTGTGTTACTAGATTCTCCTTGATTCTCAGTGAGTTTTGGCTCACTCTAATTTCTTCCTTCATATCCTCCTCTATTACCCCAGTTGTCTCTTCCTCTTCCTCTACTGTTTTAATCTTTCTTCTTCTTGCATTTTTCCTCCACCTTGATGGCTAGCTGGTAACATTGGTATATAGTCTTGGGTTTAAGAGACTAATTTCCTCTTGGATACTCCACTTGAGACCATTTAGGTACCTAGCTACTTTTAGGCTTTCTTCTTCGATCACATGTGACCTTAAGCATAGATTGTGAAACTCTTCTGTGTAGGAATTGACTTCTAAATCTTTTTGTCTCAGATTCTGTCTCTTTTTGTGTACCTCCACTTAATAATCATCAGGAAGGTAAGTTTATTTCATCTTGGCCACCATTCCTTTCACACTGGTTATGGGGTTCTTTCCTTCTTTATTCCTCTCATCTTGGACAAAAGTCCACCAAGTGAGAGTAGTTCCTCTCAATCTTGTTTTGGCTATTCTTACTTTCTGAGCTTTGGTCACTTTATCATAGTCAAAGTGATTTTCAAGATCTTCTATCCATTTCATGATTAACTCTGGTTCCATCTTTCCACTAAATAGAGGCACACCTTCTAAGGAATTACCACTGATTGCCTTTAATTATTTCAAGAATGGCTCTTATTGAAGTGCATGGTCTAGCTCTAGTATAATGTCTTCCTTGACCAATGTCTTAGCCTTTCCATCAGCTTCTCTCATCTATTCACTGACTACTATAGTCCTAAGATGTACTTCATCCAACTTAGTAGCCATTTCGGGTAACTTTTCCTTTAGGAGTCTATTCTACTCTCTTTGCTCTTCCACGTCTTAATTTGCGAGTTTCACATTGGTCACTAATCTTGGATGAGTCGACAAGTGTTCCTGTAGATAACATCCAAACAACACACACCCAAATCATTTAGGGATCTGATACCAATCTGATGTGAGATTGAAGTCTCATTGCTACTACAAAGCTAGCTTGGCTCTACTCTGATATCTTTCTCCTAGATCGTTTAGGGTATTCACAACCCTAAACTAAGGTAAGTCACTATTAGCTTTACCTCCCCTTCAACACTCGGTCCCCATCGACATGTTATTCATCCTCTTTACTAAACTTGCACAAATAGATTCATTCTACTCACTCAATCAATGTTTTTAGAACATTGCTTTCATTCTCTTCCCTAGCCGGACTATTACCGAGCTTGCCTAGGGTAAGATATCCAAACTCATAACTGTTGTTTCTCCTACTAAAAACAAAAGGGAAACTATGTAAAAGGGCTCCTCTCGAGTTCCATCCCCACAAGTGAATTTCACTATGGATTCAAGAATCTCAATGGGCCATTACTATTTACAACCTAGAACAGGTGAAGAACTAACAACTTGCAAAATAAAAATAAAGCTAATCTATTAGTATGCCAAAATGAACAACAAATTTTGATATTCACTAAATACATAGTCTTCAACTTCTCATTACTGGAAAATAAAATACAAAAATACAATAATCTGCAACTCTATAACTTTTTTTTACTTCTCTTTTGCAACCTCTAATCCTCTCTAAAATGAATGCTTGGGATGTCATTATTAACCATCCTATCAATGGAACAACCCTAACTGCCCACTCAATTGCAAGCATCTCTTCAGGAACTATTACAACTACCCATACTATCCATCAAAGACAAGATCCAATTTTCACATGCCATTATGACAAAATTTACTGAGCAACAGTAATTCAAAACTGAGCACCAGTGTTAATTGAGCTCTAGTGTTAAGCGAGCACCACTGTTAAGTGAGCGCTAGTGTTAACTGAGCTCCAGTGTTAACCAAACATCAGTCTTAACCTAGCATCGATGTTAACTGAGCATCAGTGTTAACTAAGCATCAATGTTAACCAAGCATCAGTGTTAACCAAACATCTGTGTTAACCGAGCATCCGTGTTAACCAAGCATCATTCTTAATTGAGCATCAGTGTTAACTTAGCATCAGTGTTAACTAAACATCAGTGTTAACCGAGAAGCTTTATGAAGGGTTCCTTATGCCTTTGTTAGATTTCTAGAGGCTTACAAACTACCTCACACACACACAACTAAAAGAAACCAACTAAGAAACTAGAGTGTTTGTTCATTAGCTTGACCCATTTTCCCACTCGGTCATTACAAGAGTGAATGAACAAAACACTTTAAAAACCAACAAAACTAATCTAAGATTTCTTAAGGGTCTTTCACCCTAGTTCTTTAGGTTCTCCTGCATGAGGTAGAGAGGGTCATAAGGGGTCCTAGTACACCTTCTCAAGCATTAGGACCCCTAAGAAGACCCCATGACCCCTTTCGACACATTAGAACACTCAAGTGTGTCCCATGGGGTCCTATGACCTCTTGGGACACACTTGAGTGTTCCAATATGTCAAAATGGGTCATAAGGACTTCATAAGGGTACTAACATGTGATAAGGTGTAATAGGACCTATTAGGTCCCTCTTTGACACCCAGGGACACATTAGAACACTCAATTGTGTCCCAAGGGTCCTACGACCTCTTGGGACACACTTGAGTGTTCCCATGTGTCGAAAGGGGTCATGGGGACTTCCTAGGGGTCCAAAATTGTGATAAGGTGTACTAGGACCCCTTAGGTCCCTCTTTGACACCAGAAAACACATTGAAACACTCAATTGTGTCTCAACGGGTCCTACGACCTTTTGGGACACACTTGAGTCTTCCAATGTTTCAACATGGGTCATGGGGTCTTCCTAGGGGTCCTAACACATGAGAAGGTGTAATAGGACCCCTTAGGACACTCTTTGACCCCTAGGGACACATTGGAACACTCAAGTGTGTCCCAAGGCATCCTATGACCTCTTGGGACACACTAGAGGGTTCCAATGTCTCTAAAGGGGTCATGGGGACTTCCTAGGGGTCCTACGACCATGATAAGGTGTACTAGGACCCCTTAGGACCCTCTTTGAACCCTAGGAACACATTGGAACACTCAATTGTGTCCCAAGAGGTCCTAAAACCTTTTGGGACATAGTTGATTGTTCCAATGTTTTAAAAGGGGTAATGGGAAGTCCCAATGACCCCTTTTGACACATTGGAACACTAAAGTGTGTCCCAAGAGGTGGTAGGACAACTTTGGACATAATTTAGTGTTCTAATGTGTCCTCGGGGATCAAAGAGGGTCCTAAGAGGTCCTAGTACACCTTCTCACATGTTAGGACCTAGAGGAAGACCCATGACCCCTTTCGACACATTGGAACACTCAAGTGTGTCCCGAGTGGTCATGGGACCTCCTGGGACACACTTGAGTGTTTAAATGTGTCCCTGGGGGTTATAGGGGGTCCAAAGGGGTCCTAGTACACCTTCTCACACATTAGGACCCATAGAAAGACCCCATGAGCCCTTTTAAAACATTGAAACACTGAAGTGTGTCCCAAGAGGTTGTAGGACCCTTTATGACATACATGATTGTTCCAATGCATCTTGAGGGGTAAAAGAGTGTCCTAAGGGGTCTGAGTACGCCTTCTCATGCATTAGAACCCCTAGGAAGACCCTATGACCCCTTTCAACACATTGGAAAACTCAATTGTTTCCCAAGGTGTCCTACAACCTCTTGGGATACACATGAGTGTTCCAATGCATTGAAAGATGTCATGGGAACTTATTGGGGTATTAACTAATGAGAAGGTGTACTATGACCACTTAGGACCCTCTTTTACTCCTGGAGACACATTGGAACACTCAAGTGAGATCCAAGGGGTCCTATAACCTGTTGGGACACACTTAAGTGTTCTAATGTTTCAAAAGGGGTCATGTGGTCTTCCTAGGGGTACTAACACATGAGATAATGTACTAGGAATCCTAGTACCCTCTTTGACCCCTAGGGACACATTGGAATACTTAAGTATGTCCTAAAGGGTCCTACGACCTCTTGAGACACACTTGAGGGTTTGAATGTGTCGAAAGGGGTCATGACAACTTCCTAGAGGTTTTACGACCGTGATAAGGTGTACTAGGACCCCATAGGTGCCTCTTTCACTCCTAGGAACACGTTGGAACACTTAATTGTGTCCCAAGGGGTCCTATTACCTTTTTGGATAGACTAGAGTGTTCCAATGTTTTGAAAAGGGGTCATCAGAAGTCCCCATGACCCCTTTTGACACATTTGAACACTCAATTTTGTCCCATGAGGTTATAGGACCCCTTAGGACATAATTGAGTATTCTAATGTGTCCCTGAGGGTCAAAGAGGGACCTAAGGGGTCCTAGTACATGTTGTCACATGTTAGGACCTATAGGAAGACCCCATGACCTATTTCAACACATTAGAACGCTCAAGTGTATCCCAAGTGGTCGTAGGACCCCTTGGGACACACTTGAGTGTTCCAATGTGTCCCTGGGGGTCAAAGAGGGTCTTAAGGGGTCTTATTACACCTTCTCACATGTTAGGACCCTAAGAAGACCCCATGAGCCCTTTAAAC
>MU227636.1:1307885-1322093 GCA_018584345.1 Thuja plicata | reverse complement strand
GATTGTTTGGCGAAGTGGGCTTCTGACCATATGTGTAATTGGAACATTGTTGATAAGACTGTTCTTCCGATGGGCTTGTCCCATCAATTTGATCACTTGGTTGATCTTGATAGGGCTATTTGATGCCTTTTCTCTATTTGTTCTAGTTTCTGTTTCAGTTTGAATAAATTCTCACCCCCTCCTTTATTTCCAATCTATCAAGGATATAATGTCAAGTTTTAATCCAATAAATGGAAGGTGACAAAAGGGGCTTTAGTGATTGCAAAAGGAAGCAAATTAAGTAGTTTATATTAGTTAGAGAATAAGAATAAAGTGGGAGCTACAATGACAATTCTCAACAATGACACAAAATATTTGTATAAGATTTCTAAGAGTTTACCTCACCAAAAAGTGAAAAAGGAGAAGATGATAAATTGTAAAACATCTATTAGAAATGATAATTCTAAAAATACAATTGTAATTTTACATACAAGAAATTAGAGGGAGAAATAGTTTCTCATGAAGAAAGAATTATTGTCGTTGTTGGATGTGAAATTTTGCCGATGGAAATAAAATAAAGTATTGATGAGTATTTTGCTACTAAAATGGAAATAGATGAAGAACATAGTTTGGATAAAGAAGAATAGAGGGTGATTTCCATCGAAGAGTCTTTGGAAAGTGAAGAGTCAAAACCGACTGTGAAAGAGGAGCATAAAGTGTATGAAAGCGATGTTCCTAGAGAAGTGGAAGGAGACAAAGATAGAGACAGAGTCTCTTGCCTATAGTATTGTTTGGTGTCAAGCTACGATGGAAGGGCCACTACTTCAAATACAAATATCACAGGAAGAGGAGGAGCCAACGTGGAGAGTGGCTCCACTAGAAAACCCTCGGTTCTATTGAATCCTAACTTTGGAGAGGTGGAAATAGGCCGTATTTCCCCAGTAGACGAGCTGGATTGTGGTGGATTATTCTTCCCAGAGCATATAGAAAATATTCAGGAGCTCTTTTTGTTAAGGAGAGAACATATGTCCAAACAGGAAGCAAAATATTTTTGAAGCTGTATCTTGCTGATGGGTTTGACATTTTTTGTACCTTATTAGTTGCATATGGATCATGCATTATTTTAATGGGAATCCATGGTCAACCATTGGAGACTCAAGCATTATTTTACTTTTCTCTGCAACATGCTTGTAAGATGTTAACAGTAAAAGAAGGCTTTGCATATTTCATACAAGCATTAAATAATAGGCTAATTGAATTGTCATTCCAAAGCATGCCCAACCTGCCAAATAAAATTAGAGATCAGTATATTAAATTCTATAACATCCACCCTGCTCAGTCAATCGATGACAAGGCCCTCTTATCTCATAATATTCTAAAAACCGTGCGTTGTCAAGCCTATGAGGATCATGGATGCAAGTTTCAGGAGAACATAAATGAGTTGTGGACTTGTTTGTTCAAGAAGAAGGGAAGTTTTTTTGACTTAAGACTCAGAGAAGAAGAGGATGAGTTTGTACACAATTTGAAGAAGAAGATATCTACTAGGAGTGGCAAGTTAGTGACCAGGTATATTGAAGAAGTTAGGGCCATTAAACCTTCGCCTGGGTTGTTTTCATATCCAGGCAAGCAGAGCTGAAGCTGAAGGTGTCAATTGATGAGGAACATCAATTCAACATTGTTTATAGAACGTGTGAGCTTACTCCAATGGGAAAATACATGTACGATATCCGTAGAAACTATGGGCGTGCAATTGATCCAATGTGTGGAGAATCAGTAGGGTTAGGAGGGCTGATGGTTTTTATTCACAATTTTATAGATTAATGCTTGAATCTATACCATTTTCCCAAGATCGATTTCAATAACATGGGTCAGCCTATTTATACATTCAGGAGGGGATTCGATGTGTTAGCTATAGATGAAGCTATCAGAGCCCTCTACAATGTTTTGGACTTTGCACAGACCACTTATGATAATGATATGGAGAGCAAGTGGGAGGCTATAAGGCCACACTATAGGTAAAAATTCCTAGTTGTGGGATGGATTGCGAAGGAGGCTCCGGAAGGACAGAGCTTAGAAGGTTGCGTAGACAAATTGAAGTGGTCAAGTTTTCAGCTTGATGTCCATGTTGGATTTTCAGAGGTCCTTGCTATCAAGGATGATACAAAGAAAGCCAATCTAGATTCACAGAGGACTAAAGTGAAGTTAAAGGTCGACAATGTTGATGTTTGTTACTCTCTTGTTTTTTAGAATGGTGAAGAGTTTTATAATTTAATGCCTGGTGTAGTGAGCAATGATGAACATTTGTACTATGATACTACTAGTGTTGTTGTCTCTGCGATTGGATTTTTATATAATAGTTATTGCTAGAATCTTAGCATCAAAATATCTTACTTGGAAAACCAAGAATAATCCCATTCTATTGGGAGTTTTTGTCAACTTGGTTTCGATGCTGTGTAAATATGATCAGATGTATTATTCTTTGCATGAAGGAATACATTTTGAATCTATAGGAAGTGGTATTCCTGAATTTATGGGTGAGCTTGTGCCTGTAAAAGTTGTAAGGGAAAATATTTCACTGTTAGATTATATTCAGTCTCTAGTAAAAGTTGGAGAAGGTTAATTCGTAGTGTCTGTGAACAACATTTGATGTAACATTGAAATTTGAAATGCATGGACTATTCATGGTTGTGCCGGTTGGATTTCAAGTGGGAGATTGTTGGGTATGGGAAGTCCTACAATTAGCTGTATGTATTTCTATAAATGGTTGTGTACAAGCCATGGATAGATAGTTTTTGGTAAAATGTTAATAAAGACCTTTCCCTACTTTGAGTCCCTACTTTCAGAGTGGATGTAGCCATATTTAGTGAGCCACTATAATTTATTGTGTTATATGTCTTGTCTTTATTTTATATTGTTGTCTTAGACATGTTTAATAGTTTTATCTACTCCTTTATAACTTACACGTCTAACAAACAACACATTGTTTCTCTTTCCACAAATGAATTTAATTATATAATAACAAATGAAACACAGTGTTGTCATTTGACTATGTAAAATTCTAATAGACTTGAAGGAAAAACAAAAAGATACTACAACTATATTTTATTTTAATTTATCATCAATAATTTTGACAAAGAGTGTATTATTTCAATGGATGAAGCAAAACATATTAAGATTAGGTATCACTTCATAGGTGACCTGGTAGAAGATAAAAAATTCAAAGTTTGTTATTTCAAGACTGTTTAATTGCTCACAAATAAACATTTAACCAAGCCACAAAAAGAAAGATTTCAATTCTCGGGAAAAGTTGGGCCTCATGGATATAATAAAGTCTTCCGTAGAGCTCCCACATCAGCTTTAGAAAACAAGTACTTGAAAACTCGGGAAGAGCTCGCAAATTGAAGAGGTCTAGATGAAATTTGGAATGGTTTAGCTTCGGAATGGATAGTTTTATATGTGGAAATATGCAATGAGCATAAAAGGGACTCAAGAGTAAAGGAGAGTTTTGGCATTCGTAAGAGTATTTATCTATCTATGGGTTCCTTAGAATTCACTAGGATCTCTCAGATCTTGCAACCTACATCCCCTCTACAACCAACAAATAACAATAAATTATTTGGGATTCATTGCCTACTTTTCGAAAATTTGAATACTAGTTCATTTTCTGGAAAAATTAAATGATAGTAGGAAACTAAAATGTGATGAGAAAAGCAAGAGAATAAGCGAAGCAAATGAATGTCGTGAACGGTAGAGAAGAAAGCAAACCTGCAGAAAAAATGTAGCAGCAATATATAATAGTTCATATATGACTGATATATTAAAAAGTGGCTAACTTCGAAGTATCTATAGACATGATGTGTAAATCACTAAGAAGATATGTCTATGCTGGTTTCTTCATCCTTGCTGCAGAGAATCATAAGTCGCTGCAATTCTAGAATGGTCGATTTCAACAATTGTAAAAATGAATCGCATGCAGTCAAGGAAAAGCAATTGAATACGTTAATGGAGCATGTAGACCGTATATTTGCAGAAAATGGAAATCAACCTTATTCCAATGAGTTGTTCGTTAAAGCTCAGGTGCGAATAAGCCTGAATATTTATAATGAAAATGAATAAATGAATATATTATATGAAATTTCCTGAGGCATTAAACTAATTTTTTGTTTATTTTTATATATACATATACAGGAAATTGCGTTGCAGTTGTATCACATAAAAGACAGGGAAAGAGTATATGAAGAACAGATCAAACTATTGAACGAGATGGTAATCCTATTCTCTAAGCAGTGGAATATTCTCTTAGTATGATTTTAACCTGCTCATATGATTTTAAGCTCATATTTTCATTCTGTACTTTTTGTCTTCAGATGGAAAAGAACATGCGTGCAATGGAAGAGAAGATCCAATGTGAAACATCAGAATTATTAAACAAATTGGAGATTGCGCGTTTGGCTAGGACGAAGGCAGAAAGTGATGCGTTGTCAGTGAAGCAAGATTTAGATGTACAAATTTTTGCACTTACTAAGCAATTGAACGAAGAAAAGACAAAGAATGCAGGAGTTGCAAAGGTACTTAACCAAATAACAGTAGAAATTAAGAAGATCCGAGATTTCTAAGCTACAGAAAAATCTTGTCGTCGTTGGTGCTCAATTATGTGAGGAAATGCAAGAAAATATGATCACGAGAATCATTAAGATAACTACCCTGTTCAATAATGTTATCTTGTTTATTATTATCCCTTCAGAGAAAATAAACTAGCAAAACACCTTGCAAAAACAACCTTATACGTACACAGATCTCATGGTTACTTAAGGTACTTCCTGAAACAGTACTTCTTTCAAGAACGATATTATTGTGCATGGACAGGACAAATATGTTTTCTGTTAATAAGACTAATGTACTAGATTGTATGAAATTAAGTGTTTGTTATAATTTCCTTTCTAAAACGTATATGCTCGTAATGGTTGATTGTATATATTTTATAGTCCTTATAGTTCTTTCTCGATGAAATTACTTAATATAATTGTAGATTGATATGTTGCATGCTTTTATTTTCAATGTCAATTGTTTTCAAATCTTTTTAATTTCTTTTTTACATCAGTCACACATATCTTTAGGCAATCTATTGCAACCTTAATTATTTACATTTATTTTTTTAAATCATTTATTACAGTCTTATATGCATATATAACCATGCATTTGACATATTTTGAGCTTACTCAAGTTTAGGTACTTCAAATTCATTTTAAGATGCTGGACTGGAACTTCAAATTTTATGTATTTATTAAAATTTTGGCTCGCTCCTCTCCTTTCACTAGCTCGTAACCAACTTGGAATGTGTTTGTGTGACTACCAATTATATGTTGTAATATGTTTGTGTGACAACCAATTATATTGTAATGTGTTTGTGTGGCTACCAATTATACTGTTTATGAAAATAAAATAAATACGTAATGTCCCCTTTCTAACTTGTTTAGAGTAATGTTGTTTTTAGTTTATTTTTCTACAGTTCCAGAGGCTAACAGTGGATTTCTAGGGACTTTGGTGGTCTTGTTGGTAAATTTAGTTTTATCATGTAATATGATAAAAGTAATAAATAAATAAAAACAGAAGAAGAAAAAAGCATATGGAGAAAAAATAGCGAAAAAATATTCCTAAAACTATAAGGGAAAAGGCATTTAAGAATAGAATAGAGGAAAAAATATATTGCAAAAAATAGGGAAAGACAAACGTAGGTGCTTTTTGGGAAAAATAAGAAGAAAAAATCAACTTCAAAAGTGACGGGAAAAAGGTTATTTTATTTACTCCAACATGCATTGGTGAAGAGGATTGAACCTCTTGGGAGTGATATAAAAGCAATTTTGTGGAATATCATTTCTCATGCATAGTTTTTTATTAAGTAAAATAGGTATTACAGGGTACCTAAAACCCAATACAAAGCTTAAGGTAGCAAAGTATGCCCTGACAAAAAACAACAGAACCAAAAAATGAAACAGGCCACTACCAGGTGTTGGAAATACAATAATGGGAAAGCAAGATGCTGAGAGGGGGGTGAATCGGATCTTCAAATTTAAACGCTTTAAACAAACTGATCCACATTCATACATATATGAATCTAATGTAACATCAAATAGCATTCACACAATGAAATAAATAACTCATAACACAAGAACTTGGTAACCCAAAAACCCAAATAAGTAAAACTAGGGTGGGGATGACACCCACCAAATTCTTCACTACTGTAGCAATAAAGTGTGCCTGTTAGGGCTACAAAAGTTGATTACAAAATGCAATCTACCTGGTTAAAGGTCTGCCCGGTTAAGAGCTAAAGATCATTACAATACACTCCATGAAAGGATTTCAACTGACAATAAAGTAAGCACTCTCTTAGGAGATTTAGAAAGGTCTGCTAGAACCACTCTGTTAAGAGATTTTCACCTGATACAATGATTAGAATGTTTCAAGTAATGATCCTTCGTTATGCACTTAGATGCTGATGACGAATCTCCTCTTTCCAGTACCTTCTCTGATCTCACAATCTGATATGTCTTTTCTCTACTGTTCACTATTCTGTTACTCTGCTTGATCTATGCTTCTTAACAAAATAACCCTCTGTGCATTTCACTTCAAAATGCAGTCACCACTTCTCTCCACACACACTTACAAAATAAGGTTTAGAAGCAATCTTACATATCTATACAAGTCTGGTAGTGAGATCTAGATCAACGATCAAGATCTAATACTTATGTCTCCAAAGCATTACATTTAATGATTACAATAGGTCATGCATAGGATAAAACAATTAAATGCATAACTAACTCCATAGAAAAGTATTAAATGTGTGCATAAGTCAGCCCAAAAATATTATACAAGTCAGCCTAAACACTTACCCTCAAAGTTTGAATCGATCCAGACATGTATACAAAAACTGATATGCTCGACACTTAACATCTCTGTCGCTCGGCACTAAGTATCCTACTCAGCTCAGCATGATACAACTCGGCAACCTATATTCCTGCTCGGCAATGTTTCTCAGCCTTGAATAGTTTTAGCTCAGCCACAGTGATAGCCAACTAAAACTGCCTAAGTAAATGACTAAGTGTTGGTCACTAGTCATCAATAGAACTTTGAGATTAACAATCTCCCCCTTTGATATTAGTGGCAAAAAAACACTTATCATTTCTTCATTTCATTCCATAAAAAATGTTGCCTAAGTATACAAAGTACTCCCCCTAGGAATATACTCAGAATTATACATACTAAAAGTCACATAGAATACATGCCTTCAAAATATATATAATTGTACTTGTTCTGTACTGATTTATTATACTATATCCTTACCAGCTTTTGTATCCTTACCAACTTCCCCCTTGTTTTTGTCACTGATTGCAGGTGGGGTTAAGTTATACTTGTCCAAAAATTGTTTATGAAGCTGTAGGGTGGATGCAAATGTAGTGTCCCAACTGTCCTTGGCAATGTTCATAACTTTCAATTTTATCTCTAGCTTGGCAGCTAGGCTCACTAAAATTTTTGCACTTGAGAGATTTGAATTTATCTGTAACAACTCTTTTGCAACTGAAAGTTCCTTCTGTATTACCTCCAAGTGAGGCAATAGGCATGTCTAAATGGTGATCAATTTGGCCCTAATCTAACCATCTTCAGCCATAAGCTCGACAATTATTCATCGTGCATTGATCAACTTAGTAGAATGTAAGGAGCTAGAGGTAGCATTCTTACCCAAAGTATTGCTAGTTGATTTCAGATCTAACTGTAGCTTCTCAACAAGCTGTAGATTATCCTTTGTGAAGAATTCAACATCACATAGCTTCCTGTAAAAAGAATAAACATTTGATGTAACTTCCTCCAAGATTCCTACAAGAGTAGAAAGTTCAACCTGTTTTGTTGCAATCTCTGCTGAGATTTTCTCCAGAACTTTGCTCTCGAATCTCCTCTCAGACCATTGTAGAAGTTTTTCATTGCTATTTATGTCATCATTAGTTACCTTCTGTACAATGTGAACTAACTGATCAATAATGGGAGATTGAGGCATTTCATCTTCTAAGTCAAAAGCCTTTGCAAATATATCCTTGATATCATGTAACACCTACTTTTGCTTTTGTTCTATTTTCATTTCTTCCTTTCTCTTCTTCCTCTTAAGCAATTCCTGAAGAGTCCCTATTTTTTCAAAAGACAATTCATTGGGATCCCATTATGGAATCACAATTACCTCATCTAATGTGACATCGAGAATTTGAGACTTCTTCCTCATAACTTTCCTTCTCTTCTATTCTGGTGAGCTGATGCTCGACTGCATCTTATCTATACCTTTTCTTGTGTCAGTATCAATATCCATTGCCTCTTTCAATTCTGTCAAGATTGTCTAAGGATCAGGCATACCTCCAGTTTTAGGACCTGTGGGAGTGGATGATGCAGAGTGTGGTAGATTAACCAACACTTGCACTACCTCTTGTTCCATATGCTTGTCAACATTATCCTTCATCACTACAGCACTATTGAAAACTATTTTTACAATCTCTAAAATAGGTGGATTTTGTGAAGTTACCTCTTGTGCATCTATTTGTTGTTTCTCTTTGCCTATTTGATCATTGATGAATTCAAGTTCCTCATCATTTTTCTCTTCAGATGTAGTGGTCTTTCCTCCTTCTGTCTTAGTTGCCTTAATAGGTGACTCAATATTTGTATCACTCGGCATATCTTGTCCCTCGGCATTCAAATTGTTGGAATCATCAATTGTGAAGTCAATTGGACTGTTTGCAGTCAGATCAACATAATTTGCCAAGTCTAATGCATCTTTAGTCTTGTCTTGTTCAGTAGCACTTTGATCTTGTGTAATATGTGGCTCAGGGGTAATCTCCACTTCTTTAACCTTCTGATCAGATGTTCCTTCATCATATTTCTTGTCTTTTGGAACTACCAGTCCAAAGATCTCTTTCCAAATCCTAGTACTCTGCTGTACTAATCCTTCAATATCATTTTTCAAAATAGTATAACCTATGAGCTTAGGAACAAACCTATTCTTATATTCTTCAATGAATTTTTCTCTCTGTTTTGATGTCAACTCAGATATCACCTTGGCTAATGTACCTTCCCTGATCTGTCTCTCTATAGTAAGTGCAAACTCCCATTTGCTTGATAGAAACTCATATAGTTCATTCGGCACATGGTTTCCTATCTCTATAGGAGTTAACTTAAAAGTACTCATCATATCTAAAAGTGCTTCTTGAACTTTATGCTTATCTCCAATACTCAGTTTCTCATACTTAATGAATTTAAAAGTAGCTAACCCTACTGAATTTCTCAAATTGTCTCATACCTCATCATTATTAGCGGGTTTCTTGAATTGTGCTATGGGTATGTTGCTGGGTTCATCAGTTTCAGTCTTTTCATCATCACTATCTTGCTCCAAGAGCAGTCTCCTCCTTGGTCTCTTTACTGGTTTACTCAGCTCAGCCTTAGGAGAAAATTTTTCTTTCTTTCCAGTTGTGCTTTCTCCAACCTTCTTCTTTCCATACACTTTTGTTTGTACTGCTAGAGAAGTAATAGTAGATTCTCTATTCCTTAGATGATTAGCTGTAGGAGGTGTAACCTTAGATTTAGCTTTAGTCGGCTTGGTTTCTTTGACAATTGCTGGTTTCTTACCCTTAGCTTTCTTAGTGATCTCCTCAGATGCACTGACTTCCTCTTCTGTAGATATATCTTCTCCTTGTCTAGTGGATAGGCCTAAATGTGCATCCTCAGGTTCCTCATCACTATTCAAACAAACCATTTTCTTCAGATTTTTCACAATCTTCTTCCTTTTTCTCTCCATGGTTCCCTCCTTCAAACTTCTTAAAATTTTTACTTTTGCTTCATCAAAATTACCAAATCTTTCTACTGTAGTATCAATTGCCTCGGCTAGGAGTGCAATGATGGCTATTGATTCTTCATCAATGTTAATTTCATAGGGAAATGATTCCAACCATGCTACCCTAGGTGTCACAGCCTAAATATAGGTGTGATCCATATCAACTAGAAAACAAATTTCTTCATAGTGCTTCTCCACTAGTGATCTAGTAATCCTATTCCTTAATCTCATTCTCTTTTTAAATTCCACAAAATAGCTCCCCATAATACTATTTAAATTACTTCCTAATTTCTCAATGTATTCACTTATCTAAACTGTAATGGGTCTATCCTTTTTCAAAACGATATCTCCCAATGTAGGAAATGTATGCTGAATGTAGAAAAATATGCAGACTAGTAAGGAACCAAACTTACATGATGAGCTCTTAGCTTTTATGATTGATGCTAGGTTCTCAGCTAGTTGTGTTTGTTGTAGCTCGGCAAGATCATATATATGATTCTTCTTAACAATCTTCAATGTCTGGTCAATGGCTGTACAAGGAACACTATCCAGTCGACTTGACTAATAGAACTTATGTGCAATTACTCTTACTCCAAAATCAAGTTCTAAGTCTTTAATTGTAGATATATTCATACCTCTGTTGTTCCATACGGCTCGAGTGTTCACTGTAATTTCCTCTTTACTGTTATCTCTCATTGTCTGTTTCCCATTAACAACAAGATATCTAGTCACTCGATGAATCATGTTTTTATTTATCTTGACTGGTCCATTGTCTAACCACATACACATATCATGAACTTGGCTAATAATAACCTTAATCCATTCATCTTTGAAACCTTGTGGGAAATCTAGGGCACGAGTTAACCCTTTGTTGGCTAAATGTTTGAATTCTCCCTTCAGAACTCCATCAACACACAATTTTTTGTAGGATTTTCTTAGTTCACTATCACCTACTTCACTAATTTTAACCATGTAACAAGATCTTACATCGTGGATCATAAGTACCTTTGGTGGAATAGATGAGAGAGCTCCAGTCAGGTCACTCTGAATTGCATTTTTAGGAATGGCTCTAAAATTGAGAGGTGCACACACATCATTCCATACTAGCTGAACTTGATTTAGTTCTTCCTCCATACTTTTGGCTGGTGCAGAAGAGCTTGCAGCCATAATCTTGAAATTAGGGTTTGAAAAATGAAGAACAGAGTACCTCGGCAAGTAGCACTTCGCACTATTCACCTTAGGATTGCCGATAATACGCTGATGAAATCTTCGATGCTAACTTCGTTAAGATCAATTCTATAACTTCTTCAATCACTCCGTGAATAATGAAAATCACAAGGTAAAATGAAGAATAAATTGTTCATCCTTTATAGACTCAAAAGGTCAAGGTAGGTAAGCAATAAACATTCTTCCCGTTGAGTTAGTGCAAGCCAGCTATCCTCAGCTTTCTAATACAAATTGCATCCCACTCGACTCACCATACTCGACCATCACAAAACTTACTTGGCCAACAAACTCGGCACACACTAAAGAACTCGGCCTTAGTGTCCACGACTGGTGCTCGGCACCTATAGTGCAATTAGCTCTTCTCAACATTTTTGTCTTCAAAATGTGTCCTGGTGCATCTTCACATATGAAAATATGGACTTTGGCATATTTCATTTTAGGAACTGATGTAAGATAAGAATTTTAAATGCAATTCCTTACATACCTCTTTTGCTTAGTTGGAGATGGTGTGATCACCTGATCCATTGGATTGGGTGACCTCAGCCACACTAGCTTCACTGCTACATGGTTTAGATTTCTTAACCCATGTCTAGTTCATCTGTGCTCTAATCTGCTCAACAGTAGGAGCAGGTACCCTAGTCTTACAATATTTCCTTGTATGAGCAATTTTTAGACAACTGTGACAAACTAGGCTTCCATTCATCCAATTCTTAGACTTTCCTCTAAAATGTGTCCTTATGCAGTTTTCTGGAACATGTCCATACTAACCACAGTAATGACAACTATGCCATGTGTTGTAGTCCCAATTATAAGAGTTGCCTTTTCTTGGTGATTTCTCTTGTGCCTTTGATGTCCATTGTTGTTTGCCTTTAGATCCGTAATCTTGTGCTCTATGACCATATTTCTGACAGTTATAAAAATTACCATTGAATCTAGGTGTGGAAGGTGCATTGCTTTCCTTTGTCTTACATTCACGTGCTTGATGTCCACAATTATTACAGTTAAAGCAATAACCATTAAAGTTATTTTTAGGATTGGACTTACCATCCTTGCTTCGGAAAATGTTTGTTGTATGACTTGGTTTCCCATAGTGGTGGCAAACAGGTTTGTTGTTTCTTGGCCTTGCATACCTTCTTTCACCTATCTTAGATGATTCTCCTTCTTCAGTGGTTGTATGTTGTTTAGTGTGACCTAATCTAGAGGAATCTTTAGGTCTTCTTGATGCTATCACTAGTTGTTCAAAGTAGCTCAAAGCTGCATTGGGATCATTCACTCTATTGTTAAGTTCTTTCTCAGATCTCAATTCATCTTTCAACTAACTATTCTCAGATCTAAGTTTTACAATCTCCATGTCTTTCCTACTGATCTCCTGATTCACAAGTAGCAGTTGAATTTCCATGTCAACTTGATTGACTGTCATTGTTTGTACATCATGTGTTCTTTCATCAAGTATGATAGTCATCATTATTTTGTCTTCTTCTACCATAGCCTTGTCATCTTTGGCTTTATTTTTCTGTTCAACAACTTCACACATTCTTATTGATTGGGCTTCTTGTTCCTTTTTAAAGTTTTTGACTTCTTCACATAGTGCACTGTTCTTTTCCAGTAGATCTTCTATTGCTGCATCACTCTCAATAGAATCTCCATTCTAAAATAGATTTGTGGTGTCCTCTTCCTGATAATAATTTTCATTCATTTGTTTGGCCAAATCTTTCCTTGCTGTTAAGGACTTCTTTAATTCCCGTCTTGTTGTCTCAAGCTGTTGTTGTGCTAACTAAATATCAATCTTTTGATTCTCAATGACTTTACCCATCTTGTAGATCTCCATCTGAAGATATGTATTCTCAAGCTGATTATGAATTTCTAGAGAACTAAGCTCTGATGGGTTATCCCACAATAGTGGGTTACACTTTTTTGCCTAAATGGACATTGAAGTCTACATTTTGAGAAAAACTTTCACATTCAGATGCATATTGTCGTTAAACTGTTTGAAATCAGAATATGAATTAAACTTGAGTCTTTTAGGATTTTCTGTCTAGATTCTAAATATAATTTTTTTTTGATTTTTTATTGAATTGATTTTAATGGTTTTTTTTCTCCCACTAAAACTGCTATGTTACTGAAAATGTCTTTTTCAAAAAGGTACAATGACTTTGTATAACATAACTTTTTTTCTAAAATAGATATCAATGTGATTCTTTTGAATTTGGTTTTGTAACATCCATACGGAGGGCATGCAATTTTTTTGATGAAATTATCATGATTATTACATATTTTATGAACGTTTGAAGTAGTGTCAACCATAATTTTGACATACCTTGACTGCGTAGCTGATAACTTGTTGTTTATTTATCAAAATTCAATTTTTTATTGTTTTCGATAGAAAGAAGACTCAAAACAGGAGGGCACTGTTATTTTTAAAAACCTACATCTGATGCATGTCAAAATACATAGACCTAATTAATTCAAAATTTGTCAAATCTATATTCGTTAGAAAGCACGTTCAGAGTACTTGTGCAATGCAATAGGAGGTGTCCCTATTCTTCCATTTGAGCCCTGCGCTTGAGCCCCAAAGCAATGAAAACTATTTATTATTATGAGCCTTTGTAGATGGCATCATTTTTGGGGGTTTCAATAGAAACTAATTAGTTTCGATCGAAACTACTTTCTATTGAAAGTAGTTTCATGATTTGGCATTTCCCCAACGTTTACCAAAGCACTTTCGATAGAAAGTATTTAGTTTCTATCGAAAGTCAAAGATGAATTTCGATAGAAACCTATGTCAGCCTCTTTGGTGTCATTTTGGGTACATAATGATTACATATAAATAAATATATGTTTTTGTCATGTTATCTTTAAAGTCGCAAAATGCTTTGCAATTTGGAAAAAGAAGACAATTCTGCAACTTGTGATGGGAAATAAGAAGAGCATGCTAAATAAGAGTGCATGACATTATCCAGAAGATACTGAACACAGACTATGTGAAGAAGCTCGGGAAAGATATTATCAGAATAAACAAGGTACATGTCTATACCTCTTTATCTCTCTCTTTGTCCATATTTTAAGTTGATGATTATGACTTGTCTTAATGAAACATGTAAGCATGATATTGCAATACCTAATTTGATAAAGAAGAC
>MU227636.1:1226938-1292935 GCA_018584345.1 Thuja plicata | reverse complement strand
GATATGTATATATATATATATATATAGATATATATATATATATATACATATGTGCATATATATTATATATGCATATATACAGACATATATATGCATATATATGCATATATATACACATATATGCATAAATTATATATATACACATATATATGTGCATATATATATATGCATATATGCACATTATACACATATATGCATATGTAGACACACACACACAGACATATATATGCATATATATACAAATATATATACACATATATGCATACATACACATTATACACATATATATGCACATATATGCATGTATATACACATATATACACACATATATATGCATATGTACACATATATGCATATATAGACATATACATGTATATATACATATATATACACTTATATATGCATATATATATACACATATATGCATATATACAAATATACATGCATATATACACATATACATGCATATATATACAAATTTACAAACAATATATATATAAAAACATTATAATGCATATATACAAACAATATATATTATAAAAAAATAAAATATGCAAATTATAAATGAGAAAAACCTGATAAAGACATTCGATAAAATAGAAGCCCACTGTTCTCTCCTATCACTTTCAACCCAGCTGAAATAGTGAAAATGACTGTTTCGGTGGGTTTTTTATTCCGCCAGAAAAAACCTAGTTACTTTCGATCAATAGTAATTAAGTTACTTTCGATCGAAAGTAACTAGGTACTTTTGATCGAAAGTAACTTCCGATCGAAAGTACCCATTTTAGGTACTTTCGATCGAAAGTAACTTCCGATCGAAAGTGTTTCATTGTTCTGATTGAAAGTGTTTCATTGTTCCGATTGAAAGTATGATGAATTTTTTAGTGGGCCACACTTTTTGGGGCAAATTCCTTCCTCCCAAAAAGTGTAACCCACTATTGTGGTATTACCCTGATACCAATTGTTGGAAATACAATAATGGAAAAGCAAGATGCTAAGAGTGGGGGGTGGGGGTGAATCAGATCTTCAAATTTAAACACTTTAAACAAACTTGTCCACATTTATACATATATGAATCTAATGTAACATCAAATAGCATTCACACAATGAAATAAATAACTCATAACACAAGAACTTGTTAACCGAGAAACCCAAATAGGTAAAACTGGGGTGGGGATGACACCCACAAAATTCTTCACTACTACAGCAATAAAGTGTGCCTGTTAGGGCTAGAAAAGTTGATTACAAAATGCAATCTACCTAATTAAAGGTCTACCCAGTTAAGAGCCAAAGATCATTACAATCTGCCCTGTGAAAGGATTTCAACTTACAATAAAGTAAGCACTCTGTTAGGAGATTTAGAAAGGTCTACTAGAACCACTCTGTTAAGAGATTTTCACCTGATACAATGATTAGAATGTTTCAAGTAATGATCCTCAGATATGCAATCAGATGCTAATGGTAGATCTCCTCTTTCGAATACCTTCTGTGATCTCACAATCTGATGTCTTTTCTCTGTTGTTCAGTGTTTTGTTACTCTGCTTGATCTATGATTCTTAACAAAATAACCCTCTGTGCATTTCACTTCAAATGCAGTCACCACTTCTCTCCACACATACTTACAAAATAGGTTTTAGAAACAATCTTATATATCTATTCAAGTCTGGTAGTGAGATCTAGATCAATGATCAAGATCTAATACTTATGCCTCCAAGGCATTACATTTAATGATTACAATAGGTCATGCATAGGATAAAACAATAAAATGCATAACTAACTCCATAGAAAAATATTAAATGCGTGCATAAGTCGGACCAAAAAGCTTATAAAAGTCGACCTGAACACTATCCTCAAAGTTTGAATCGATCCAGACATGTATACAAAAATTGTTCTGCTCGGTACTTAACATCTCTATCGTTCAACACTAAGTATCCAACTCGGCTCAGCATGATACAACTTGGAAACCTATATTCCTACTCGGCAACGTTGCTCGGCCTTGAATAGTTTTAGCTTGACCACAGTGATAGCCAACTAAAACTACCTAAGTAAATGACTAATTTTTTGTCACTAATCATCAACAGAACTTAGAGATTAACACCAGGACCATAGCTAAAAATAGAATAGGAACTAAAATACTAAAAAGGTAACAACACATAGGGACAACCAAAAGAGCCAGGGAACACAATAAGGAGATGTTCCTGAGCAGGCTAACCACTTTGAACTTGAGGATCTCCATCTTTGTTGCAAGCTCCTTTATCTTCTGGAGATCCATCTGAGTATCATTCTCTTTCTACATCTTTGAACTATCCCTAGTCCTCTTTCTAGGTCGCTCTTAGGGCTTCTTCTCTTTTTCCACAGTAGTTTTGGCCACATCTGTTCCCTCATATTTTTCTCCCATTTTTAAATGAGAATCTTGATATTCTTATTGGAGGCTTTCATGATGTTGAAGCTCTGTTTTACGATTATTTTAAGAGTTTCCTCGAAACTCAACATTTTTTCCTTCATCTTTCTAATCCTTGTATCTAGACTCTTCTGATCCTCAGCAACGCTTTCACCATTGATGTTGTCTATCCCATTAATTATGTTCTTTAGCTCCCCCACCTCATGGAATAACCACTTGATAGACATGTAGTTTTCCACTATGTTATTCCTGGCATTGTTGAGAAGATCAAACTCCATTTCCCTCATGTTATCACTAAGGACCACCATAGATGGGTTTATGAGGATTAGGAGTGGCCTCACTACAAGAGTCACATTGGTGCCTATTGGAGTTTATAGAAACTATTGTGAGAATTTTTGAGAATTTGGCTTGAGTGTTCATAGTTTTATTTGTTGTTGTTGTTGTTGGTGTTGCATAAAAGTCCTAGTTTTGGCACTTTGGTAATGTATTATTGTGACTTAGGATTTGAAACTATTTTTATTTGCTGATTATATGTGTTGTAGGTTTTTGTGTTCATTTAAAGTAAATGTGTATGAAAAATTTATTCTTGTAATATGATTTATTCGTATAGCTATTCATATTTTGTAATATAATTTGATTTTATAATTGTATAAGATTTTCTATGAGGGTGCTAGCAAGAAATTAAGTCCACTTTTTGGCCAAAAAGTGGAATTATTTTCCTATTTCTTTTTTTCAATTTTATCATGTTTGACCTAAAAATTTGAAGCACTTAGAGATTGAATCTCAAAAGAAGTAAAAAGTAGGAATTGTAGTACTTAAAGTCCAATTTCCAAATTTGTAATTTATTTGAATACCCAGATGATACAAATCTATTTTCAATACTGAAAACCACACTTTAAAAGTTATTTTTTCAAGACCATACCATGCCTGTGTACAACAAGCATAATTTGACTTAAATGAAACTATTTCTTTGAATCCTTTTGGGAAATGGTATGTAACACAGTCAAGATTGGTAATAATATTTGCTTGGAATTTTTTCTGAACATTATATTATTAATTTATTATTAGGTGTAATTGTTGTTTTCAAAAATTCTTGTTTTATGACAGACATATTTTGACCTAAACTTATCATTTTTTGATTTTTTGAAGTGTATAGAATTGTTTTTTGTTTGATGTCATATAATTTGTTTTACAAGAAATGTAGAAATAAAAAATTTATTAAAATAAGAAGAAAGTTATTAAAATAAGAAGAAAGTTTGTCATTTCAAGTTTTTGCACTTATTTTCTTAGAAATTGATTGAAAAATAGAAAAAAAAGTTAATATTTTAAAAAGTACATATTTGAAATCCACATAATGTCATATATATTAGGTTTTATTTTCATCAAAATATTCTATAGAAAATGCACTCAGATATTTCTCCAAAACTGTATATTTTGTTTGAATGCTAAGATGACCTCCAAGGTTCAAGTCAAACTAGATCTAAAGCTATGGTTTAGTTGACAAAGTCTTTTCGCCAAAAAAAAACAAATCAATTTTTTCAGGATGGGAATTCAATTTTTATAGAACATGACCCCATTTAGTAAAATGTGACCCTGATCTATATTTCAAATTTGCAATGTATAAAAAAATAGAACGGGGTCATGTTCTAGGAATGAGGTCCTGTTCTATTTTTTTACCATTTTTTTTATTTTTCTACAAACTTACACTATTGTATTGTCTTAAAATGGAAGCACTTCCATGTTAAGAATGTTTAGCCTTCCTTAGGGGATTTTTTTTACCATCATCATATTATCCCCTCATTTTTGCACCCTCTCCTACTTCTGTGCCTATTTAGGACCCTAATTGGGCCTCTCTGGACACCATCCATCCCATCTGGCACATTTTCCAAGGGTTCTTCTCCCTGGGTCAAGGTCAACCTCGACCTCGACCTACACTAGTATATAAATAACAATATATGACCAAATTTGGTCACGTGATCAGTGGTAGTTTATTGTTGGTGATTTATCTTATGACCAAATTTATGACTAAACTATTTTAGTCATTTATTTGGTCGTTTACTTAGTCATTTATTTGGTAATTATTTATTCATTGATTTGGTCATTGATTTAGTCATTTATTTGGTCATTGATTTATTTGTTTTTTTGGTCATTGATTTGGTCATTGAATTATTCATTTATTTAGTCATTTATTTAGTCATATATTTAGTCATTTATTTAGTTAAATATTTAGTCATATATTTAGTAATTTATTTAGTCATTAATTTAGTCATATATTTAGTCATATTAGGGCACGATGGAATTGAACCACCATCTTCCTACTTGTAAAGTAGGTGCTCTTCAATTGAGATAGTACCCTTTAAAGAATAATCATACCATGCTCGATCTATTTAGAAGACATGCAATCGACTTATCACTTTTCATTATTGTACGATAGATAATAGAAGGCTTAAAGTGCATTCAGGCCTCTAAATATTCTAGAACATTATTGGTCCAATATGGATCTCATAAAATTGTGATACCACATTTATTTCTTTGAATTACATTTGGCTCACCTAACTTGTGGGATTTCTAGGATTTATAACAAAAATAGCCCGAACATCAAATTCATTTAAGCAAGGTACTTTCAGCTATAATTTGACTTCAGATATCTCCATTCCTCATCCTATTGCCTCATTTAAGTTATGGAACCTACAAATATATAAAATGATTAGATAGTAAAACTTCTTAGAGCCACTGAGAACCAAACATGCATAAGGCATCCCTATAGGGAAAATTTCCAAAAAAAGGTGAAGAATGCCAATTTTTCTTATAAAGTTAAAATAAACCAACTGTATACATACATACCAGTTTCCCACCATGAAGGGCAAGAGATGCTGAGTACATTGGATACTGTGGAATTGGACAAAGAATTCTATCCTTTTATGACCTTATGAGTAACCGCATCATCATATGAACTTGTGTGCATCATATCCAATACAATAGTAAGCATGCATACCTTCCCTAATAGTGGGTAGCTTGTGGGGAATATTATAAATAAAATATAAGAATCTGGGCTAGCAAATTCTTCTGCAAGTGCTATAGTCTAATTTACCCTAGGATTTGCTCCATCAGTCAAAAAAGGGCATCTGGATCGCAAGGAAAACCATCGTGTTTAGCAATACCCCTAGAAATCTCATTGCCTAATAATTTGACACACTATCAATAAAAAATAGGTTAGACACACATAAAGTATATATAAGAAAACCATTTATATTGAGTATTTTCTTTTAGGAGTTGAAGTTTTGTAAACCACAATCACACTCAGGAGTTCATTTCATAGAAACAAAAACATAGCATGATGCAACTACATAAATGGTTGGATAATATTAGAAATATAGGATCCTTGGAATACTTTTTGTTTTTTGATTTTGCACACTGGAAAACTCAAACAAAAGACTTTCAATATACGTGAATGGATAATTGGCAAACAAAGATTAACTTGTTATTTTCCTTAACTGTTTGGAAAAGAGCATTAATAATGTTGTTACAATGTAAAATCACTCAAGGAATTGGAAAAAACAATTTAAGAAGCAAGAGACTAAGAATTGTCATGGAGCTATGGCAGCTAATGAAGCTATTGTTTCCAAACACTAAAGGGCATTCATGAAGAACACATGAAAAATGATTGTTCACAAAGGGCATTCATGTTCCATAAGCAAGGCATGATTGTCATATGACCAGAAAAAGTTATCATGGCTACTACAAATCACAAAGGTATAATGCTAAATAGTTTTTTTGTTCAATATAATTACAACACAAGGATACAAAATAGTGAACATTGAGGTTCAAAACAACCATATAGATTACAACACTTAACAGTTCATCAATAGTCCAAGGATCAAAGGGAAGTCATATAGGAAGTTTGACAGTGACTTTTAATGAAACAAGAGATGCAAGGTTCATGAACCACAGTCAAGGGAATACACAAAAACATAGGACAACAAAGTCCTTCGTGAAAGTCACAAGTAACATTGGTTTAAATATATGATAGTAGTGAAAGGAAAAAGTTGAAAGACAATGAGAAAGAGCACGAATAAAGAAATAGTGATAATTCTAATGCAATTATACAATGACCACAAACAATGAAAGGCGGTCAAGAACAATAATTGAGGGCAACATCATTATCAATCGATATGCCACTATTTTTTATCAGAGGTGAATAAGAGATAAAGATCTCTGATATACAGTTAAGGGACATCCCTATTTCAACACAACCATAATAACCAAGAAGGTCATAAAGACAACACTGCCATAGACAATAAAAGATACCATTCAAGTCATGAAAGGTACAATAGATGATATTATTTAGGCACGGGTATGTTGAAAAAGCATCAAAATAGAATGATACAAGAGCCAATTGTCCCAAAGACAAAGATGTGAAAATAGTGGTTAGTATTTTACACAATAGTCCACTATAGTCAATGAGAGATGTGAAAATAGTGATAAGAGCATAAAAAATATAGTGCGTAATATCTCAAAGATAGTTTTTCAATTTAAAATGTTTCATAGGACAATTAACCAAAATAAAAAATTTCATTTGTGGGATAGTAGAGTAAAAGATAATCATGGCATGACACACTGTCCAATTTTCTATACTAAAATAAAAAGGTTGAGATCTACAACATAAGGCATCTCTAATGGTTATGAAGAATGTGGTTGTTCAAGGAAAAACTTGGAACTCTGATTGCAAGGAAATAGTGACTGAGAATGGGGTGTTGATAGGTACACTTTGGTGTCCTATAGTACCAAAAATGAAGAGAGATGTGAGCCTATCCATGAAGGATGAGAGAAAGGGTCTAGTTGATCCTCTACAACAAGTTATGAAGCCTTTTACAAGGGTAAACGATGACTGTCCACAGTCAGCAAGGAGTAAGGTTGCTATTGATGGTAACAAGTGCACAAATTTATTTTTTGATCCTAATAGTTTGATTGCAAGGAAAACCATCACGTCTGTAAATACCCCTACCAATACCCCTAGAAAATTGAATTGAGGAAGCCAAGGGTATTTTCAATTCCATAGATAACAAAAACATAAAACTAGATCGCAATAAATAAATAACATTTGTAATTTTCTCGTTGTTTTCTACTTGTGCTAGATGATAATTAAATTGATGTAAAGGGTATTTGTAGACTTTCATTGACTAAATTTCACTACTATTCTTGGTGACTGATGAAAAAATAGAGAAGTCGATGAACAAGATCTAAGCTATCCTTTTGTCTGCCCACTTACTAATTCTCATGGATTGTGGAAATATATTCACTATTAATGACAACAGCATGAGGCACAAACATTAGAGAAAACCCCCAAATATCTATAAAAAGAAGAGTACTTGTCATTAGCAAGTACTAATAATGTTGTCATAATAGGGGCTTAGAAGACCTGAATAATAGAAGTCATAAGGGGACATCTACACCAATGATTTGAGAATCAAAATGTAATATGATCATAGTGTTATAAGAAAATTTGAGAGCAAAGCCATAATTAGTGTTGAATAATAATACATGAAGTTCATGTCTTAAGTTTGCATGATGATATATACATCTAAAAATATTGATTGTAATTTAAAACATTGGTATTCAAAGTCAAGGAGTAGATTCAAGAATTTCATTGTAGTTGAGAGTAAGACAATGAATGCAAGATCAACAAATAAAAAAATGAGGACAATAGTAAAATTTAGTGAAAGCTATGAAAGAAACACAAATTAGTTCAATAAGAGGGTCATAATGACAACACATATAAACATTGTTGCTACTCATTGAGATAAAACAATGAACTACATGTATATAAATACACAATGAAATTAATATAAGATTAATGAAGGTGAAACAATGACATAAGATCAACCCCCCCTAGTTTTGGGAATGCATTGGAAGCTATGATGTTAAAAGAGAAGGCCACAACAAAGACAGTACTATATACAGTGATAGAAAACAAAGACAATCAAAATAAGTGTTGTGTGATTCTAATTCAAGCCTCCAATTAATATTATCTTTGAAATATCCATGTACAAGGAATAAGGAAGGTGTTTCACATTTATATGTGAGTGTGTTGTAGTCATAAGTAGCTCATTGTTATGATAGCAAAAAAGAAAAATCATTGTTATAAAGAGTAAAGAGATACAAATGGCATAAAGATGAATGCAAGACATGCTAATTGCAAAAATAATGATCCGATTATGGACAACTGAGTTAATGTCACGAGGAGAATAAATGAGGGAGAGACTACATTGAGATGAGAAAAAACCTAAATGGAAAGCCACTATGATAAAGATACAACAGATAGATGGTCATGAGCAGAGATATAAGTCATTGTAAAGGCATTCAAGAGATTCGCTAGCACTCACTTCCATGAAGAAGTCAAGAGTGTCATGAAAAGAGAAAAGAAGCATATCTTAGTGACAAAAGGAAACAAAAATGGGCATGTCCTATCTCATGAGATGCCAATGAATAATCCTATCTCATTAGAAGACATTGATCAAAACACAGTGAGATGCCAAAAAAGAATCGATTATAAAATTAGATCTAATAAAATACTATTCATAGTCATGAATGAAACACATGTTAAAATATTAATTATTTAATGTAAAAATATTCACACAATCGAATAGATCTAAAAATACTCACACAATTGAATCCAGAAACAACATTCAATAATTCTCATGGATTGTCAAAATATATTCACTATTAATGAAAACATCACGAGCCACAAACATTAGAAAACACACCAAATCTCTATTAAAATGGGGAGTACTTTTCATTAGCAAGTATTAATAATGTTTTCATAATAGGGGCTTAGAAGACCCGAATAATAGAAGTCATAAAGAGACATCTGCACCAATGATTTGAGAAGTACAATGGAAGATGATCATAGTGTTATAAGAAAAAGTTGAGAGAAAAGCCAACGTTCTTATTAGTGTTTAATAATAATACATGAAGTCCAGGTCTTTACATTTACATGATGATATATACATTACAAAATACTTATTGTAATCCAAAACATTAGTATTCAAAGTCAAGGAGTAGATTCAAGGATTGCATTGTAGTTGAGAGAAAGACAATGAATGCAAGATCAAAAAATAACAGAATGTCCTAGGACAATAGTAGAATTTAGAGAAAGCCATGAATGTCCCAGGACAACAATAGAATTCAGAGAAAATGTTACATAGTTTTAGCTAGAGTTGAAAATGTTATTGATCAATCTATGCATATAGGATGACTCCATATGGAGATAAAACCATTCTAGATGGGTCAAAATATGGACCTTGTGGTTTCAATTTAAAGCTCTGATCTAGCTAATGAGATATTTCTAGAATTTGAAAGGTTGATCTAGTAGAATGTATACTTATAAAAATCCAATAAGTTAGAGATTGTTTAATATAAGTTCAATGCTGATTTCAATATGTTTGATCGATGAGAAACCTTGTCTTAAATGGGAATTGAATTTTATCTCTATTGGTGCAAAATATAAGTCTCCTTGTATTGAATAGATAAGTCTATTATAATTCTTATTCCCAGTCAAGGAATATTTAATCTAGGTCTTAGGTGAGTGTTGATGTATTCATGTGGGATATGAATTAGTGATACTAGTGCTAATTATGCTCTTATTATTCATGTATCCATTTATGGTACTATTGTGGCTCTTTTGAGAGTCTTTTATATATTTAATTAAGAATAAAATCTTCACACTATTATTCAGTCCCTAGAACTTTGAATCTCATCCCCTAATATGGTCCCTATATTTATTCGCTGAATCTTAGTATGAATCTCATTAGATACTCATCTTGTAAAGGATGAATAAAAATGAAAGCACAAATCTATTTGGAGGAGACAAGAGACCCTTCAATAGTTCTAGGAGTGTCAAACCGATGTTATGTATATTATATCATTCAATAAATGTTACTCCCGATTAGCCAATTCATTTTGGTGGGGTCATCAATAAATTGCCTATGAAATCATAGAAACTTGTCTGGAGCCTCACACCATGAGCAAGAATCCCATTAATATGAAGAGCTTGGTCCTCCAAATAGAATATTCCTATGATTCCAAAGTGTATGAGCAGATATGATGTTGTTTTGGTAGATGATGCACAAACTATTGAGTGGTTGATGGTGATAGTGGTTCAATAGCAATGTGGTTCAATTTTTATTTCTAAACTCTTATTTTTTTAAAAAGTAAGATTGATTGTTAATACTCTAGGGTATCTTAAATTTAAAATATCATCATTTTTCTTTGTTTGAATGATTCTTCCATGTTTCTCTATGAATTTATTGTTACAATTGAACTGGAAGTCTGAAAACTTATCATTTTTGTTGTTTAGAGGTTGTCATTTCCATCTAATGCTTATTGGGGATAATTGGGGCATGAATTAGGATACTTTTTTTTGTTTTGGAATAAATTCATTTACTCTCATTTTAGGAAATTTCTCTAAGTTTTGGTGAAAGTGGTTTAAACTCTCACCCAGGGTACCCGATAACATAACAATGTGATTCCCAGTTTGTTTTACATGCAATAAGCCTCCATATTTTGGGTAGGGATGGAGCATGATGTATATTATCACCACCTAAGTGTGCAAGTTTCCATCCAACAGGAGCCATAGGATCTGATAGAGGAAGGTGACTTTACACTGTGATAGGATAGTGAATAGGCAGTTTGAAGATGCATTACCCCCACCAAGGTGTTGAAGATGGATTGAATGGCCCAAGGGTGGAAAAAATAATGAAGCAAGTGTGTTCTATAGTTTGAAAAGTAAGGAACACCTTTTTCTTGTGTTGTCAAGGTGACTATCTTATGGTGAGGCATGACTATCCTAAAGTGGACACTGAGTCAAAATGTTTTTGTGTTTGTTAGGAGTGATGTGTGAAACCCTAAGTAGATGGAATAGGGTAGAATACAAAGATTGGATAATTTAAAAGGTTTTTAGTAGGTCGGGTACATGAGGACATGTGAGTGGTATGGGTCCATGGAAGGGATCTAAATGGTTGCTTTGCCAAGACAATCATTGTTTTAGGTATTAAGAAGTAAGCTAAGAATGTATTGTAACCTTGGGGTGGGGAGGACAATGTTATAAGAGTGTCCTTGAATAGAGATTCTTTGGGTTTGTGTAAGAGGGATTGAGTGTGTGTGTGTGTGTGGAAAGTCACTAGTGCAGGAGAAAGGATCAGAATTCATGAAGAAGGTTCACATTTGGAATAGAGTCCATGATTGAAGGAGTAGAGTCCAAAGGAGAAGTTAAGGTAATTGAGAGAATCTTCCACGAGGAAAGGTATCAATGAATTTGAAAGGATAGAGGATTTTTTTGTAACAAAACTTGAAAATATTCATCAAAAGATACCCTAACCCAAAATCCTTGTATGATAAGACCTATTTATGGTATTATCCTTCGCATATATCCACCATCCCTCTAAAAATTAACACCATCCCCATTCTTGATCATAAACTGATCATGCCAGTATTCCCTATTTAGATTGTCCAATCCCAATCCCTATGGACACATAGACCCTTCCTTGGGTTAGAACTTAACTTAGGATCCAAATAACTTATAACATAGATACCCTTCTTGTTATTTAGCCTTAAAGACTGCCCTTTCAACCCTCACACCACTTGTGTCTCAAACCCCATGAAAATATCCCATTGTCATTCCTATCAGTATTACTCATGACAATTACTCATCCCATTCATTATAAAAGTCATGTTAAACAAACCTATAATATGTTTCCCCTTCTTCCTACCATGTAAGAAACTTTAAAAAAGCTATAAGGCTCTTCCCACACCAACTCCTATCCTTGACTAACTATACATCAACATTCATCAATTGAAACGACTATGCATCAACATTCATCAATTGAAACATTTACTAAGGTTAAATTTTCCAATGTATCTTTATGTAAGAGTTGATAACCAATAAGATGGTCATATGGATTTCTGCCAACACACAATTCTAACATGGAATAAGAACAGGTCCTCAGAAAATAATAAAACTGTGAAACACCTATCTAACTATTACTGCTATAGAAAATTTATGGTCACTCGCTCTCATTGGCTAGAGTAGTCAAAATTTCATTTTCCCATACTCATAGGACTATGGCTCTAGGGTGGTCTAATGATAAGGTAATAAGAAATAAAAAAACTTAGAAACTAAAGTTTTTGACCACAACATATTAAATGAGAATATCATACAAAATATTTTATAGCAATTATAGAACTCAAAAATATGAGTATAAGATAAAATATACCAAATCAAATCTTACCTTACCCAAAACAAGAGCCATAACCATGATAACAGAAGCCAAGGAAAAATGGACATGCTGTGAAGAATCTGTTGAAAATTCATGTCAAGACAAATCTAACTTCATGAACAACTAAACAATAGAAGTGAAAGTATAACAATTTTTAAAACAAGCATAAAGAATTCTGATGAAAGTATAGCTTGTACAAATCAAATTACCTTCACACAAGGAAGTATGTGCGAGATTTCAAGTTGAGGATTCAATATTCTACAAAACTTGGTCACCTTTCCTACTAGTGCTATATTCTACAACAAAAAATTCACATTGAGAACCGTATTTTCATGAAGATGAAATAATGATACAACAATTCTAAGCACAGTAGAAAAGACCAAAGAGATGAATGAAAGGAGGCATGTCTTTGTTACATGTGAAAATACTGATTTCTTATTCTTTGTGACAGTAATTACAATGGTATATATGAAGAGGTTGTAGTAGAATTCCAGGGACATTGTCAAAGTTATTTGTTACTATTAAAAATAGATGCTATATGAACTATCTATAAAGTATATTACGAGGCCATGAAGGTATGTGTTAAAGAAGATGGACAATAGTTTTCTCATTAGATGAGAGCCAATTGAATTTAAAAAAAGGTAATTATTGTATAAATATGAAATGCCAAATGATAGTGAAAGATGGAGATAGCATATTAACAAGTAGTGGATTCAATGCTTTAAAATCATGACTAGAGAATCTTATAAAGATGAAAAATATAATACAAATTCTAGTGCCTTCTAAGAAGAAAAGTGGATAACATGTTGAGACAATGGATTGTGTCAATGTAATATGGAGAGGAACATGATCAACAAAGTGTATAAAGCAATAATGGGGGTTTTTTTACTATACAGTGGTAGGACACAATGCAACTTTGATAAGAGAGAGTGTTATGCAAGGAATATGGAATGAAGGGTATGAGATCAGTTATTAGATGAACCTAACCATAGTGCTTAAATGATGCTATTATGACAAATGAATGATATACAATATTTAAAAAAGTCATTTATCATACAAAGGCATGCAATGGAGACAACAAGAAATGCAATACTCAAGCATGATGCTAAAAGACAATAACACTAAAGATTTAAATATAAATAAAATAGGGTATAGAACGAATGTAAAAAAAGTACATGATATGACACAATGTTGAAAATAAAAAAGAGTAGTCCTAGAACATTGATCATAGGGATCTTGAAAATATAGAGAGTATAAAACATAAACACCGATGACCATGGCTGCTATAAAAGACATGGTTTCTATAAAAGAGATGCTGTATAAATAGTAGAAGATAAAGAAAATACAAACTTGTGTGCCATTTCAAATATTTTAGAAACTGGGAACATATGATATTCTAATAATGGAACATATGTAACGGGTATCACACAATAGAGGAAGTAAAAATATAATGCCTCAAAATACATTCATACCAAGAAACCAATAACCAGGTCGGTAAAGTCAATTAGAGTACTTTATTGTTTTCTGATAAAAGCATGTGATTTATTTCACAATATGCATGGCATGTTGATAAATAGAAGACTAAATTAAAGGAAAATCATTGACTTACAACCTGAACTAATTTAATTTAGAATAAAAACTTTTAGGTATACTTCTCCATAACAATTTGTATAATAGTTTAAGAAATTTTATGTTGAAGTAAACCTTTAGAAATTCAACAAGATTTAACAAAGATAGTAACCACATTAAGAAAAAATTTGGCAAACCTCTCCAATTTTTTCAATCTTCTCTTTGCATCCACCGACATCATTGTATGTAACATCTGGATTTTCTTCAACTGTCGTCATGGTAATACTAGGATCAATCTTAGGGGGAAATGGGATCTAAATTTGATACTTGTTATGATCAATACCACACATTAAAATTTTATATCAATCATTTATTCCACAAAAAACAACCATCATGTCATTAGTCACACTATTCAAAGGCATTTTTGCATCACTTGAATAGTAGAGTGTGCATATTTGCATATAGCATATATTACCATATCTCTTAAATCAAAAATTATTATTATTAAAGACCTTTTTATAGATTATAAAAGGATATATTTTTTGAGAAGTCGATACTGACCCAACTCGCATGCCTTCTTCAATATCTATTAGTGAGACCTTATCACCCAATCCAACTACAAATTGTATTTTCAAAGATCAATCATGCACATATTATATAAATATTTGTAGCTTTGAAGGAAACATTGGCTCTAAACAACATTAATGAATTTTCCATGAAGGTTCTCTAAAATACTACTCCGTGAAGGAGCATCCCAACAATAATATTATGAATTAACTATTAGAATGAATTTATAATAAATGAGAGGGGGAGGGGTGAATCAATTATCCTCAGGTCCAGATATAACAATTGAGACTTTATAGCACTTTAAACAACTCAGATCTGCTTGGCAGCAATAGCATAAGTCAACAACATAAATATGCAGTTTACTATTCAAATGTAATCAACTTGTAGAAACTTAACAATAAAACATGACATAGACATTCACACAAGGTGACACCAGTATTTAACATGGAAACCCAATTTGGGAAAAACCACCAATAACATGCTATCAAGTTTTCACTCTTCTAAAGTAAGCTCTGCTAGGAGCCAACCCTATTAAAGGTTACAAAACACATTGCTAAATGTGACTTGGTTAAAGGATTTAATCACCCTGTCAGGAGTGGCCTTGTTAGAGGACTTAGAACATTCCACCTGAATGTCACCTTACTCAAAGGATTTATACAATGACTATTAGGTCAACCTGGTTAAAGGATTTTGATTGATATAATGGTTAGAAAGTAATCACCAGGTGTGATATGATACATACAACTTACTTTGCAAATCTATATCCAATTCATCTCCAATGCTAATTCACTAAGTGGCCTCCATTCTCATTTCAATCTTCAGATCTTCTTGAGAATCCATCAAGCAATCACTTATGCAACTCTTTGCTTCTTTGCTTAGTCTTTTCTGCTAGGTCATACCAAACAATTAATAAACTATGCAATCCTCTTGCATAAACATCATCCATAACATGAATAACCCCTTGAGGTTATCTTATACCCCTTTATCTAGGTCAAAATAAATCTTTACCACTTAATCAAGATTGAAGATCTTAGGTTAGGTCAGATCCAATAGATCTTTCCATCATTACATTTAATTTACTTCTCCAAAGCAATTACAAATTAAATCATTGGTCCATGCATTAATTATGGTTACCCATGCATTTACATAGTGAGGACCAATCACACTTATCCTTAATTAACTTTACATATCCCAATAAAATCAACTATGTTGGCTAGAGATCTCAAACCTCAACAATTACCAAAATACTACTGCTCAGCCAACACTGTATCCTTCCACTCGGTCATCATTGTTTTCACTCAAAAATTTACTGGTGCTCATTTGACACTAGAAATTATGATGGGGATACACTGGTGCTCGGTCAACACAAAATTTTCTTGACATAAACTATTCTCAGTAAATTGTCATTGTAAGTTAGTGTTATAGATAAACAACACATTACTTTGCCAATGTGCCAACTGATTAAGTACCCTTGTAATTTCTCATAACTCAACCATTTCTCTTGGTCTTCTTGTTAAATATTCTTCATCAATCAATAGATGTGGTACTCAAATAGATAGCAATAGTCTCACCAGTTAAGGTTTGACATCAATGACAAAAGAACAATTGTTTCCATTTTAGCTTTCCAAAAATCTCCCTCTTTGGCATTGATGGCAACACTGAACAATAAAACAAAACATAGTTACCATACAATCCAAAAAGTCTGCCTGGTTTTGATATGAACAAATCTTCATTAATGTCTTTATCTTCATTCTGATTCTCATCTAGTAAAAAATTTCTCCCTTTGTGTCTGTGGTCACACTAAAATATTTCTATCTATGTTCATCTATAGCCTCCCTCTTTTAGTAAACTCTCCCTTTATCTCTAAGTATAGAAAACTCCCCCCTTTCAGTAAAATCTCCCTCTTTGAAGAAAATGCCAAAGACATTCACATATTCATCATGCAAATTCTTTTGTTCTAACTCATTATTATGTTGTTGCTGTCATCTTGCTAATGACTGATCCTCTTTTCTATTCATGTCTTACTTTCACAGCTTTAGGCAGCTTCCTAAAGTGTGACTGCCTATGCATGAATGTGTCAAATATTCTGAATATAACATTTGATGCAACAGTTTCATTCTGAACTAATTAGCCTCAGTTAGGGGACTCGCCCCTAATTTACTTCATAGATACTCATGACCATCCCTGGGTAGTGTCTTTGTAAAAATGTCTCCTAACTATTCCTTAGTATTCACATATTCCAGTCTCACTTCCTTGTTCTGAACTAGCTCCCTCAAGTAATGATACTCGATAGCTATATTCTTTTTCATATAGTTCATCAAAGGGTTATTAGAAATATTAATGGCAGATGTGCTATCACAATATATGACAACTGGTTCTGTGATCTCCTCTTTCATACTTTCAGTCGTAGCTTCAACCACACAATATTAGAACAATTAACTGTTGCTGCCACATATTTGGCTTTAGCTATAGATTGTGATGTGCAATTCTATTTCTTGCTTGTCCATGAAACCAATCTTTTTCCCAAAAGAAATTCTCCACCTGAGGTGATTTTCCTATTGTCCACATTTCCAGCCCAATTAGAGTCAGTGTAAACTTTGAGCTCAAACTTATCATTCTTCTTGTAATACATACCATATTCATCTGTTCCTTTCAAATATCTCAAAATTCTTTTTACTGCTATCATATGAGTTTCCTTGGGATTGGCAAAAAATCTTACAATAATTCCAACAACCAGAGCAATATCAGGTCTAATATGTACAACATATTGCATCTTTCCAATCGTTGACTTGTAAAGGGTTTGATTCACTTCTTTTGTATAATCTTTTTTTGTTAACTTATGTCTAGTAGCCATGGGTGTACTCACTGGTTTTGAGTTTTCCATTCCAAAATTTTTTAGTATCTCCTTGACATATTTTGATTGAGTAATATAGATACAATTCTTCATCTGATATATTTGTAAGCCAAAAAAGAATTTGATTTCTCCAAACATAGACATCTCAAATTCAGTTTGCATCTCTTTTGCAAATCTTTGGCATAGCACATCTTTTCCACCAAATATAATCTCATCAACAAAAATTTCAGCTAATTAAGTACCTTTTCTTTGCTCTGTCTTCAAATATAGATTTTTGTTGTCATTATTTCTTGCAAATCCAATCTTTATCAAGTAATTTTCCAATCTCTCATACCATGCTCTTGGTGCTTTCTTCAATCCGTATAGTGCCTTGTGTAGTCTACAAACCATGTTCCTCTTACTTGGGTCAACAAATCCATCAACTTGTTTAATGTACACTTCTTCTTCTTCTAATATTCCATTCAGGAATGTTGACTTCACATCCATCTGATTAAATTTTAAAACCTTTGTAGGCTGCATATGCAAGTAAGGTTCTAACTCCTTCAAACTTTGCAACTGGGGTGAATGTTTCTCCATAATCAATTCATTCCTCTTGTACATAACCCTTGCATACCAATCTAGTTTTATTCCTTGTTACTTCTCCGTGTTCATTCAACTTTGATGCAGGAGCATCCTTGGTGTAAGGGCAATCTTGCATCACCAAAAAATATTTTTGTTTGCTTTTCAATAAGGGCTATCTTGTGAAGAGCTACAATCTATGGAAACTTGCTATTTTTAGTAAGTTGGTCATGCAATCTCAGAATGTTCTGATTTCACATGTGGAGGTTCATCTCAGTCTTATCAGCCTACCAGTAAAATTTCATGGCTAGATCAGGTCAAGTTTTGAAGATATTAAATATTTTTGGTATTGGCAGTAGGGTACAAAAAATTTGAACTCAGTTTTGAAGGTTTTAGAGGCACCAGATGAGGCTTGTAGAGCGCTTCGTGGCCTTCCAGATTGGGGTCATAATAGTCCATCGGGTCAACTGGCGATGACTTATGCTCTTCAGAAGTTGGGTCACCTGAAATGGCAGAAAATATTTTTTCTTCAAAATTTCATTTTGGGTTTTAAAATTTATTTTGAGCCGACTATGATGTAATAAATTGTAAAATAAAATAATTCTAAGTTTGGTCAGCCTTATGGACTAAATTTCTAGAACCTTCTCGGGTGGTGGAAATTGCCTATATAAAGAAGGCCCGTAGTGTTGTCTAGGGAAGTTCTGGGTAGATCTGGGTAATAATTTGAGGCTTTGTCCTACAGAATATTGTAAGGGGAATGCCCATTTGGCTTTGCATATTGTAATTCTGAAAGCTTGTAATTCCACATTTGTGGAGATAATAAGAAGCCCATTTTCTATTCTTGCAAATTGTTGTTGCTTCTCTATTTCTGTTATGTGTTTGTGGCATTAAGGGGAGCACCCTTCATCAGGTGGTATCAGAGTAGGAGTTCCTGAGTGTGTAAATAGATCACCGACTATGAGGCAGTTTGCACCAGGACCGTGGGTTAGGGTTTTTGTGTAAATAGATCATCGACTATGAGGCAGTTTGCACCAAGACCATAGTAAGGGTTTCAGCGCACATTGCAAAAATGTCTCCATGAAGGGAACATGGCAAAGAGCTGGTGTTGTGACACCTGAGGTTAGAGAGCTCTAGAGACAAGTGCAAGCATTGCAAGAAGAGATTCACAGAGGAATAAATCTTAATGTTAGAAACGAAAGTAAGGATGAAGCCAAAGAAGGAAATGATGATCAAGAAGAAGTTGAAGTTTTGAATCCAGAAGAAGAAAGGCTTTTTTGAGCCATTTCCAATATTGGGAAAAGACCTAAGATTGAGGTTCCTACATTTTCAGGGAATCTTAACCTAGAGGAGTTGATTGACTGGATCAACGAATGTGAAGAATATTTTCAGTATGACGATATTGAGGATCCTTATTGGGTCCAGTTTGCGAAGGCTAGACTGAAGGGTCATGTGAAGATCTGGTGGCAGGAGATCCAATTGGAGAAAAATTGAAGGGGAAAGGATAAAATCACAAGATGGGATTAGATGGTGGATAAGTTGAAGTGACAGTTCATTCCTATTGATTATGAGCTTGACCTGCTGAAGAAAATGTAAAGTTTGAAGCAAGCAGGAAGATCTGTTCAGGAGTATACAGAGGAGTTCTATCGAATCCTCATCAGAATAGGCCATGAAGAAGCTGATAAGGAGAAAGTTTCCCATTAACTTAATGGGTTGAGGCCAAGCATTCAGGAGGAGTTGAGCCTAGTTTGAATGAACAGTATTGAGGAGGCATACCAGTTTTCCTTGAAAGTAGAAGAAAAGTTGAACAAGAAGTTTGAGAGAAGACAAAATGGAAGAGGTCGTGGTGGATGCTCTAGTGGACGGTCATATGGTGGCCAAAATGAAAATCCAAAAAAGAAGGATGAGGCCAGTAATAGTTAGAATCAGTGAGGAAACAATTCCAATCATTTCCAAGATTAGAATAATAGAGATCAGAGAGGAAGAGCAAGAGGACAAGGATTTGGAAGAAGAGGCTTCCATGGAACATGTTTTTACTATGGAGAAGAAGGTCATAGGGCATTTGAATGTCCTTAGTGCCAAGAAAGAATAGACAAGAGAAATGAAGGCCAGGCTAGAGTTGCACATGTAGATGAAGATTCCATATCGTCACATTGTGAAGATGCTAAAAGAGCAGAAACACTGATTAATAGAAGAGTCCTGCTGAGTGGTGAGAATGAACCTAAACAAAGGAGGAGCCTATTTCATACGAGGTGCAAGTGTGAGGATAAGTGTTGTGATGTGATTATTGATAGTGGAAGAACTAACAATTTGGTGTCAGAAGAGATGGTGACAAAGTTGAAGCTCAAGAGACAGAAACACCCGCATCCATATCAGATTACCTTGGTACAGGATGACCACAAGGTCATGGTCAATGAACAATGCCTCGTGAAGTTAAAGCTTGGTGGATACCATGATGAAGTACTGTGTGATATCATATCTATGGATGTATGTCATATGTTGTTGGGTAGACCATGGAAGTTTGATAGATGTGATGTACATGATGGTCGTGCAAATACCTATTTTGTGATAAAGGATGGAGTGTGACACAAGCTAAAGCCATTGAATGACACAGAAGAAAAGGCATGTGGTAGTGCAAGAATAACTTTTGTTGATGGAAGAAAGTTCTTAGATGGTATCAGGCATGAGCATGTGTGTTTTTATTTAATTACAAAAGTTGGTAAGGAGGAAGTAGAAGATGTTCTTGTAGAAGTTGCAGATTTGTTGAATGAGTTTCAGGATATTGTATCTGATAATGTCCCTGATGGATTACCACCAGTCAGGAAGATCATTCATCAGATGGACTTGATTCCAGGAGTGAGTTTTCTGAATAAGTCGATACACAAAATGAAACCTAAAGAAAGTGAGGAGTTGAACAGACAAGTACATGAGTTATTGCAGAAATGATTGATCCATGAGAGTCTGAGTCCCTATGTTGTACCAGTGGTATTAGCACCAAAGAAGAATGGAGAGTGGAGGATGTGTATAGACTACATGGAAATAAATAAGATCACAATCAAGTACAGGTTTCCATTGCCATGAATGGATGATATTATGGACTATTTGAGTAAAGCTGTGCATTTCTCAAAGATAGATCTGAAGAGTGGATATCATCAGATTCAGATCAGAGAAGGAGATGAATGGAAGAATACCTTCAAGACAAAGTAAGGACTGTACGAGTGGTTAGTCATGCCTTTTGGGCTAACCAATGCACCAAGTACCTCCATGCGGCTCATGAATGAGGTTCTGAAAGAATTTATGGGTAAGTTTGTCATTGTTTACCTAGATGATATTTTGATCTTTAGTAAGACATTAGAGGAGCATATGATGCATATTTGTATGGTATTTGAGAAGCTGAGAGAAGAGAAATTATTGAGAAATTTGAAGAAGTGCAGTTTTGTGAAGAAGGAGTTAATGTATTTGGGATTTCTAGTTTTAGCAGAAGGTCTAAAAATGGACCCAGAGAAGGTACAAGCTATCCTTGAATGGCCTACTCCAAGGAGTACTACTGAGGTAAGATCTTTTCATGGTCTAGCTAGATTTTACAAAAATTTTATCAGAAATTTTAGCAGTATTTGTGGACCCTTGACTGAAACAATGAGAGGGGATAGAAAAGAGTTTAAGTGGACTAATGGGGCAGAAAGGAGTTTTCAATTATTGAAACAAAAAGTTACAGAACAACCTATTTTAGCACTCCTAGATTTTAATAAGGTGTTTCAAGTAGATTGTGATGCTATTGGTATTGCAATAGAAGCATTTATGAGCCAAGAAGGTACACCTGTTGCTTATTTCAGTGAGAAGTTAAATGATGCCAGGAGAAAGTATTCTATTTATGATCAGGAATTTTATGCTATAGTTCAGGCATTAAAGAAGTGGAGACATTATCTACTTCCTAAGGAGTTCATTTTGTATACTGATCATCAAGCTTTGTAATACTTGAAGAGTCAAGGAAAGTTGAATCAAAGGCATTTGAAATGGGTTGAATTTTTGCAGAGTTATACATTTGTTTTGAAACACATAGTGGAAAGTCTAATAGGGTTGCAGATGCCCTTAGCAGAAGGAAACTATTGCTGACAAAGATGCAGATTAAGGTGGTTGGGTTCAATGAACTCAAGAATTTTTATCCAAAGGATCCTAATTTTGGTGAAGCTTGGAAATATTGTACAGAACCTGTTACTATAGACAGGATTAAATGGCTGGATTTATTCATCCAGGAAGGTATGCTATTCAAAGTGAGTCAGTTGTGCATTTCGTAAAGTTCTATGAGGGAGAATCTCATCAAAGAGAAGCATAGAAGAGGATTGGCTGGACATTTTTCTCATGATAAAACCCTTTCTTTGGTTAGTGAGAATTATTATTGGCCACAGTTGCAGCAAGATGTGAAGAAGTTTGTATAGAGTTGTAGAGTATGTCAGATGGAAAAATGAGCGACGCAGAATACAGGGTTGTAACAGCCATTACCTATACAAGAGAATTCTTGGGAGGATATCAGTATGGACTTTGTTCTTGTTTTACCGAGGAATTAGCGGGGACATGATTCAATCTTTGTGGTGGTTGACAGATTTTCAAAGATGGCACATTTCATTCCCTGCCAGAAGAATAATGATGCTGTTCATGTAGTAGAATTATTTTTCAGAGAAGTGGTGAGGCTACATGGTTTGCCAAAGACCATAGTTTTAGATCGAGACTCTAAGTTTGTTGGATATTTTTGGCATACATTGTGGAAGAAGTTGAAGACACATTTGAAGTTCAGTTCGTCACATCATCCACAAACTGATGGACAGACAGAGGTGGTGAATAGGAGTTTGGGGAATTTTCTGAGATGTTTGGTCGGAGATAAGCCAACAGGATGGGATTTGATTTTACCACAGGCAGAATTTGCATACAATAATTCTGTCAATAGGAGCACTAGTAAATCACCATTCCAGATTATATATGGAAGTAGTCCAAGAAATGCATTTGAATTAAGGAAGATCGATAAAGGAGAAACAAGTAGTGTTGAAGCTGAGGATTTTGCAGAACACTTGAAGAACATCTCTGAGGAACTGAGGAATCACATTACCAAAATGAATGCATAGTATAAGGCTAAGGAAGATCAGAAAAAAGGAGACATAAGGAATTTCAAGTTGGGGATGAAGTCATGGTTCACTTACAGAAGGAGCGATTTCCAGTTGGTACATATAACAAGCTGAAAACGAAGAATTTTGGACCATGTAAGATACTGAAGAAACATGATTCAAGAAATGCATATGAGGTAGAATTGCCTAGTGAGCTGAATATTTCACCAGTGTTTAACATTTTAGATTTGATAGAGTATCATGAAGGAGGTGTTGAAGATGAGATCACAGCGGCACAGCGGAGTATTCTAGCAAGTAGTTTAGATACCAAGGAGATTGAAGACACACTGGATAGTCATGTTGGTAGAAGCACAAGGAATAGGATATATGAAGAATATCTGGTCAAGAGAAAATGATGACCTATTGAAGATTCATCATGGCTGACAAGGGAGGAGGTTAACCATCTTGGTTTTCCTCTGCACACCTGAGTCGTGATAGGGTCACTTCTCAAATTACCCTGGGTGTCTGATGCAGGAGAATCCTAGGTGTAAGGGAAATCTTGCATTACCCAAAAATATTTCTGTTTGCTTTTCAATAAGGGCTATCTTATGCAGAGCTACTATCTATGGAAACTTTCTATTTTTAGTAAGTTGGTCATATGTTCTCAGAATTTTCTGATTTCACATGTGGAGGTTCATCTCAGTCTTATCAGCCTACCAGTAAAGTTTCATGGCTAGATCAGGTCTAGTTTTGAAGATATTAAAGATTTTCGATATTGGCAACAGGGTACAAAAACTTTGAACTCAATTTTGAAGGTTTTAGAGGCCCTGGATGAGGTCAAAAATTTGGGTGATGGGTGCTTACATTGGCCTAGCCTATAGAGCACTTCGTGGCCTTTCCAAATTGGGGTCATAATAGTCAATCGGGTCAACTAGTGATGACTTATGGTCTTCGGAAGTTGGGTCACCTGAAATGGCAAAAAATATTTTTTCTTCAAAATTTCCGTTCGCATTTCGAAAGTTATTTTGAGCCGACTATAATGTAATAAATTGTAAAATAAAATAATTCTAAGTTTGGTTAGCCCTATGGGCTAAATTTCTGGAACCTTCTCGGGCGGTGGAAATTGCCTATATAAAGAAGGCCCGTAGTGTCATTTAGGGTAGTTCTGGGTAGATCTGGGTAATAATTTGAGGCTTTGTCATACAGAATATTGTAAGGGGAATGCCCATGTGGCTTTTCATATTGTAATTCTCAAAGTTTGTAATTCCACATTTGTGGACATAATAAGAAGCCCATTTTCTGATCTTACAAATTGTTGTTGCTTCTCTGTTTCTGTTATGTGTTTGTGGCATTAAGGGCAGCACCCTTCATCAGGTGGTATTAAAGCAGGAGTTCCTGAGTGTGTAAACAGATTGCCGACTATGAGGTAGTTTGCACCAGGACTGTGGGTTAAGTTTTTTGTGTAAACAGATCGCTGGCTATGAGGCAGTTTGCACCAGGACCATAGTTAGGGTTTTAGCGCGCATCGAAAAAATGCCTACATGAAGGGAACATGGAGGAAGAGCTGGTGTTGTGACACCTGAGGTTAGAGAGATCCAAAGACAAGTGTGAGCATTGTAAGAAGAGATTCACAGAGGAATGAATCTTAATGTTAGAAACATAAGTGAGGATGATGCCGAAGAAGGAAATGATGATCAAGAAGAAGTTGAAGTTTTGAATCTAGAAGAAGAAAGGCTTTTCTGAGCCATTTCCAAGATTGGGAAAAGACCTAATATTGAGGTTCCTACATTTTTAGGGAATCTTAACCCAGAGGAGTTGATTGACTGGATCAATGAATGTGAAGAATATTTTGAGTATGAGGATATTGAGGATCCTGATTGGGTCAAGTTTGCGAAGCTCAGGCTGAAGGGTCATGCGAAGATCTGGTAGCAGGAGATCCAATTGGAGAGAAATCAAAGGGGAAAAGATAAAATCATAAGATGGGATAGGATGGTGGATAAGTTGAAGTGATAGTTCATTCCTATTTATTATGAGCTTGACGTGCTGAAGAAAATGCAAAGTTTGAAGTAAGCAGGAAGATCTGTTCAGGAGTATACAGAGGAGTTCTATCGAATCCTCATCAGAATAGGCCATGCAAAAGCTGATAAGGAGAAAGTTTCCCATTACCTTAATGGGTTGAGGGAAAGCATTCAGGAGGAGTTGAAGCTAGTTCAAATGAACAGTATTGAGGAGGCATACCAGTTTTCCTTAAAAGTAGAAGAAAAGATGAACAAGAAATTTGAGAGCAGACAAAATGCAAGAGGTCATGGTGGAAGATCTGATGGACGGTCATATGGTGGCCGAAATGAAGATTCAAAAAAGAAGGATGAGGCCAGTAACAGTTAGAATTAGTGGGGAAACAATTCCAATCATTTGCAAGATCAGAATAATAGAGATTAGAGAGGAAGAGGAAGAGGACAAGGATCTAGAAGAGGAGGCTTCCGTGGAACATGTTTTCACTATGGAGAAGAAGGTCATAGGGCATTTGAATGTCCTCAGCACCAAGAAAGAATAGATAGAAGAAATGAAGGCCATACTAGAGTTGCACATGTAGATGAAGATGCCAGAACATCACATTCTGAAGATGCTAAAAGAGGAGAAATGCTGATTAACAGAAGAGTCCTGCTGAGTGGTGAGAATGGACCTGAACAAAGGAGGAGCCTGTTTTGCACCAGGTGCAAGTGTGAGGGTAAGTGTTTATATGTGATTATTGATAGTGGAAGCACTGACAATTTGGTGTCAGAAGAGATGGTGACAAATTTTAAGGTCAAGAGATAGAAACACCCACATCCATATTGCATTGCTTGGGTACATGATGACCACAAGGTCATGGTCAATGAACAATGCCTCATGAAGTTCAAGATTGGCAGATACCATGATGAGGTATTGTGTGATATCATATATATGGATGTATGTCATATAATGTTGGGTAGACCATGGCAGTTTGATAGATGTGATGTATATGATGGTCATGCAAATACCTATTCCATGATAAAGGATGGAGTGCAACATAAGCTAAAGCCATTGAATGACACAAAAGAAAAGGCATGTGGTAGTGCAAGAATAACTTTTATTGATGGAAGAAATTTCCTAGATGGTATCAGGCATGAGCATGTGTGTTTTGCTTTAATTACAAAAGTTGGTAAGGAGGAAGTAGAAGATGTTCTTGTAGAAGTTCTAGATTTGTTGAATGAGTTTCATAATATTGTATCCAATAATGTGCCTGATGGATTACCACCAGTCAGGAAGATCAATCATCAGATAGACTTGATTCCAGGAGCGAGTTTGCCGAATAAGATGACACATAGAATGACACCTAAAGAAAGTGAGGAGTTGAACAGACAAGTACATGAGTTGTTGTAGAAATGATTGATGCATGAGAGTCTGAGTCCCTGTGCTGTACCAGCGGTATTAGCACCGAAGAAGAATGGAGAGTGGAGGATGTGTATAGAATCCAGGGCAATAAACAAGATCACAATCAAGTATAGGTTTCCATTGCCATGGATGGATGATATTATGGAATATATGAGTGGAGCTCTATATTTCTTAAAGATATATCTGAAGAGTGGATATCATCAAATTCGGATCACAGAATGAGATGAATGGAAGACTGCCTTCAAGACAAAGGAAGGATTGTATGAGTGGTTAGTCATGCCTTTTGGGCTAACCAATGCACCAAGCACTTTCATGCGGCTCATGAACGAGGTTCTAAAAGAATTTCTGGGTAAGTTTTTCATTGTTTACCTAGATGATATTTTGATGTTTAGTAAGACATTGGAGGAGCATATAATTCATATTCATATGGTATTTGACAAGCTGAGAGAAGAGAAATTGTTGATAAATTTGAAGAAGTGCAGTTTTGTGAAGGAGTTAGTGTATTTGGGATTTGTAGTTTCAGCAGAAGGTCTAACAATGGACCTAGAGAAAGTACAGGCTATCCTTGAATGGCCTACTCCAAGGAGTGCTACTGAGGTGAGATATTTTCATGGTCTAGCTAGATTTTATAGAAAGTTTATCAAAAAATTTAGCAGTATTTGTGGACCCTTGACTGAAACAATGAGAGGGGATAGAAAAGAGTTTAAGTAAACTAATGGGGTAGAAAAGAGTTTTCAATTGTTGAAATGGAAAGTTACAGATTAACCTATTTTAGCACTCCCAGATTTTAATAAGGTGTTTCAAGTAGATTGTGATTCTAGTGGTACTGTAATAGGAGCTGTTATGAGCCAAGAAGGTAAACATGTTTCTTATTTAAGTGAGAAGTTAAATGATGCCAAGAGAAAGTATTCTATTTATGATCAGGAATTTTATGCTATAGTTCAGGCATTAAAGAAGTGGAGACATTATCTTCTTCCTAAGGAGTTCATTTTTTATACTGGTCAACAAGCTTTGCAATACTTTAATAGTCAAGGAAAGTTGAATCAAAGGCATTTGAAATGGGTTGAATTTTTGCAGAGTTATACATTTGTTTTCAAACACAGGAGTGGAAAGTCTATCAGGGTTGCAGATGCCCTTAGCAGAAGGAAACTATTGCTGACAAAGATGCAGATTGAGGTGATTGGGTTCAATGAACTCAAGAATTTATATCCAAAGGATCCTAATTTTGGTGAAGCTTGGAAAGCTTGTACAGAACCTGTTACTATAGATGGGATGAAATGGTTGGATCTCATCATCTAGGATGGTATGCTATTCAAAGGGAGTTAGTTGTGCATTCCATGAAGTTCTATGAGGGAGAATCTCATCAAGGACAAGCATAGCAGAGGATTGGCTGGACATTTTGGTCATGATAAAACCCTTGCTTTGGTTAGTGAGAATTATTATTGGCCACAGTTGTAGCAAGATGTGAAGTTTGTAAAGAGTTGTAGAGTATGTCAGATGGCGAAAGGAGGGAAGTAGAATATAGGGTTGTATCAGCCATTACCTATACTAGAGAATCCTTGGGAGGATATCAGTATGAACTTTATTCTTGGTTTAATGAGGACTCAGCAGGGACATGATTCAATCTTTGTGGTGGTTGACAGATTTTTGAAGATGGCACATTTCATTCCTTGCAAGAAGACTAAAGATGTTGTTCATGTAGAAAAATTATTTTTCAGAGAAGTGGTGAGGCTACATGGTTTGCCAAAGACCATAGTTTTAGATTGAGACACTAAGTTTGTTGGATATTTCTAGCATACATTGTGGAAGAATTTGAAGATAGATTTGAAGTTCAGTTCATCACATCATCCATAAATTGATGGACAGATAGAGGTGGTGAATAGGAGTTTGGGGAATTTTCTGAGATGTTTGGTCGGAGATAAGAAAATAGGATGGGATTTGATTTTACCATAGGCAGAATTTGCATACAATAATTCTATCAACAGGAGCACTGGTAAATCACCATTCCAGATTGTATATGGAAGTAGTCCAAGAAATGCATCTGCATTGATGAATATAGATAAAGGAGAAACAAGTAGTGCTGAAGCTGAGGATTTTGTAGAACACTTGAAGAACATCCATGAGGAAGTGAGGAAGCACATTACCAAAATGAATGCACAGTATAAGGCTAAGGCAGATCATAAAAGGAGACATAAGGAATTTCAGGTTGGGGATGAAGTCATGGTTCACTTACGGAAGGAGCAGTTTCCAGTTGGTACATATAACTAGCTAAAAATGAAGAAGTTTGGACCATGTAAGATACTGAAGAAACATGATTCAAGAAATGCATATGAGGTAGAATTGCCTAGTGAGCTGAATATTTCACCAGTGTTTAACATTTCAGATTTGACAGAGTATCATGAAGGAGGTGTTGAAGATGAGATAACAGCGGCACAGTGGAGTATTCTAGCAAGTAGTTTAGATACCAAGGAGATTCAAGACATACTGGATAGTCATGTTGGTAGAAGCACAAGGAACAGGACATATGAAGAATATTTGGTCAAGTGGAAAGGATGACCTATTGAAGATTCATCATGGCTGACAAGGGAGGAGGATAACCATCTTGGTTTTCCACTGCACACCTGAGTCATGACTCGGTCACTTCTCAAATTACCCTGGGTGTCTGATGTTGTAGCATCCTGGGTGTAAGGGCAATCTTGCATCACCCAAAAATATTTATGTTTTCTTTTCAATAAGGGCTATCTTATGCAAAGCTACTATCTATCGAAACTTGTTATTTTTAGTAAGTTGGTCATACGATCTCAGAATGTTCTGATTTCACATGTGAAGGTTCATCTCAGTCTTATCAGCCTACCAGTAAAGTTTCATGGCTAGATCAGGTCTTGTTTTGAAGATATTAAATATTTTCGGTATTGGCAGCAGTGTACAAAAACTTTGAACTCTGTTTTGAAGGTTTTAGAGGCCCCGGATGAGGTCAAAAATTTCAGTGACAAGAGCTTGCATTTATTTAGCATGTAGAGCGCTTCATGGCCTTTCCGGATTGGGGTCATAATAGTGAATCGGGTCAACTGGTGATGACTTATGGTCTTTGGAAGTTGGGTCACCTGAAATGGTGAAAAATAATTTTTCTTCAAAATTTATGTTCAGGTTTCAAAAGTTATTTTGAGCTGACTATGATGTAATAAATTGTAAAATAAAATAATTCTAAGTTTGGTCAGCCATATGGGCTAAATTTCTGGAACCTTCTCGGGCGGTGAAAATTGCCTATATAAAGAAGGCCCGTAGTGTTGCCTAGGGCAGTTCTGGGTAGATCTGGTTAATAATTTGAGACTTTGTCGTACAGAATATTGTAAGGGGAATGCCCATGTGGCTTTGCATATTCTAATTTTGAAATTTTGTATTTCCATATTTGTGGAGATAATAAGAATCCCATTTTTTGTTCTTGCAAATTGTTGTTGCTTCTTTGTTTCTGTTATGTGTTTGTTGCATTAAGGGGAGCACCCTTCATTAGGTGGTATCAGAGCAGGAGTTCTTGAGTGTGTAAATAGATCACCGACTGTGAGGCAGTTTGCACCAGGACCATGGGTTAGGGTTTTTGTGTAAATAGATCACCGAGTGTGAGGCAGTTTGCACCAGGACCGTAGTTAGGGTTTCAGTGCGCATCACAAAAATGCCTCCACAAAGGGAACGTGGTGAAATAGCTAGTGCTGTGAAACCTAAGGTTAGAGAGCTCTAGAGACAAGTGCGAGAATTGCAAGAAGAGATTCATCGAGGAATGAATCTTAATGTTAGAAATGAAAGTGAGGATGAAGCCAAAGAAGGAAATGATGATCAAGAAGAAGTTGAAGTTTTGAATCCAGAAGAAGAAAGGCTTTTTTGAGCCATTTCCAAGATTGGGAAAAGACCTAAGATTGAGGTTCCCACATTTTCAAAGAATCTTAACCCAGAGGAGTTGATTGACTGGATCAACGAATGTGAAGAATATTTCAAGCATGAGGATATTGAGGATCCTGATCGGGTCAAGTTTGCAAAGGCCAGACTGAAGGGTTATGCGAAGATCTGGTGGTAGGAGATCCAATTGGAGTGAAATCAAAGGGGAAAGGATAAAATCAGAAGATGGGATCTGATGGTGGATAAGTTGAAGCAACAGTTCATTCCTGTTGATTATGAGCTTGACCTGCTGAAGAAAATGCAAAGTTTGAAGCAAGCAAGAAGATCTGTTCAGGAATATACAGAGGAGCTCTATCAAATCCTCATCAGAATAGGCCATGCAGAAGTTGATAAGGAGAAAGTTGCCCATTACCTTAATGGGTTGAGGTCAAGTATTCAGGAGGTGTTCAACCTGGTTCGAATGAACAGTATTGAGGAGGCATACTAGTTTTCCCTGAAAGTAGAAGAAAAGTTGAACAAGAAGTTTGAGAGCAGAAAAAATGGAAAAGGTCATGGTGGAAGATCTGGTGGATGGTCATATGCTGGCTGAAATGAAGATCCAGAAAAGAAGGATGAGGCTAGCAACAGTTAGAATCAGTGAGAAAACAATTCCAATCATTTACAAGATCAGAACAATAGAGATCAGAGAGGAAGAGGAAGAGGACAAGGATATGGAAGAGGAGGCTTCCATGGAACATGTTTTCACTATGGAGAAGAAGGTCATAGGGAATTTGAATGTCCTCAATGCCAAGAAAGAATAGACAGGAGAAATGAAGGCCAAGCTAGAGTTGCACATGTAGATGAAGATGTCAGATCATCACATTCTGAAGATGCTAAAAGAGGAGAAACATTGATTAATAGAAGAGTCCTGCTGAGTGGTGAGAATGAACCTGAACAAAGGAGGAGCTTGTTTCAAACTAGGTGCAAGTATGAGGGTAAGTGTTATGATGTGATTATTGATAGTGGAAGCACTAACAATTTGGTGTCAAAAGAGATGGTGACAAAGTTGAAGCTCAAGAGACAGAAACACCCACATCCATATCAGATTTCCTGGGTACAGGATGACCACAAGGTCATGGTCAATGAAAAATGCCTCATGAAGTTCAAGATTGGTGGATACCATGATGAGGTACTGTGTGATATCATATCTATTGATGTATGTCATATGTTGTTGGGTAGACCATGGCAGTTTGACTGATGTGCTGTACATGATGGTCGTGCAAATACCTATTCCGTGATAAAGGGTGGAGTGGGACATAAGCTAAAGCCATTGAATGACACAGAAGAAAATACATGTAGTGCAACAATAACTTTTATTGATGGAAGAAAGTTCCTAGATGGTATGAGGCATGAGCATGTGTGTTTTTTCTTTAATTACAAAAGCTGGTAAGGAGGAAGTAGAAGATGTTCTTGTAGAAGTTGCAGATTTGTTGAATGAGTTTCAGGATATTGTATCTGATAATGTGCCTGATGGATTACCACCAGTCAGGAAGATCAATCATCAGATGGACTTGATTCTAGGAGTAAGTTTGCCAAATAAGGGAGCACATAGAATGACACCTGCAAAAAGTGAGGAGTTGAACAGACAAGTACATGAGTTGTTGCAGAAAGGATTGATCCGTGAGAGTCTGAGTCCCTGTGCTATACCAGCGGTATTAGCACCAAAGAAGAATGGAGAGTGGAGGATGTGTACAGACTCCAGGTCAATAAACAAGATCACAATCAAGTACAGGTTTCCATTGCCACTAATGGATGATATTATGGACTATTTGAGTGGAGCTGTGTATTTCTCAAAGATAGATCTGAAGAGTGGATATCATCAGATTCAGATCAGAGAAGGAGATGAATGGAAGACTACTTTCAAGACAAAGGAAGGATTGTACAAGTGGTTAGTCATGAATTTTGGGCTAACCAATGCACCAAGCACTTTCATGTGGCTCATGAACGAGGTTCTGAAAGAATTTCTGGGTAAGTTTGTCATTTTTTACCTAGATGATATTTTGATCTTTAGTAAGACATTGGAGGAGCATATGATGCATATTCGTATGGTATTTGAGAAGCTAAGAGAAGAGAAATTGTTGATAAATTTTAAGAAGTGCAGTTTTGTGAAGAAGGAGTTAGTGTATTTGGGATTTGTAGTTTCAGAAGAAGGTCTAAAAATGGACCCAGAGAATGTACAAGCTATCCTTGAATGGCCTACTCCAAGGAGTGCTACTGAGCTAAGATCTTTTCATGGTCTAGCTTGCTTTTAAAGAAAGTTTATCAGAAATTTTAGCAGTATTTGTTGACCCTTGACTGAAACAATGAGAGGGGATAGAAAAGAGTTTAAGTGGACTAATGGGGCAGAAAAGAGTTTTCAATTGTTGAAACAAAAAGTTATAGAACAACTTGTTTTAGCACTCCCTAATTTTAATAAGGTGTTTCAAGTAGATTGTGATTCTAGTGGTACTGCAATAGGAGCTATTATGAGCCAAGAAGGTAAACCTGTTGCTTATTTCAGCGAGAAGTTAAATGATGCCAAGAGAAAGTATTCTATTTATGATCAGGAATTTTATGCTATAGTTTAGGCATTAAATAAGTGGAGACATTATCTACTTCCTAAGGTGTTCATTTTGTATATTCATCATCAAGCTTTGAAATACTTGAATAGTCAAGGAAAGTTGAATCAAAGGCATTTGAAATGGGTTGAATTATTGCAGAGTTATACATTTGTTTTGAAACATAAGAGTGGAAAGTCTAATAGGGTTGTAGATTCCCTTAGCCGAAGGAAACTATTGCTGATAGAGATGCAGATTGAGGTGGTTGGGTTCAATGAACTCAATAATTTGTATCCAAAGGATCCTAATTTTGGCGAAGCTTGGAAAGCTTGTACACAAGCTGTTACTATAGACAAGATGAAATGGGTGGATTTCATCATCCAGGATAGTATGCTATTAAAAGGGAGTCAATTGTGCATTCTGCAAAGTTCTGTGAGGGACAATCTCATCAAGGAGAAGCATAGCAGAGGATTGGCTAGACATATTGGTCGTGATAAAACCCTTGCTTTGGTTAGTGAGAATTATTATTGGCCACAGTTGCCGCAAGATGTGAAGAAGTTTGTATAGAGTTGTAGAGTATGTCAAATGCTGAAAGGAATGAAGCAAAATATAGGGTTGTATCAGCCATTACCTATACTAGAGAATCCTTGTGAGGATATCAGTATAGAATTTGTTCTTGGTTTACCGAGGACTCATCGGGGACATGATTCAATCTTTGTGGTGGTTGAAAGATTTTTGAAGATGGCACATTTCATTCCCTGCAAGAAGACTAATGATGTTATTCATGTAGTAGAATTATTTTTCAGAGAAGTGGTGAGGCTACATGGTTTGCCAAAGACCATAGTTTTAGATCGAGACACTAAGTTTGTTGGATATTTCTGGCGTACATTATGGAAGAAGTTGGAGAAAAATTTGAAGTTTAATTTATCACATCATCCACAGACTGATGGATAGACAGAGGTGGTGAATAGGAGTTTGAAGAATTTGTTGAGTTGTTTGGTTGGAGATAAGCCAACAAGATGGGATTTTATTTTACAATAGGTAGAATTTGAATACAATAATTATGTCAACAGGAGCACTGGTAAATCACCATTCCAGATTGTATATGGAATTAGTCTAAGAAATGCATCTGAATTAAGGAAGATAGATAAAGGAGAAAAAAGTAGTGCTAAAGCTGAGGTTTTTGCAGAACACTTGAAGAACATCTATGAGGAAGTGAGGAAGCACATTACCAAAATGAATACACAGTACAAGGCTAAGGCAGATCAGAAAAGGAGACATAAGGAATTTTAGGTTGGGGATGAAGTCATGGTTCACTTACGGAAGGAGCAGTTTCCAGTTGGTACATATAACAAGCTGAAAATGAAGAAGTTTGAACCATGTAAGATACTGAAGAAACATGATTCACGAAATGCATATGAGGTAGTATTGCCTAGTGAGCTGAATATTTCACCAGTGTTTAACATTTCAAATTTGACAGATTATCATGAAGGAGGTGTTGAAGATGAGATCACAGCGGCGTAGTGGAGTATTCCAACAAGTAGTTCAGATACCAAGGAGATTGAAGACATACTAGATAGTCATGTTGGTAGAAGCACAAGGAACAGGACATATGAAGAATATCTGGTCAAGTGGAAAGGATGACCTGTTGAAGATTCATCATGGCTGACAAGGGAGGAGGTTAACCGTCTTGGTTTTCCTCTGCACACCTAAGTTGTGACAGGGTCACTTCTCAAATTACCCTGTGTGTGTGATGTAGGAGCATCCTGGGTGTAAGGGCAATCTTGTTTCACCCAAAAATATTTATTTTTGCTTTTCAATAAGGGTTATCTTGTAGAGAGCTACTATCTATGGAAACTTGCTATTTTTAGTAAGTTGGTCATACAATCTTAGAATTTTCTGATTTCACATGTGGAGGTTCATCTTAGTCTTATCAGCCTACCAGTAAAGTTTCATGGCTAGATTAGGTCTAGTTTTGAAGATATTAAAGATTTTCGGTATTGGCAGCAGGGTACAAAAAATTTGAATTCAGTTTTGAAGGTTTTAGATGCCCTGGATGAAGTCAAATATTTGGGTGATGAGTGCTTGTGCTAACTAGGCATGTAGAGCACTTTGTGGCCTTTCCAGTTTGGGGTCATAATAATCAATCGGGTCAACTAGCGATGACTTATGGTCTTCGAAAGTTGGGTCACCTGAAATGGTAGAAAATAATTTTTCTTCAAAATTTATGTTCGGGTTTCAAAAGTTATTTTGAGCCGACTATGATGTAATAAATTATAAAATAAAATAATTCTAAGTTTGGTCGGCCGTATGGGCTAAATTTTTGGAACCTTCTCGGGCGGTAGAAATTGCCTATATAAAGAAGGCTTGCAGTGTTGTCTAGGGTAGTTCTGGGTAGATCTGGGTAATAATTCAAGGCTTTGTCCTATAGAATATTGTAAGGGGAATTCCCATGTGGCTTTACATATTGTAATTCTAAAATTTAGTAATTTCACATTTGTGGAGATAATAAGAAGCCCATTTTCTGTTCTTGGAAATTATTGTTGCTTCTCTGTTTCTGTTATGTGTTTGTGGCATTAAGGGGAGCACCCTTCATCAAGATTATTTCTAAATATACACTTAGTACCAATTACATTTTTTTCATTCGGCCTAGGTTGAAGTGTCCAAGTCTTATTCTTCTCAATTTGTTAAATTTCTTCTTTCATGGCTTGTATCCAATCTTTATTTTCTAAGACATCTTTTACTATTCTAGGCTCAAAATCACATAACAAGAATGTACCATCTCTCAAATTACTTGTTGTCATAATTGCAAAATCCTTTGATCCTATGATTTGATCAGGTTTATGGTGCCTCCTCACATACTTTTCTAGAGTAGGTTCTTGTCTTGCTTTAGATTCATTATTCTTTTTCAATTTAGGTTGATTCTATGACTCAACATCTCGATCAGATAGCTCGATAATTACTTCCTCTTGCCCAAAAACCTCATTCTATAACTTGACAGGAGCTATTTTTTGCTTAGAAACCTCATTCTCAGGTTCAGGTAATACATTAGAATATTCCTCATCTAGATAGACAAATGATTTCTAACTTTTAGGCTCCTATTTGCTTTCAACTTCATTTCTTCTTCATATTCATCAATTCTAGCATTTGCACTTTCCACAATTTTGTTATTGTTAGAATTCAGACACTTATATGCTTTACTTTTAGTTGAATAACCAAGGAATCTACCTTCCTCACCTTTAGCATCAAGTTTTCCATTTCTGTTATCCTTTCGTATGAAATATTTTCTTCCAAAAAATTTGAAATATCTTACATTAGGTGCATATCCATACCATAGCTCATAAGGTGTAGCATTAGTACCTTTCTTGACTTGTACTCTATTTAGGGTATAAACTTCTGTACTCACGACTTCTCTCCAATATTTATTTGCAACATTCTTCTCCATCATTAGTGCTCTGGCAAAATCCATGATAGATCTATTTCTTCTCTCAGCAATACCATTATGTGGTGGTGTCATAGGTGCGGACATCTATCTTTTTATACCTTGGTCATTGTAGAACATGTTAAACTCATTGGAAATAAACTCACCTCCTCAGTCAGAACTCAAACATTTTAGACTTTTACCTATCTCTTTTTCAACTTTTTCCAAGTACCACCTAAATAACTAGAATGCATGAAATTTTTCTGTAAAACATTATAGTAATCATTCTAGAGTAATCATCAAAAAATAGAATGAAATATCTAGCTCCATAGTAACTTTTCTCTCTAATGGGACCACAAAGGTCAGTATGAACTAATTCCATAATTTCCTCAGAAGTATGAGTCTTTCTTTTAAAACAAGATTTGGTCATTTTTCCTAATTGACATTTCTTACACATTGTATTTTTAGGTTTCTTTAACTTAGGCATCCCTCTAACCTTTTTTAATTTGTTTATGCTTACCATGTTATCAAATTTTATATGACACAACCTTTTATGCTATAACCAAACATCATTATATTGTGCAGACAAGCATATCTCATCGGCTAAATCTAGATAGAACAAGTTACCTTTTTCTTGTTCTCCACTTCCAACTAGTTCTCCAGTAGCTTCATAGTTCTTTGCCTTCTTTTGATGGAATTCAACTCTGTAACCAGAAGTATTTAGTTGTGCAACACTCAATAAATTATAGTTAAGATCATCAACCCAATATACTTTGTCACATTTGATCTTGTCAGTTAAGTTAATTGATCCTTTCTCTTTAACAAGACATGGTGCATCATTACCAAATTTAACATAATCTCCATTGCACTGATCTAGGGTCTCAAATTTATCCTTATCACTAGTCATGTGATGTGAACAACAACTATCAATAATCCAATGGTCAACTTTACTCATATAAGAAATTAGTACAATTTTCTCATCATCATTAGAATCATCTTTCATAGCAACATACACAACTTCTATATCATTTTCATCAGAATCTTCAGAACCACTATCAGAAGCTTCTTCAGTTATATAGAAATATTTATTATCTTTGTCTTTGTAATCCTTATACTTTTTGAAGTCTTGGTCATCCTTTCTATCTTTGTACTTGTTGTTCCTTCTTTCATCTTTGTCATTCTTATCAGGACATCTAGTAGCAAGATGACCAACTTTGTTACATGAAAAACAAATGATAGGAAAATTACCTTTGAATTTTTCTTTTCCTCTAGATAGTCTTCTTTCCATAAGTGCTTCAAGTTCTTCCAGATCATCATCTATAGTGTCACTATCACTATTCAAAAATTTGTTTCCTTTCTTTGATTAGTTAAGTTCCAACTGGGATCTAAATGCAGAATCAATAGCTTGTGGAGTGTAGTTATCAAAATTTGACATCTCAAATGTAGTAAGTCTGCCTACCAAACCTTCTAAAGTCAAATTATTATTAGGAGTACATCTCAAATCTTGAATTGCAGAGACTCTAATAGAATATACAAGAAGAAGAGTCCTTAGTACCTTGCTTATAATGGTGTTATCATCAACGGCTCCATTAGCTCCTCTAATAGCATTCACAATTTATTTTATCCTACCACAATATTGAACTATATTTTCTCCTTCTTGCATTTTCATTTCATCAAACTTACCTCTCAAACTTGCAGATTTGGCTATCAACACATTTGTAGCTCCTCCATAGATGGTTGCTAGGGTATCCCACATTTCCTTAGCATTTGAATAGTTCTTTATGTCATCAAATTCAGGATAGCTCAATGACGATGCAATATCCAACATTGCTTGATTGTGTTCCTGCATTTCTCTTAACTATACAACAGTGAGAGGTGTAGTAGGGGCTACATAATCATTTTAAATAACGCATATAAAAGTATCACCAATACTAGCCAAATGCAATTTCATCAAACTCTTCCATGCAGGGAAGTTATCTTTGTTCAACTTTGGTACTTCCTTTTTATACATCTTGATCTTTTGTTCCAAGTACCTTCAAACTATTTTCAAGAGACCAAAGCTTTGATACTAATTGTTAGAATGAATTTATAAGAACTGAGAGGGGTGGGGGGGAGGGGTGAATTAGTTATCCTCAGGTCTAGATGTACCAATTGAAACTTTATAGAAATTTAAACAACTTAGATATGCTTGGCAGCAATAGCATAAATCAACAACATAATTATGCAGTTTACTATTCAAATGTAATCAGCTTGTAGAAAATTAGAAGTAAAAAACAACATAAAAATTCACACAAGTTGACACCAGTATTTAATGTGGAAACCAAATTCAGGAAAAACCACCAATAACATGCTATCAATTTTTCACTCTTATTAAGTGAGCTCTGCTAGGAGCCAACCCTATTAAAGGTTACAAAACACATTGCTAAATGCGACCTGGTTAAAGGATTTATTCACCCTGTTAAGAGTGGCCTTGTTAGAGGACTTAGAACATTCCACCTGAATGTCACCTTGCTCAAAGGATTTATATAATGAATGTTAGGTCAACCTAGTTAAAGGTTTTTACTTGATACAATGGTTAGAAAGTAATCAGTAGGTGTGATCTGATACATACAACTTACTTTGCAATTCTAGATCCAGTTCAAATCTAATTCTAATTCACTAAGTGGCATCCATTCTCATTTCAATCTTCATATTTGCTTGGAAATACGTCTAGCAATCAGTTCTGCAACTCTCTACTTCTCTGCTAGATCATGCCAATCAGTCAATTAAATATGCAATCCTCTTGCATAAACATAATCCATAACATGAATAACCTCTTGAGGTTATCTTATACCTCTTCATCTAGGTCAAAATAAATCTTTACCACTTAATCAAGATAGTAGATTTTAGGTTAGGTCAGATCCAACAGATCTTTCCATCATTACATTTAATTTACTTATCCAAAGGAATCGCAAATTAAATCTTTGGTCCATGTATTAATTATGGTTACTCATGAATTTAAATAGTGTGGACCAATCATGCTTATCCTTAATTGACTTTACATATCCAAATAAAATCAACTATGTCAGACAGAGATCTCAAATCTCATCAATTACCAAAATACTGTTGCTCGACCAACACTGTATCCTTCCACTCGGTCATCACTGTTTTCACTCAGAAATTTACTGACGCTCGGTCGACACTAGAAATTATGTTCGGCATACACTGGTGCTTGATTGACAAAAACTTCACTTAACATAAACTATTCTCAGTAAAATGTCATTGTAAGTTAGTATTATAGATAAACAACACATTACTCGGCCAATGTGCCAACTAATCAAGTACCCTTGTAATTTCTTATAACTCAACCATTTCACTTGGTCTTCTTGTTAAATCTTCTTCATCAATCAATAGATGTGGTACTCAAACAAATAGAAATAGTCTCACTAGTTAAGGTTTGACATCAATGACAAAACATCAATTGTAAACCCCTTGTAGCTTTCCAACGTTAACATGTTTGGATTTTTTCAAATAAACCATCTGATCCATCTACAAAAAAATAATTAGTATAGTCTAGAAGTTAAAACAAATATAAGTACCTTGGAAATTTGTTTAACATTTATAATATATTTTACATCCTCAGTATTTGGGTTAATTATTTTAGTGCACCTTACTACCTGCATGGCAAAAATAAGAACTGAATAATTATACACTTTTATCTGACATCATCAATAAAAGCATACATAGTAAATGGTTAGTCATAACTAAACCTGGAAGAAAAATAGATGGCACACCAAAAAAACTCACATATTGACCTATATATCCTTTACAGAAGCTAAAAAACTCTCTACATCCAATACTAAGTAAAGCCATGATTGTTTGTCTCATTTTGTACTCAAGTAGGAGGTTAACAACATAAAATACCTACAGGGGTTGCTCCTCCTGAATCATCTCCTTGTCTAACACAAGATCCCATTGACTAGGTGTAGCTAATCTAGTGTCTGATTCCTTTATTCCTATCAATATGAATGGTTTCATAGTTATTAAAACACTACAACATTACAAGCTCCATGTCTGGCACATTGAAAATATTCAAATAAGAAGCATACTACCCTGCAACTGAGAAAGACTCTAAATATCATGAATATGAAATATATAAGGATTATTCATCTAGGAAGAAATTGGCATTGCATTACAAAATGATTATAAGAAAAACTCCCAGGAGGCTTCACAATACTGATACAAAACTCTACAACTACACTCCTAGACAACCAATATGATAATTTTAAAACCATCAAGAGGTATATAATTGATGGCCCAATAGTAAATACTTTTTTTATCAGACTTAGAATACCTGATAAAATCCAAAAACTACAATCATAGAAGATTGTATGTCCATACATTAAAAACTAAGAAAACACATTTAAGCATAAAAACCTGAAAGAACTATCATAGCATGCAGTCCAACAACTATAAACACAAATTAGAATTATGATACTAAGCACAAAAAAACATCTATAAATCAAACACCCCTCAGTGAGATATACACAACATTACCAAGAATAGTTCTTTATTGCTCACCTACCCTATTTGTAACACTTTCACCTGAGACAAGTTGTTAACCATCTCACCGTTAACAAAAAAGGATTAAGACTGTAGGTGAGATAAATTGATATCATTAATGAGTTATGTCCTATGAGAAGATCTTGTCAAAATGTCATCTGCAAAAGTAGCGAGAGAATAGTCACTAGTAACCTCCAATAGTCCATCATGACGAGAATTCAACATATATTTATAACAAGCCACATATTTTGAAATAAATCCATCAGAATATCAATGTCCATGTTGAGGGTTTTGAGGTCCTTACATAACCAAAATGTCATCCCCTAATTGATCTAACTGATTTAGATCATTTTTTGAACAATACGGTGAAATTTGGAATAATTGAGCAACGTTGGAGCAACAATTAAAAAGTTGCAGTAACAACTTTTGTTGCACATTAACAATATTTGCAAAATTTGCAAAATGGACAACTTAGTGTCAACCTAGGAACCACCAAGTGGGAAAAGGGCTCCAAAACATCTTCAAAAACAAAACATGGTCAAACATGACCCTTACATTCTTCTGCAACTTGAAATACCCAAAACTGTAAAATAGACCTAAGGATAGTCCAGTGAGATAAGGAATCCTTGGCTTATAATCAGACCAAAGGATCCTTGTTCACACATGATGGACTAAGAATAAACATGGATGTATGACACATCCCTTATTAATTAGCAAGAAAGACTAAGAAAACTCAAGTCCTAGGGTGCCCTACACCAGAAATGGTCTAACATGAAACATATACAAAGATCAGAGATTGCCTTTAAAGAGAACATAGAAAATTATCCATGGGGTTCATTTGCAGTCCAAGTTTGGAAGATTAGAGAGACCAAATGGAATAGAAGAGATATGATGCATACAAAGGTGTCATGAAGAATGTTGTCATAAGAAAGGTAATTGGGATCAAAATATGTGAATATGGTAGCATGATAACAAAAGAAAGGTGAATAATAGTTACAATGAATATCAAAGCATATTAATCCACACTCACAAAGACACTACAATAAAATGAATAAATAATGATATTTTATTAAAAAATAGTGATGTCCAAATGCTAAATACAAGAAGATGAATACATTAGGATTAGTGAAGTGTTAATACAGTGATACCATGACTATAAAAAATTTCATAAAATCTGAAAGATTATTATAGTATAACAAAAAAAGGGCATAATCACTACTACAGGAACAAACACAGAGAAGATATAATGAGAAGAATACATTATATGGTGATAACACAGCTACATTCATTGTTACAAAGGTGAGGCAAATAAATTTTGTTATTATGACAAGCGTGGCATCTCATTAAGATGCATTTGTAGAGTTAGGACACAATGTTGAAAGATCAATGCTTTAAAAGGGGTCACTATTATGAAGTCAAAGAACAAAAAAATAAAAGATGTGTTTCAAGACAAGACAAAATATAATGATATGAGATGACAATAGAAGTGCTATTATACGATAAAGGAAAATTTTCTTTTATAGAAATCAAAGCACATTGATGTTATGTTTAGAATCAATGGTACATGTATTATTGCTAAATGCAATATTAATACAACATGTTTCAAGATAGAGGAATGATTTTTTCATAGCTATGATTGAAATACAAGTAGAGATAAACTCCCAGAGAGAAATAATATTGCAATGAAGAGTCACTATTATAAATAATCAAGGTTAGCGCCTTGTAACATTGATTTATGAATATATCAAAAATAGGTGACAAACATTGTTAACATAGTGGTAATAAAGATACAATAAAAAAGTGTTTCTGTAAGGGTCAAAAAATAGTGATTTAGCAAGATGTGAAGAAATCCATTGAATATCAATGATAATGAAATAGTTGAAGGTCAAATGCCTTCAAAGAGTGGCTCATCAATGGTTAGATCAGTGCTTTATGAATGAACAAAATGGTGATTTCCATCTTAAGAGGATAGACAAGCTGGGGTTATGACAACCAAAGAAGGGAAGTGAACACATAAAATGGAATTCTTAAGTACAATAGTATTTCATGCAAAATCAATGGTGAACAATAAGTGAAGTATGTCACACATATAATAGTGCATATAAAGATAATGATACATGATGATACAAAGTGAAATAGTGAAAACATAGTCAAAGGGAAATAGTGATCATTCAAGATCAGAAATAGTGACAAGGGTCATGGAGATAAAAAGACTATATTGTCATGATTCAATAGGGATCACTTTTTCCCATATTATCATTAAGAATAAAATAATGGCTTCTGTACCTAGTGTAATTAAAATTATACAATGCAAAAAATTGTATAGGTTCACTGTCAATACACTAGGTCACGCACGATCCACATATGCCTGAGTCAAGTTTGTATATATTTTTGAAGATCCTACACATTTTGGGTAACTAGTGAATTTGAAATCATTTGAAATTAAGTTAAAGAGGTTTACCTGATCCAATTGCAAGACATATTACAATTATCCCATTCTTCCAAAATGAATACAATAAAAGGTGATCATTTTACCAGTCAAGCATTTCATAATATAGGTGGTGTTGGCATCAATGTAAGACTGCAACAAAGGACCCAAAACCAAACATGGGTTAACCAACCACCATATCTAAATTCGTCTCTTTCACTATCTTCCATGCAACTTTTTCTGCAACAATTTTGTCATAGCAGTACTAGTTCTACGCCATCAATGGAAGAAACTTTATTAATTAGAGTGTGTTTTAGGAGTATATTATTGATAGATATATGTTGATTTCCCTAGAGTTGAAAAACTAGGGCATTGTTAAACTTCTATGATTTCTCATGATTTCATTGAGTTTGAGTTTTTGCATGATTCCTTCTTCTAAGGCTAAAAATGTAGGTTCACTTTCATTGTTTAAAAATCAGACTGCAAATAATTTTTTATTTATTTATAATGAACCCTAGCCCACATATTTTATTCATTTTATCTTTCTTTAGCACAAAATATAGTTCTAAAGAAATATCTCTAAATGAACTCAGGTTCATTTTGGTAGTCAAGATTGAAACATGAGCGATCTTATGAGCTCCTTAACGTTCCTTGATCTGCAGAATGAAAACACAGTGATAATGACTAGATATAAGGAAAATATTAAAAATGAAATCCAAAAGCCAAACAAGAACAAAAAAAAGAGAATGAGGCAAAAAATAATCTTAGAGAAACCTGAGTATTTTCTATTATGTAGCCATGGATATTAGCCTTTGATGTCACCTGGTGCAGTCAGGAGAGTATCTAGGGAGGATGAATGCATGCCATTAGAGCTTCCATAATGAAGCACATAGGAGGCTTCAAAATAGGCTTTCCAGAGAAAAAGCTCTTATAAAAAATGCATGCATATTGGCTTAAGGAAAATGATTAAAGTTTCTCTCCAACCCTTTTCACGCTAATTTTTTTTGGCTAAAATTCCCTCCAAAATCGTATCTATTACGTGGAATTAAGGCCTTTACAATTTTTATTAAAAAAATTAACATTTACATTGTTTAATATTGTTAATTTATTTTTAATTATTAATAAATTATCAATATTTTTAACTATGTTTTCAATTACAAGTTATAAATTATTAATTCTTTAAATATGTGTTTAATTATTTTAGATTTACATTCTTTAACATTTAAACGGGCATTTACCTTTAATTTTTTAATTTAAGTCTATTTAAATAGTTGATGTATGTGCTAAGTACGAGATATTTTCTAGAGTAGGTCAAATTATGATATTGCTATCAGGATTCAAATGTATGGTTTTTGAGTCAAACTCATTGACCCATGTTTCATGGGTAGTGGTTCACAAGAAGGAAATTAGCTAAGTTTGTTTAAGTGCAAGACATACACATCCATGCTAGTTTGTCTACAGACTATCTGAAAACCCTAGGTGAAAAAAAGATAAGGATTCTGATAGTATATCAAAGTGAAGGGTAATTTGTTGATATAAGCTTTTATTTATACTAAGAAAGTTGAAATGTTAAAGAGTTTGTAATGAGTGAAGGGATGGGAAATATGTAGACTTCTAAATTATATAAAAATAGATCATTAGATTCTCATTAAGGGTCCATATTTGAAGCCTGATGTATATGCTATGAACTAAACCATTTAGTGGAATCCTAAAAAGTCATTTATTTAGTCATTTTACCTGATGACCAAATTGGTCATTTATTTAGTAATTTAATTTGTCATTTATTTAGTCATTTTACCCGATGACCGAATTGGTGATTTATTTAGTGATTTATATTTGTGAATTGCAAAAAAATGGTAGAAACATCATCATTTTAGTCACGTGACTAAACTTTTTAGTCACATGATTAAAAATTTTGGTCACTTGGTCATTTATTTGCCAAAATATGTTCAGTTTTGTTCATGTGACTAAAACTTTTAGTCACGTGACTAAAATTTTTAGTCACGTAGTCATTTATTTTCCAAATTCTACTAGTGCTAGGTCCAATTCAACCTCAACTTTGACCCAGGTCCCCCTTTCTAATTTGAAAGTTTGTCGGCTGTCGGAGGTCATTAAAAGTTCATTTCTCGCTTCCGCGTCTACTATTTTGGGTTCCAAAGTGACGATTCTTAAATTATACTTAATATATGTCCTCTTCTAGGGATATAGGTCTAATTGGAATTTAATTCTCCTATGTAGGGCTCTCTAGAATATTGTGCCCTATATTCATATATTACAAATTTTTCTCCTCTTATTTTCCCTAAGTCTCACTAAGTGAATAACGATCATCAAGAAAAAAGTTTAAGCATCTATTATTCTACATGTTTTCAAGCTTTCAAAGTTTTCAAGTTTTCCTCTCAAGCATTCAAGTTCTCCATTGAAGATCAAGGATTAAAACATTCAATCCTTTGAAGGGATTTGGTTCAAGTATTCAAGATCCATCATTCAAGCCCTAGATCTATCCATGATGGTGGTGTGATCTTCCTTCACGATCCTTTGTGCATCCTCAATATTCTTTCATTCTATCTTCAAGGTGGATTCCAAGCATACAATCATGGAGGTTTATGGTTTCTAATATTGAGTCCAAGCTTTCATATTTACGTACTTGTTTACATTAGAAATACAATTGCATATCTATTGAATATCATAGCTTAATTATTAGATCTACTTCTACTACTTGCTAGCATTTTTATTTCAATTATTGATTTCAAGGTTATTTCCTAAATTAGGGTTTGACTAAGGCAAACCCCTCCCACAAAAAAAAAAACCATTTTTCTTCTAGGGATAGGTTTGGAATAGCGAGTTGGAGTGAATGTATGAATACCCTTTTTGAAAAACTATCAGGATGCGGAAATTGATTTTATGTCAAAAATTTTAGAGGTCGATTCAGCCCTGGGTTGGAATCAAAAATTTTGTGTCAATGGTGACATTGACTTGAGGGTCAAAATTGGAACTAAGTGAGATCAAAAAAATATTTTTGGGTTTTGTTCATCTTTGCGTTTCTATTGTAGATCCAGTTGTAGATTTTCTAGAAACTGACTGCAGACCCCCAAAAACAACATTCTTTAGATCTCTAAAATCTTGAGGTTAGTACATTTCTGTAATCCATTTCAATTCAAGTTTTTAAAATTCCTAAATCTATTTCACACCTTCTTGTCTATAAAATGAAATCTAAGGTATTCCTCTTTACTCTCATTTTCAATCTATTGATTCATTTATGCATTGATCCTTCCTTTGGGGTTAATCAATTTGGATCCTTCCTTTGTGTATTTGAGGTTAAAAGGAACATCTTATCTTCCCCACACATTTCCTTACTCTACATTTTAAAAACATATTCTATTAATCCACCATCATCCATTTTTAAATCTAATTTCAAAACCCCCTTTATATTTTATATCTTACATTTTGTTATTACATATTTACCCCTTACATTTGAGAGGAACCTCCTTACAGCAATATGGTGAGAATGCACGGAATAATAGAATATAGAGAAATACCGGAACTCAGAATGAATCTATTGATTGCAGGCCACTTTGAGGGGGTAACCTCCTTTAAGCAAGCTCAATACAATAAATTCATCGGTGTCCATCAAAGGCCTCAACCTACTCTTATATACTAAGTATGATTTAGAAAAGTAATACTACCTATGCATGTGGGATAATAAAATATACTCACAGGATGACTTACAAAGCATATGCATCCAACAACACTACACTAACAAAATAAACAGAAGGAACACACAGGTTCCTAACATCCCCTCTCTCTTAGAAAAAAAGCTTTTCCCTCAAAGCTTAAGGTGTGGAAATTGTTGCTGAATCTGAAGAAGGGGTTCCCAGGTAGCATCCTCTGGTTCCATGCCATGCCAATGAATCAAGACCTCAGAGATGGCACAAGAGCAAAGCTAACAAGTGCGCTAGTCAATGATTGTTTCCAGCTCCAGGATAATGGATCCTTCCTTATCCATTTTAGGGAGAGCAGTTTGTGCTCTAATGTTGGTACCAAGAACTTGCTTTAGACAAGAAATGTGAAATATTGGATGAATGTGGGAAGAAGGAGGAAGTTCCAATTTATAAGCAACTGAACCATTCTTCTGCAGAACCTTATAAGGCCCATAAAATTTTGGGGCCAGCTTATGATTCCCTTTAAGCTTTAGGGAGGATTTCTTGTATGGCTGTAGATGAAGAAAAACCATATCCCCAACTTGAAATGAGTGCTCAGAATGGTGTTTATCAGCTTTCTGTTTCATTTGATTATGGGCTATGTGAAGATTATACTATAAGCTACGAAGAATTTGATCCCTATTGCAGAGAACTATGTCAACTGCCTGGATTGGTGAGCTGCTAGGAGTGTAGGGAAGGAGCACTCGAGGTGCCTGACCATAGACTGCTTCATATGGAGTAATTTTAGAGGCAGTGTGGTAAGAGGTATTGTACCACCATTCAGCTAAAAGAAGCCACTTGGACCACTGATGTTGTTGTTTAGAAGTGAAGCAGCGAAGATAAGTTTCCAAGAATTTGTTGACAATTTTAGTCTGACCATCAGTTTGGGGGTGATAGCCCAAACTCATCTTCAGTTTTGTGCCAGTTTGCTGAAATATTTCAGTCCAAAAATGACTGGTAAAAGTTGCATCACGATCAGAGACAATGGAAGAAGGGAGGCCATGAAGATGAAAGATCTGGTCCATGAAGATTTGTGCAACTTAGGAGGCAGTATAGGGGTGGCTGAGGGCACAAAAATGACTATATTTAGAGAGACAATCAACCACAACTAGGATCACTATCTTGCCACCTGATTTAGGAAGCCCTTCAATGAAATCCATAGAAATATCAGTCCAAATCCGTGTAGGGATGGGAAATGGTTCTAGCAAGCCAGGAAGGAGCTAGGTCATTTCACCCTTGTGGCATTGGCAAGTATCACATTCAGCCACCATCTGTTGAATCATCTGTTTCATTCTTTTCCAAAAGAAGTTTCACCTTGCTCGCTCATAAGTTTTGAGGAATCCCGAGTGCCCTGCCGAAGGAGAAGCATGGAGTTCATAAAAATTAGCCTGTTGCAGATCTGGGTTCTGAGGAAGCACTAGATGGCCCTTGTATTAGAGAGAAGCACCATCCCAAGAGTAATGTGGTATAGCAAAAGGATTATTGGCCAGCTGGTGAATGATTTGAGATAAAGAAGAGTCACTGACATAGCCCTACTGAACAGATGCTAACCAATTGGGAATTGGCATAGAAATAGCTGAAAGGGAAGCTTGATCATCAAATGTGNGAGAAAGAGCATCTGCCACAATATTGTCCTTACCCTTCTTGTAGGTGATCTCATAATCATACCCCATGAGTTTTCTGACCCATTTCTATTGTGTAGGGGAGGATACCCATTGTTCCAGGAAGTATTTCAAACTTTGGTGATCAGTCCTGATGCAAAAATGACTGCCTAGGAGGTATGGCCTCCACTTTTGTACACCATGCAAAATAGCCATCATTTATTTTTCACAAGTAGAGAGGGCTAGATTCTTACTAGAAAGGGATTTTCTAGTGAATGCAATAGGATGGTCATCTTGAAGGAGAACAACACCCAATCCATTGTCGCAAGCATCACTCTCAATAGTGAAGGGCTTGGAAAAATATGGCATAGTGAGAACAGGTGTACTGCACATAGCCTATTTTAGTTGTTCACATGCATTCTCAACAACATGGGTCCAGGAGAAGGCATCCTTTTTTAACAGAGCTATCAATGGTGCTGCAATTCTCCCATAATTCTTGACAAACTTGCGGTAATAGCCAATCAGCTCCAAAAAAACCCCGAAGGCTCTTGAGAGTTTTAGGATGCGGCCAATTTTTCATGGCATCTATTTTTGTAGGATCCACCCAAACTCCTTGGTGTGCAACAATATGCCTGAGATACTCCACTTCCTCCTAGCCAAACACACATTTAGATAGTTTTGCATAGAGTTGATTATCAGAGAGAAGTTACATGACAAGCTCCAGATGATGGAGATGCTCAGCCCAAGTTTTTCTATATATGAGGATAACATCAAAGAAGACCAGAATGAATTTCTGGAGGTATGGCCGAAATATTTTATTCATCACTGCCTGAAATGTTGAAGGAGAATTAGTAAGGCCAAAGGGCATGACTAAAAATTCATAGTGACCATCATGTGTGCAGAAGGCTATTTTAGGTATATCCTCCTCATTAACCCGAATTTGATGATATCCAGAACGAAGATCCAACTTGGAGAAAAAATGAGCCCAATGAAGCTCATCAAGAAGTTCATCAACAACTGGAATGGGAAACTTATCCTTTATAGTGAGATGATTAAGTGCTTAGAAATCAATGCAGATTTTCCATGACCCATCTTTTTTGTGGACAAGAAGAATTGGAGAAGAAAAGGAAGTGGTGCTAGGGTGAATAATACCTTGCTTCAGTAAGTCACGAATGAGCATCTCGATTTCAGTCTTTTGATGAAATGGGTAGTGGTAGGGCCTGATGTTGGGTGGAACACTGCCAGGAACGAGCTAATTATGGTGGTCCTTTGGGAAAGAAGGGGGTAATCCCACAGGTTTAGCAAATACACCTGAATACTTATCCAAAATTTGTTGGAGATCTGCAGGAGTACTAGAGACTACTGATGGCTGCATCTGAATGGAATGGAGCTGAGTGATGACACCATGTGAATTCTTCTTAAGAAATTTTTCCATATGATGTGAACTAATGATGCTGAGAGACACCGGTTGTAAGCCTTTCAAAGTGTGTTGTTTCCCATTGGCTGAAAATTGCATCCAAAGTTTAGCAAAATCCCATAAAATGGGGCCAAGAGTGCGTAACCATTGGGCACCCAAAACCACATCACAGCCACCTAAGGGTAAGGAAAACATGTTAGCGTGCATGTTATAATTGCCAATAGGGAGATGCACATTGTGACATTTCACTTTGCAAGGTAAAGTTCCCCCATTGGCAATCATGACTTCAAAGCTAGAGCAGGGATGGACAAAGCAATCAGCCTGTTTGGCTATTCGGGGTTTAATGAAGTTATGAGTGCTACCAGAATCAATGAGTATAGTAAAAGGGATCTTCTTGAAGAAACCCTGGACCCGCATGGTTTGTGGAGTAGTGACTCCTACCAAAGCATGGACAGATATCTCTGGTTGAGATTTTGGCGAAGGAGGTTTAGGCTGTTGAGGCTCAACCTCATCATCCACTATTTCATGAGCATCTACATATTCTTCCAGTTCAGGTGGAGAATCCACATCCAAGAGATAGAACTTTTTCTGAACACATCTATGACCCCGGGGCCATTTCTCATCACAGTTATAACAAAGCCCTTTTTCTTGCCTAGCCCGCATCTCTGTTTCAGACAAGTGCTTGATAGGAGTAGTTCTGGGAGCTGGCGTGACGTGAGGGTTGTGAGAACCCGTATTTATGAATGGAACAAAATTGGATCTGGAATGTTGTAGAACACTAATCTTGTCTTCGGCTAACTTAGCCAACCCAAGGGCTTCCATCATTATAGTGGGTCAAAACATTTTGACTTCTGAGCGGAGTGCATCCTTCAGACCACTAACAAAACAACTACGAAAGAATTCATCAGACAAGCCCTCTGTGTGATTAGCTAATTTTTCAAACTCTGTCTGGTATTCTCTTATAGTGCCTATTTGGCATAGTTTAGTGAGTGCTCCTATGAAGTCATCAAAAGCACTAGGTCCAAAGCACTCCAAAAGGAGTGTGCACAATTCTGTTCATGTTGGGTCTATATTAGCCTTTATGTACCAACAGAACCATTGAAGAGCTTCATGTTCCAAATGAAAAGATGCAAGTAGGACTTTGTTGTTATCCAAAGTATTATGCAAGCTAAAATACTTCTCTACCCTATAAATCCATCTAGTCAAATCAGTACCATCGAAGTGCAGAAAATCAAGCTTTGGTCCACGAAAATTGCCAGAAGAGAACCCAACGTCTCTAGAATGGTTTTGGTTCATGGCTGAATGCTGAAGGTTGAGACCGAGAATTTTGTCATCCAGATCTTGAAGTTTGGTTTTGAGGGATGCAATTTCCTCTTCCATGATTTTTTCTCCTGTACGTGTAACAAGCATAAAGCAGTTTTTTTTTTTTTTGGCAATTGGTAGAAAATGAGAAACAAAAAGTTTTTCAGTTAGGGCAAACTTGGATTTGGGCAAAACTCATATGGGAAATGGGTGTTTGATGAGTGGTTGGAGACTTTCTGAGGAAAAGAGAAAAAGAAAAATGAGGGTTTCAAGGTTGGGGAGGCGGAATGAGGTGAGCGGTCCAAGAGGGACAAGGGAGCAGAATTAGGAATTGAATCTTGTGGCTCAGTTTGGTGGCGATTGGATGAGAAGCGAAAAAGATAGGGCAAACCCTAAAATTAGATAAATGAGGGATTTAGGGCTTCAATATGTAGAATTTGGGGTTGGTTCGTTAAGGAAGGAAGTATGTGGAACCGTATTTCAAGCATTCTAAGGAACTGTGAGAGTAAACAGGAAGAAAGCAAGGAAGTTATGGCTAAAAAACTGAAAAAATTAACTTTTTTTTTTTGACACAATCGACTCAGGAAAATTCACTCAAATATGGAATAACAGAAAAGATTTATTTCAATAACAAGAGATATTAGAATTGAAAGGAGCCTGAAGGCCATGATGGAAATTTTTTTTTCCGTAATTTCCACCTAGCGAGCCCAAGAAAGTGCTCTGATACCAGATGAGAGGAACCTCCTTATAGCAATATGGTGAGAATGCATGAAATAACATAATATATAGAAATAGAGGAACTCAAAATGAATCTATTGATCGCGGGCCACTTCGAGGGGGTAACTTCCTTTGAGCAAGCTCAATACAATGAATTCGTCGGTGTCTATCAAAGGCCTCAACCTACTCTTATATACTAAGTACGATTTAGAAAAGTAATACTACCTATGCATGTGGGATAATAAAATATACTCACAGGACGACTTACAAAGCATATGTGTCCAACAACACTACACTAACAAAATAAACAAAAGGAACACACAGGTTCCTAACAACATTTCAATAAACATTCTAATTTCTAATGTAACAACAATTTTATATCTTACATTTTGGTGACATCTATTTTATATGTTACATTTTGGTGAACCCGGAATAGAAAACTCTTTCTTGTTGGTGTTTGATGCTTTGCCTCTTTATCTTAGAGAATAGCTTCTGTGTACAAAATTAGTTTTCTTTCATGTTGTTGCATTTTAAAATACAAAAAAAGAAAAAAAATTACATAGTCATAGAAATATAAAAACATTTCTTCCATTTAATTCACTATGAGAATCTTTAAGATGCTTTGGTATATGGTTATTTTCCTCATTATTCTTCTTTTAGCATCTCTTTATAGTACTTACAATTTTTATGAAAGTATCATCCATTTCATCAAGTTTGTCACTTTCATGTTTCACTTTCTCATTCTATTATGAGATTAACTAATACTAGTCTTCCCACTTTAAAAACTTTCATCAAATATTTGTGTAGTGGACTTATTACTCTTTTTGTATTATGTGAAGAATATGGTATATGATACCCCACATACTAATCTTCCTAATCCTAATCCTCTCATTCCTAATCTTTTTCCTAACCCTCCTAATCCCCATCCTATCATTCATAATACAATGCCTAATATTCTTATTCCTATGTCTCCATCTTCTATCCCTAGTTCTTCCCACACTTATGATGGGGATCATGCTAGGGTTCATGATGGAGATGTGCGAGAATTCTTTCATTTACCTTCCCCTTCTTATATAATTCATGATGATATTAAAGTGAAGAACACATAATCTTATTTTAAACCTATCATTCCACCATACACAACATTTTCTCATGAACACCATAATCAACCCCTCTTGTAGAATCTTTGCAAGATATGTACACTACCAAATACATTATGGTGGATAAACAAGGCTATAAGGGTTTAGGGCTCAGTGTTAATGAACATGGCATTAAAATCCTGATTCATTCATCCCCTAAACAATATATTCATTGTATAGGTTTCCCACCTCCTCAAATCAACGTGGTTGATCTTAACCATCATCCTCCTCTTCATGTTCTTATTCCAACAACTTCCTTAGATCACCCTGATACTCCTCAAGATGTAGCTAAGAAAGTGTATATCCAGCTAGTGAATTCTAAGAAAGATATCTTTAAGCCCATGCCAAAAAATGCTCTCTCTAAATACATTTCTCCTTTTCATTATAGTAATACACATTTACTTTCTGATTATGTGCATTTCAAACTATATGTTAGAGAAAGGGCTTCTCTAGGAATTATATCTCATTCCCGTGCAGTATTATAATTTCTTCATAATTTTGATATAGGGCATTCCCCTCATTCTTCTATAAATTAGATCATTTTTCTCATCTTGTCTCTTAACTGGGGGGCAAGAGGCATTTCCTTCCAATCTTCTAGGATCTTATTGGTTGTATTCTAGGTTTTGTTGGTTTGCCCTAAAATTTTGTTGCCTTCATGCTAATTTCTATCCTAAATCAGAATGTTTCTCCCTTTTTTGAAGTTTCCCTATGAAAATTCTGGGTCTTTAGGTCAAAATACACATGAATACTGCAAAAAACCAAAACCCTAAGCTCTTTTCTAAGTTAAAATGCGAAAAGGACCTAAAATGACAATCGAGTTTCTAATTTTGCATTACCTTTTTGAAAAACTTAAGTCATATGACTTTTTTGGGTAGTCGCCTAGTTGCTTGATCCTAGAAGCATATTCCATTTTGTTTTGAGACTTGGTGATTAACTATTGTCAGTATGTCTCTTAAAGAAATAGAATATTCCTTATTTGTTATGAGACTTGGTGGAACCTTTTAGTCATGAAGTCTCCCAATGCAAAAGTACGTGAGTAGTCAACATCTAGACAAACGGCTAAGTCATGGTGTCGTGCAAAGAATCTAGCAGTTAGTGATTTGTTATGAGACTTAGCGATTGCTTTAGTCACAGGGTCTCTAGATTGAAACATAGTTAAGTGACATGTTAAAAGCTTATGTCGTGTAGTATCCAAGTAAAATGATGGTTAAGTAAAACATGCTGATATTTCATGACAAACCACAAGGTGTTTAGAATATATGGCAGTCGGGTTGTCGCTGAATTAAGATGCTAAGTCAGTGTCTAACCAACAATTCAGAGATAAATAGTTTGAAGAGACACATGTCCACAATGAGAAGAATGAAGGTTAGTCACGTGGTCTCCCAAAAGGAAAAATTCATTTGGAAATTAAGAGACTAAAAGGTATAAAGTTATATGTTGTTGCGTAGTCTCCAAATGATTTAAATCTTTTAAAATATACTCAACGACTTAGCACACCCATCAAATGTTAAGTGTAATAAGATCAATGGTAGTCGCTAAGTCTCCATCAAATTTGCATGATAAGGAAAAGTGCTCGCAACAATGAGATAACCTTTAGTCTCATAGTCTCTGAATTAAAATCAAAAGGTAAAGGTTGTCGCGTAGTCCCCGAAAGCAACATCAAGTAGCATTTTTAGTCAGCAATTGGGAAACTAAGGTTAGTCGTGGGGTCTTAGAAAAAGAAATAAACACTCAGTGACTTGGAAATAATAGTTAAAGGTAAAGGTAACCTTTAGTTGCAAGGTCTCCAAATAGACTTTGGTTTAAGCATTTCATCTAACGACTTTGATTCTTTCAGTCGCGTAGTCACCTGTACTTAACTATGGTGAGCCAAGTAAAGAAAACAACACGGTCGCTAGATCTCTAGAAGAATTGAGGGTTAAGGAATTGTATCAGTGACAAGGAGATACTGCACAATCGCATGGTCACTAAATTTGAAAAATCATAAAAGGTGGCAGTTGCTGACATGACAACGTGAAAGATTTAGCGTCCAATGAGAATCCAGATGACTAATTACTAAATGAAAAAGGGTAGCTGAGATGTCTGACGGAGAACCAATCATATGAAGACATGTCACCCTATTCAAATTTTATAAGGGTTTTTCTGAAGACACATATATATGATTTTGATTTCCTATAACACTCATGAACTACGACTAGGATTTCAATTAATTCCACAGCATGTTAACTTGAAAGAAAAAATTGATTGTTTTTCCAATGATGAGCTATGTACTTGGGAGAGAAACCATAAAGAGTTGATTGCAGGTTCATTTTCACTTATCTTTCATCCAAAATTGTAGAGCGAAGAAGTTCTAGGTCTTTTGTGTTCAGAAGGAAGAAATTGATCAGTTGCAGGATAATTCTCTGGTTGTCAAGTTTCTTGAATTATTAAGCAGTGAATAGTGAAGAGCAGTGAGTTCTGAGAGGAGATTTGTTTCAATATTGATAAAAGAGGATTGGAACATAACAAGATGAGTAAGGTAGTTAGTGTGGCTTCCATCGGTGGAAGAAGTGATGAAGTGGATGATGATGCAAAATGGAAGAGGAATTTTCCTGATGAATTCCTGAAGCTGTTGCCAGGGTCCACACATAACAAGTGGAAAAATGCAAATTTGCTGGTAGATGATTACTGTGAGATCAGAGATGCTCGCACTCCAGGATCAACAGGTTTTTCTCTATACAATTACTTTTATAATAATTTTGATAAGGCCATCCCAGTGTCAAACTCTTGGACTAGTGGTCTTGCTAGGTTAACTATCCCTGATGTCTATGTAGACGTAGACTTGTTTCTAGGTCTTGCTAGCCATTAAGATGCTCTATCTAAGACAATGAAGAAAAATTATGGTACTGCCCTATTTATTTTGAATAGGAATTCATTTTTGCAAGCCTTTGGCTTATACAGTACCATGTCTACCAAGGTAAATCTTACTAGGCAAGAGGAAAGGTATAGGTTACAACCTAGTGCTGCTAGGAACCAATTACAGAAGCATATGTTTAAGGAGGTTAGGAATCATCTTACTCCTATACCTCAGAATGCACCCTACTATTTCAAAGATGTGCATTTTTATATCAAGTATATTGCCTATGCCTTGTGTAGAGTGTTAGGGATAGATGGAGGGGCAGAGAAGATAAATGCTGGAATTTTGATGATGGTGCTAGACTTGCAAGATGTGCATTCTAGCACCAATTATGATTATATACAGTACATTATGGATAAAATGCATGAGGGATTTATAGCTGTGTAGAAGAAGATGAAGGACCCTAAAGAGAAGGAACCTAGTTTCTTCCACTATTCTATCTTGATGCATTTGTTATTGCATTTTAACTATTGGATTATGAATGTGAACAACTTGAATCCTCAAAGGATTTTCCAGGACCGGCCTAATCCTATTCAGTTTTGGGTTAGGATATGAAATTATAAATCCAAGGTATATGAATTTTGTGGATTTGAAAATTGGATTGTATATCCATTAATGTAGAGCATGGGTATCAGCAAAACTAGACTCCCGGTAAAGGTGATGTAGTTGTTGAGACCTTGTGAGTATGTGGACAAGTGGGAGGGTGATCACAACTGGGGAGACCTCTTCTTAGAAGAAATTTTTACCATGATTAGGGTATATGGGTGCACACATCCACCTCATGCCCTACCCTATCATGTGCCATCCAGAGTTTCTACCATGGAGTTTATCTAGCAACTATTGTTGATAGACAATGAACATTTTTCACCACATAAGAAGGGGACCTTAACCCCTAGATATTTTAAAATATTTAACTTTACCATTAGTAAGGGTGCTATAGATCAGGTGGGTGCATGGTTGGAGAGCTGCAAGATGAGGGCAGCATTATACAGATATATTGACCCAGAGGGATTCATTGTAGGAGTTAGGAAACTTCTGACTCCTACCATCCCCAATACAAATGTGCATGGTTTTTTTGTGGAAGAGGATGGTACAAGAAATCTCCTTGATGAAGATGAGATAAGGAAAAGAAGAGAAAGAATTTAGGAGTTGTTGAATCTAGAAAAACAAATAAAGAGAAATGGATTGTATTTTGGAGGGTTTTACCCTGACTTACCATATTTTTATAAGATCGAAGCCATGCTTGATAATTTTTATGTACTCTATGAACAATTGGATAATGTTTCATATAAGAAAGGAGAAAAGGAGCCTGAATATTCAGAATCAGAATATGAGAGTGATAATGATGGTGATTCCATCCACCTTAATTTGATCAACCTCAATAGGATTTTGTAGAGGTAGCATAGGTACAAGGATAACAGGGCCACATTATAGACCTGACTGAGGTATCACAGCTAGATGATGTAGAAGAGCCTGCTACAAAAAGGCAAAAAGTTGACCCTGGCCAGACCTCCTCTATTAGGAAAGAGAAGAAAGGAGATAGAAAAAGTGCCCTCATTCTTGGAAATAGATTATATGATCATAATCTAAGGAAGATAATTAGATAGGGGAAGAGGCAACAACAAGATGATGAAGAAAATATAGAGTTGCCTCTTAAGGCATGCATTGATGAGAGGTTATTGTATCAGTAGCAATTTATAAGTGATGATAATTTTGTCAAGACTAATGAGCTCAAAGATTTTTTGAGGTGGCACAAGAAAGAGAAGATAAGGGCACAATTGAAGTCAGATGGAGAGGAAATAGTCACAAATGAGGCTTTTTTAGCTCTACAAGCCTATGACCCTAACAGTGAGGATGCCTCTCAAGAAGAGGCAAGGAAAATGGTTTTGAATAGTGGCATTTTTCTTGCTGAGGGCTGGGATTTAGCCTTAGCATTCATTATTGATGAGATTAGGAAGCAACTAGACCTAAAATTTGCAAGTGAGATTCAAATGGGCGACATGATAAAAGGATTTTGATATAGTCCAAAATAACAAGCTTTCGCCATGTGGAGCCTATGTCCCAAAGACCAAAAGCATCAACTAGTGAACATTCAGGAGAACATGGTGGGAAACCAAATGGTTTGGACTGTGCAGAACACTAGAGATCTAGAGATTTCTTAGATTATGACTCATTGGGCTCACTTGAATGAAGACAAGACAAAATAATTGTCTAAGAAGTGTAGCATTCTGATTAAGGAAACCAGTGTCCTGGCCAAAGATAGGGAATTGTGCCGTATAAAGATACACCAACAGAACCTGGTTATTGTTGAGATGACATAGCAGCTACAAGAGAAACTTGAGGTAGTTTATGTACCTTCAGAACAACCTTTACAAATAGAGGAGAAAGTAGAATCAGAGGAACTAGCTACGAAAGAAGATGTGGGCAATAGGAAAATTGAGATAGCCCTAAATGCATTGAGATGCATTATTCAACATAGGATTGACATACTCAATGATAAAATAGATGTCATCTTAAATTCTTATAATAAACTTCCAACCTTACATACAGAAGTGACAGGGTACATTGCTTTATTGAACCCTTATTTTTTTAATTGGTCTCATAGGGTTCAATTATTTAAAAAGCTTGTTTCTTTGCAACCCCTTAGATTAGATTTACCTTAGGTTGTAAATGAGGTGGAAGATGAAATTAAGAAGGTGAATATAGCCTTATCTTTCTTTAAAGGTAAGCTAAAATAGGTACAGGCTAAATTAAATCTATTTTCTCCACAGTTTAATAGATTTGTTCCTCCATTGAAAGGAGAAGATAATCAAGTTAAGCCCTTAGAAGCCTGGAGGAGTGAATTTGACAGTAGAATGCCTAGCAATAAGGCATTTATTTCAGGATCTAATTTTGATATGGAAGGTTTCAATAAGATTCTGGATGAAGCCTTCAAAGCATAAATTGACATGAACAAGTTCTTAATGGATGTTAAAAGTATCACAGATGTCAGATGGGAAAGATAGAAGGCACAAGTTCTAAGTACATAGAGCTTTAATTGGCCAGTAGAGGATGAAGTGACAACATGGATCGTGATGACCAAGCCCAAGTAAAAGAAGCCTATGGTGGTAGAGGAGGTAATCCTGGATGAAGAGTGAAAGTGAACACTTGGCACCTGATCATTGAGCATAGGGAGGTTAGTTATTACTAAAGATAAGTGTAAGTTAGCCTATAATGGCAGTCACTTGATCTTAATATAAATATCAGAAGCTATCCTAAACACTATCATACAAAGGTGTCAGATTCAAGAAGAAGACAAAAGAATATCAGATTTCATCCCCTATTTTTGTCTCTCCACCGCTTCTACTTTCTCTTTCTTAATCTTTTTTGTACTTTTAGGGTTAGGTTCCTTAAACCATCCGAAGCTTGTTGCATCCTAATATTGAGGATTCCAAGATGGTTAAGGACCTATATATTGACCAAAATTTTAATAGCTAAGGAGGATGAAATATATTGAAAATCAAACTTTCTAGATTGGTGTTTGTGTCTTCAAGCTTTTTTGAGCTTTTTATGTATTGAAGCAGAAACATATGAACAACATACAGTGCAACTTTACTCTATCTTTTTTTTGTCTCTTTACTTGTTGTGTATGCTCTTTTATGTTTAATCTATAAGGCATTTTAAGCATATTGGTTACAAGGTAACTATTAAATTGCTTGCAAGTTTCTTTCAAGGAAAGAACTAAGTTTTGTGAGTGGTTTCAGGGAGCATGCTAGTATTTAAGGATTTGATATAATATTGTAGTGGTGACAGGATAGTTTGTAAGGCATTTTATATGAGTTTCATGTAGGTTGTAAGGTAGCTTATAGTATTTTTTTTTGTTTTTCTGTGGATTTTCATTTGTTAACTCTAAGCCCAAGGATAGGCAATTGTCTAGGAATTGGTTTGGTAATCTATCATCATCCAAATATTCAAATACTATTCAAACCAATTACTTTCAGAACATTTATGTAGAATCAATTGTACTCATATGTGATTGCAGTTGAAGTTTGTTGATTTCTTAAAGAGTAAATCAATAGGTTATTCCTCCTAGATTCATAAGAGTTATAATAGGAAAGAAGAATATAATTCCTTGTTATGCTGTTGTCTGCTATCACTAAGATATTGATTTGGATTCTCAAGATTTCTCTTAGAATAGTCATAGTTATCTACATTTTTATATATATGTCCATCTAAAAATACAGCATTCAGTACATAAGTAAAATCCACTCTAAAGATACTGTCAAGATAGTAATTAGTCATAGGTAAAACCTTCCTGAGTCAGTGGATCTCAAAAAAGAAGGAGGTGATAATAGGTATCCCTAGTGTTATCAAAATACCTCATCAATTAGTGTTTTCTCTTGCTTGAGTCAGAGTATCAAAGGCATTGGGAGTCATAGAGTTGTTCAAAGAATTCAAGCATCTTTAGAGGCCCTGCAAGAAAAAACCCTAACAAATTGGTGACTCTACTAGGGAATTAAGTGATTACAAATCATACTAGTTATAGTTGTCAAAATTATCCTTTGATAAGTATTCATTAATTCCAAGTTATTGGGTGGTGACTCTAAAATAAATCTCTAAGATTAGTGCAAATTTAGTAAATATTTCTTAGAATGAATACTAGGTCAAGGATGAGAAGTGATCCTCAGAAAGTATTATATGGTGGACTCCCATCATCTTCAAGGATGGCAATGTCTTGGAGGAAAAAGAGAAACCAAATTAACATGGATGAAATCCCTCCAAGAGGTAAAGAGGGTAATGTTAGGAGAGGTATGAATACCAATCAACATTCTCATGAAGGAAATAATTTAGAGTATGAAGAAGCTGTAAAAAGGGTATAAGAAACACCTATAGTCACTTCTACTTCAAATGAGAGGGAAGAAACAAGTACATCTAGTTCAGATTCTAAAGATGCTCCCTCTGATATGCTAGCAAATGAAGAGAATTTCATCATGAAATAGCTTTCCCTAGCTCAACAAATGAAAAGAGAGAGAGAAATGAGAAAGAAAAAACATGAAAATAAGGATGTTGATAAGAGAAAAAGAATATCTTCAAGACATCAAAATATGTAAGACAATGATATGTCTGAAAAGGACCAAGAAATACCATTCACTCATAAGGCTTCTACTTCACAAAAGGATAAAGGTAAGAAAAAATGAGTGAATGTAGAAATCAAAAACCTAAGCTTCAGAAGCCTTTAACAAAATAGATGTCCAAGTTGGACACTAATTTGGAGAAACTAAGAATCGAAAAAGAAACCATGGAGAAAATGTTAGAAAAGGCACAAATGGAAGTTGCAACTATTGAAATGAAGAAAAAGATAGCTTTTTTGCAGTCTTCAAAATATTCTCATGCTGGGCCAGAGAATATTACTATTTCTAAAACAAAAGACACTACTTCTAAACAGGATGATATCTTTCAAAGGAAACCATTGCATACTAAAAGGTATAAACAATTTAACTTTGTTGGTATCCCTAGATATCCTAATTCTTTCCCTAAAGATGTGGGTGATATAGGAGAAAAGCTTCCAAAATTTTCAGGTAACAATGTTATTTCTTGTGAAACACATTTAAGAAAGTTCATTGATTTTGTTGATGATCTAAATATCACTCATGAGGATGTGTTAATGAAATTATTTGTTCAGTCTTTAGTGGAAGATGCAAGAGAATGGTTTAGGATCCTTTCTAATGGATCTTTTGTTTCTATGGATGAGTTGATTGAATTGTTTAAGGATGAATATGGAGACAAAATAAATAAAGGATTTTTTTTGAATGAGTTCAACAATATTAAAAAGAATTATAATGAAGAAGTCACAAATTTTAATACAAGATTTCAAAGAGCTATGCACAAGCTATTTTAGAAGATAAGCTGGATGAAGAGGTATGTTTAGAAACTTATTTGAATGCCTTTGATTCTAAAATGGGATATGCTCTTAGAGATAAAAACCCTAGAAATCTTACTGATGCTTATAAGATAGTAGTGAATATTGAAATGAATAGAAGTGTATCTGTTAAGTTGAATAGGAGGGATGACTCAAGGTTTAGTAGGAGAAATTTAAAAGAACCAGAGTATAAGGAACATATGGCTGCTTAGAATAATAGACCTTCTTATAATACTACATACAATCCACAAAATAGAATGCAAAACCATCCTTCTGGAACTTAGTTCAAAGATGGGAAGCCTATTACTATACTTAGAAAAGATAAGACAGACAACAGAACTCTAGACCCTCTTCATAAAAATTATGTCCATTTCTGTAATGATGATACTTGGTGTGAAGCTTGTGAAGCCCCTCATAACCCTGATTTTTGTATTATTTCCTTAGACTTGAGAGTAAATGAAGGATAGGGAAATGATGAGGGTGAACAGTGTGATCATAGTATGACCAATACTTATTCATGCCATGATATAGATTCAGATAGTGAAGATGAAAATCATGATTCTTGTATTTCACAAAGAAGGATAGAAAATCATCATCAACAAATTTTATCTGATAGTGAAACTGAGGGAGCTGATGATCATATAATATGTTATGCTCAAGAAAATCAAGATATTCCACTCATTAGGAAAGCTTCAGATGAAGAGAAAGCTAGGATTACTACAGATTTAGTGAACAAAGCTAGAAACAACTACCATCTGAGAAACAGAGTAGTGGGTGGAACCAGTAGTCAGCCATCAGGTGTCTTTATAAAATAAAATAAGATAGACACTAAGTATGTGCCAAAAAGGGACGAACCTAGTTAAAATGTAAATAAATGGAAGGTCAAAATTATTACAAAAGCCCTTGAACCAAATGTTGTACAAGAAGGAGATTTGAAAAGACAAGAAACAAGTACTCCTGTTCAAAAGGTAGAGAATAAAACATCAAAAGAATCAACTCTGGAAGAACATAATGAGGAAAAAGATATCACTATTGATAAATCAAAATCTCTAGATATGAGATACACTCCAATAGATATGGGTCAATGTTTGTCCCAAATGACAGTTAAGGTACCATTTTTGGAAATGATGAGAATCAAAGAACACAAGGAAAAGGTAATGTCATTATTAAACAGTGTGCCCACAATAAAGGTTCAAAGTCCAAAAAATATTAGCAAGAAGCCAATTACCAAAGGGAAGGAATTTGAGGTGTTAAAATTTGAAATTCCTCAAATATTCTTGAATGCAACTTCTTCCCCAAAGGTTGTTGACCCATTTTTTCTCTCATTGATAATTAATGATAAGATGCTAAAAAATTGAATGATTGATTCAGGAGCATCTAATACAATTATGCCAGTAGAAATCATGAGGTCAATGGGACTACAAGTTGATACTCCTTATGGGAGATGTTGAGCTATGGACTCTAGAGAGGTCCCTGTGATTGGTACCATTGAGGCTATGCCTTATAAATTAGCAGTCTGCCCTGATGTAGTAATGACTATGAATGTTCTTGTGGTTGACATACCACCACATGATGGCATGTTGCTATCAAGGAAGTGGAGTGCTTCAATGGGAGGTAGTATACAAAATGATTTATCATATGCTACTTTTAACATTGCTAGAGAAAATTTTAAGGTCTTAAGGGAGAGTAGAACTCCCCACATGATAGAAAGATTTGAAGACACTAACATTAATTGTTGCATTGACATAGACATGGAAAATTTTAGGATGAAAAAAAATGAACATTATTGTCAATATGAAGAGGTTGACCCTTTGACTAGAGAATTGATTTTACAGGGAGATGGATTGTGGAAAATGTACTTTGATGGGGCTTGCTCAAAGAAGGATCAGGGGCAGGTGTATTTTTGATATCCCCATCAGCTACAACTTTTAAGTATTCAATTTTATTAGCCTTCCAATGTACAAACAATACTACCAAATATGAGGATTTGTTTTTAGGACTTGAAATTACTATCAAAAATGGTATAAAATGTTTAAAGATTTATGGTGATTCTGAGTTGGTATTATCACAAGTCAAATCCAAATATGTTGTAAAGAATGACAGATTGAAAATGTACAAGTATGCTATTTGGGATCAAATTGAAATGTTTGATGGCTTCGATATAAGTTGGTTAAAAAGGTCAAAAAATATAATGGCTGATTTTTTAGCAAATGTTTCTTTTAAAAAGGATGATTTGACCTTACATGGGGTGTTAAAACAAGAAGTCAAAACAAGACCAGTTTTTTTGGACAACAGATACAACTGGCAGGTTTTCCAAGATGATCAAGATATTCTGAGGTTCATACAGTGCCAAGACCATTATGAGAACCAGAGGATAGATTCTAGTACTTTACTAGAAAATAATGAGGGAAAAGACTACATTTTGGCAAATAAAGTTGTCCAGTTAAGTTCTAATCAGATTCCTAGGGGTTTGGTTGAGCTTGAAGCATTGTTTAGTAGTTAGAAAAATGATTCATCTAAGTTAAGCAATGCCAAGATTGAGGATTTAGAAGAAATAATTTTAGGATTTGAAAATAATCCTCAAATAGTTTATATTGGAAAGGGTTTGGACTCTCATATAAGAATAAATTTGATCAAATTGTTGAGGAAATATAAACATGTTTTTGCTTGGTCATATGAGGACTTGAAAGCATATAGAGAGGACCTTTTTCAACATGAAATCCCATTGAAATCAGAAGTGAAACCATTTAGGAAAAAACAAAGGCCTATTAACCCCTTGTTGGCTCGTAAAACACAACAAGAATTGATGAAACTAAAAGATGCTGGGATAATCCAGCCAATCAGACATTCAACTTGGGTATCAAATTTAGTGCCAGTTAGAAAGAAAAATGGTGATATCAGACTGTGTGTGGATTTCAAAAATCTAAATATTGCTTCATTGAAAGATAGTTATTCCTTACCTAATATGGAAGAAATGTTGCATAAGGTGATTGGTTGTGAGTTACTGTCTATGATGGATGGTTTCTCAGGTTACAACTAGGTCTTGGTTAAAGAGTCAGAGCAGTACAAAACTGCATTTACTACTCCATGGGGGACTTATGTGTATATCAAAATGTCATTCAGACTAATAAATGCAGGGGAAAATTTTCAAAGGGCCTGTTAGCACTGTGTTGAAGAAATTTTGAATCCCTTGGTCTTATTCCTTTCGCGGGCTTATTTGATTTTAAATTCTGTGCTTTACCTTATTTCTTATTTGGCAGTTCTCCCGTTTCCTTGTCCTTTTTCTAGTTCTGGCTTATCCATTTCAGTCCCTTCTTGTTCAGTTTGGCTTCAACTCTGCAAATTTTCAGGTTTTCATGCCTATACATTGCCAAAATTGTCAAAGCCCTGAAAAACCCTAAGTTCTCAAGTGTTAAACGATGCATTTGTAAACCCCTTGGCCATGTCTTTATATTTCATCGTTACCTTTTCCAAAGTCACTAAAGACATGTGCTTTAAGTCAGGTCACTTAATCTCTTTACTAGAATTGAATATGCTGAATCATCTCCCGACTTCGCTTTTGCCCTTAGTCGCGTAGTCTTGATAAGAAATGGAATATTCTCTCAGTGTATCGAGACTTAGCGATTTCCTTGTAGTCGGGTTGTCGCTTGATTTCATGTTATGAGCTTCAAAAGGAATGGGACCCGCCTTCAGTCGGGTGATCGCGAGAAGAATTGGCCAGTCAAAGAAATGTCTCCCGA